>CM053647.1:17237443-17342440 GCA_028654395.1 Scutellaria barbata | reverse complement strand
TAGTTATAACTTGTGCATTCCAATTATATAATACGTAATAGAGAGTTCTAACAAGCTTTACTTGCTTATCATTTATAATAAAGAGTTATGGAATCATTTCGGAATCATTTCATAATGAGTAAAGATAATTCAAGTACAATTAACTCTTTAAAAGATGATTCGTGTGATTAACTTTTTAAAAGTGTGAAACATGCCACTTAAAGTGCTTTAGATATGCATTGACCAAACCGTTTCACTCTGAGTGATCTTATGCACTTCGATGGAAAGTATAATAGCTATTATTATTAGACAAATCTAATAGAAGATACGACCAAATGAAGAGAATAGACTTATTATCAACGAATTCGTTAACAAGTCCACTAAGAATAGTTATAACTTGTGCATTTTCCAATTATAATACGTAATAGAGAGTTCTAACAAGCTTTACTTGCTTATCATTTATAATAAGAGTTATGGAATCATTTCGGAATCATTTCATAATGAGTTAGAAGATAATTCAAGTACAATTAACTCTTTAAAGATGATTCGTGTATGATTAACTTTTAAAAGTGTGAAACGATGCCACTTAAAGTGCTTTAGATATGCATTGACCAAACCGTTTCACTCTGAGTGATCTTATGCACTTCGATGGAAAGTATATAGCTATTATTATTAGACAAATCTAATAGAAGATACGACCAAATGAAGAGAATAGACTTATTATCTACGAATTCGTTAACAATCCACTAAGAATAGTTATAACTTGTGCATTTCCAATTATATAATACGTAATAGAGAGTTCTAACAAGCTTTACTTGCTTATCATTTATAATAAGAGTTTATGGAATCATTTCGTAATCATTTCATAATGAGTTAGAAGATAATTCAAGTACAATTAACTCTTTAAAAGATGATTCGTGTGATTAACTTTTTAAAAGTGTGAAACGATGCCACTTAAAGTGCTTTAGATATGCATTGACCAAACCGTTCACTCTGAGTGATCTTATGCACTTCGATGGAAAGTATATAGCTATTATTATTAGAAAAATCTAATAGAAGATACGACCAAATGAAGAGAATAGACTTATTATCTACGAATTCGTTAACAAGTCCACTAAGAATAGTTATAACTTGTGCATTTCCAATTATATAATACGTAATAGAGAGTTTCTAACAAGCTTACTTGCTTATCATTTATAATAAGAGTTATGGAATCATTTCGAATCATTTCATAATGAGTTAGAAGATAATTCAAGTACAATTAACTCTTTAAAAGATGATTCGTGTATGATTAACTTTTTAAAAGTGAGAAACGATGCCACTAAAGTGCTTTAGATATGCATTGACCAAACCGTTTCACTCTGAGTGATCTTATGCACTTCGATGGAAAGTATAATAGCTATTATTAATTAGACAAATCTAATAGAAGATACGACCAAATGAAGAGAATAGACTTATTATCTACGAATTCGTTAACAAGTCCACTAAGAATAGTTATAACTTGTGCATTTCCAATTATATAATACGTAATAGAGAGTTCTAACAAGCTTTACTTGCTTATCATTTATAATAAGAGTTATGGAATCATTTCGGAATCATTTCATAATGAGTTAGAAGATAATTCAAGTACAATTAACTCTTTAAAAGATGATTCGTGTGTGATTAACTTTTTAAAAGTGTGAAACGATGCCACTTAAAGTGCTTTAGATATGCATTGACCAAACCGTTTCACTCTGAGTGATCTTATGCACTTCGATGGAAAGTATATAGCTATTATTATTAGACAAATCTAATAGAAGATACGACCAAATGAAGAGAATAGACTTATTAATCTACGAATTCGTTAACAAGTCCACTAAGAATAGTTATAACTTGTGCATTTCCAATTATATAATACGTAATAGAGAGTTCTAACAAGCTTTACTTGCTTATCATTTATAATAAGAGTTATGGAATCATTTCGGAATCATTTCATAATGAGTTAGAAGATAATTCAAGTACAATTAACTCTTTAAAAGATGATTCGTGTATGATTAACTTTTTAAAAGTGTGAAACGATGCCACTTAAAGTGCTTTAGATATGCATTGACCAAACCGTTTCACTCTGAGTGATCTTATGCACTTCGATGGAAAGTATATAGCTATTATTATTAGACAAATCTAATAGAAGATACGACCAAATGAAGAGAATAGACTTATTATCTACGAATTCGTTAACAAGTCCACTAAGAATAGTTATAACTTGTGCATTTCCAATTATATAATACGTAATAGAGAGTTCTAACAAGCTTTACTTGCTTATCATTTATAATAAGAGTTATGGAATCATTTCGGAATCATTTCATAATGAGTTAGAAATAATTCAAGTACAATTAACTCTTTAAAAGATGATTCGTGTATGATTAACTTTTTAAAAGTGTGAAACGATGCCACTTAAAGTGCTTTAGATATGCATTGACCAAACCGTTTCACTCTGAGTGATCTTATGCACTTCGATGGAAAGTATATAGCTATTATTATTAGACAAATCTAATAGAAGATACGACCAAATGAAGAGAATAGACTTATTATCTACGAATTCGTTAACAAGTCCACTAAGAATAGTTATAACTTGTGCATTTCCAATTATATAAACGTAATAGAGAGTTCTAACAAGCTTTACTTGCTTATCATTTATAATAAGAGTTATGGAATCATTTCGGAATCATTTCATAATGAGTTAGAAGATAATTCAAGTACAATTAACTCTTTAAAAGATGATTCGTGTATGATTAACTTTTAAAAGTGTGAAACGATGCCACTTAAAGTGCTTTAGATATGCATTGACCAAACCGTTTCACTCTGAGTGATCTTATGCACTTCGATGGAAAGTATATAGCTATTATTATTAGACAAATCTAATAGAAGATACGACCAAATGAAGAGAATAGACTTATTATCTACGAATTCGTTAACAAGTCCACTAAGAATAGTTATAACTTGTGCATTTCCAATTATAAATACGTAATAGAGAGTTCTAACAAGCTTTACTTGCTTATCATTTATAATAAGAGTTATGGAATCATTTCGGAATCATTTCATAATGAGTTAGAAGATAATTCAAGTACAATTAACTCTTTAAAAGATGATTCGTGTATGATTAACTTTTTAAAAGTGTGAAACGATGCCACTTAAAGTGCTTTAGATATGCATTGACCAAACCGTTTCACTCTGAGTGATCTTATGCACTTCGATGGAAAGTATATAGCTATTATTATTAGACAAATCTAATAGAAGATACGACCAAATGAAGAGAATAGACTTATTATCTACGAATTCGTTAACAAGTCCACTAAGAATAGTTATAACTTGTGCATTTCCAATTATATAATACGTAATAGAGAGTTCTAACAAGCTTTACTTGCTTATCATTTATAATAAGAGTTATGGAATCATTTCGGAATCATTTCATAATGAGTTAGAAGATAATTCAAGTACAATTAACTCTTTAAAAGATGATTCGTGTATGATTAACTTTTTAAAAGTGTGAAACGATGCCACTTAAAGTGCTTTAGATATGCATTGACCAAACCGTTTCACTCTGAGTGATCTTATGCACTTCGATGGAAAGTATATAGCTATTATTATTAGACAAATCTAATAGAAGATACGACCAAATGAAGAGAATAGACTTATTATCTACGAATTCGTTAACAAGTCCACTAAGAATAGTTATAACTTGTGCATTTCCAATTATATAATACGTAATAGAGAGTTCTAACAAGCTTTACTTGCTTATCATTTATAATAAGAGTTATGGAATCATTTCGGAATCATTTCATAATGAGTTAGAAGATAATTCAAGTACAATTAACTCTTTAAAAGATGATTCGTGTGTGATTAACTTTTTAAAAGTGAGAAACGATGCCACTTAAAGTGCTTTAGATATGCATTGACCAAACCGTTTCACTCTGAGTGATCTTATGCACTTCGATGGAAAGTATATAGCTATTATTATTAGACAAATCTAATAGAAGATACGACCAAATGAAGAGAATAGACTTATTATCTACGAATTCGTTAACAAGTCCACTAAGAATAGTTATAACTTGTGCATTTCCAATTATATAATACGTAATAGAGAGTTCTAACAAGCTTTACTTGCTTATCATTTATAATAAGAGTTATGGAATCATTTCGGAATCATTTCATAATGAGTTAGAAGATAATTCAAGTACAATTAACTCTTTAAAAGATGATTCGTGTATGATTAACTTTTTAAAAGTGTGAAACGATGCCACTTAAAGTGCTTTAGATATGCATTGACCAAACCGTTTCACTCTGAGTGATCTTATGCACTTCGATGGAAAGTATATAGCTATTATTATTAGACAAATCTAATAGAAGATACGACCAAATGAAGAGAATAGACTTATTATCTACGAATTCGTTAACAAGTCCACTAAGAATAGTTATAACTTGTGCATTTCCAATTATATAATACGTAATAGAGAGTTCTAACAAGCTTTACTTGCTTATCATTTATAATAAGAGTTATGGAATCATTTCGGAATCATTTCATAATGAGTTAGAAGATAATTCAAGTACAATTAACTCTTTAAAAGATGATTCGTGTATGATTAACTTTTTAAAAGTGTGAAACGATGCCACTTAAAGTGCTTTAGATATGCATTGACCAAACCGTTTCACTCTGAGTGATCTTATGCACTTCGATGGAAAGTATATAGCTATTATTATTAGACAAATCTAATAGAAGATACGACCAAATGAAGAGAATAGACTTATTATCTACGAATTCGTTAACAAGTCCACTAAGAATAGTTATAACTTGTGCATTTCCAATTATATAATACGTAATAGAGAGTTCTAACAAGCTTTACTTGCTTATCATTTATAATAAGAGTTATGGAATCATTTCGGAATCATTTCATAATGAGTTAGAAGATAATTCAAGTACAATTAACTCTTTAAAAGATGATTCGTGTATGATTAACTTTTTAAAAGTGTGAAACGATGCCACTTAAAGTGCTTTAGATATGCATTGACCAAACCGTTTCACTCTGAGTGATCTTATGCACTTCGATGGAAAGTATATAGCTATTATTATTAGACAAATCTAATAGAAGATACGACCAAATGAAGAGAATAGACTTATTATCTACGAATTCGTTAACAAGTCCACTAAGAATAGTTATAACTTGTGCATTTCCAATTATATAATACGTAATAGAGAGTTCTAACAAGCTTTACTTGCTTATCATTTATAATAAGAGTTATGGAATCATTTCGGAATCATTTCATAATGAGTTAGAAGATAATTCAAGTACAATTAACTCTTTAAAAGATGATTCGTGTATGATTAACTTTTTAAAAGTGTGAAACGATGCCACTTAAAGTGCTTTAGATATGCATTGACCAAACCGTTTCACTCTGAGTGATCTTATGCACTTCGATGGAAAGTATATAGCTATTATTATTAGACAAATCTAATAGAAGATACGACCAAATGAAGAGAATAGACTTATTATCTACGAATTCGTTAACAAGTCCACTAAGAATAGTTATAACTTGTGCATTTCCAATTATATAATACGTAATAGAGAGTTCTAACAAGCTTTACTTGCTTATCATTTATAATAAGAGTTATGGAATCATTTCGGAATCATTTCATAATGAGTTAGAAGATAATTCAAGTACAATTAACTCTTTAAAAGATGATTCGTGTGATTAACTTTTTAAAAGTGTGAAACGATGCCACTTAAAGTGCTTTAGATATGCATTGACCAAACCGTTTCACTCTGAGTGATCTTATGCACTTCGATGGAAAGTATATAGCTATTATTATTAGACAAATCTAATAGAAGATACGACCAAATGAAGAGAATAGACTTATTATCTACGAATTCGTTAACAAGTCCACTAAGAATAGTTATAACTTGTGCATTTCCAATTATATAATACGTAATAGAGAGTTCTAACAAGCTTTACTTGCTTATCATTTATAATAAGAGTTATGGAATCATTTCGGAATCATTTCATAATGAGTTAGAAGATAATTCAAGTACAATTAACTCTTTAAAAGATGATTCGTGTATGATTAACTTTTTAAAAGTGTGAAACGATGCCACTTAAAGTGCTTTAGATATGCATTGACCAAACCGTTTCACTCTGAGTGATCTTATGCACTTCGATGGAAAGTATATAGCTATTATTATTAGACAAATCTAATAGAAGATACGACCAAATGAAGAGAATAGACTTATTATCTACGAATTCGTTAACAAGTCCACTAAGAATAGTTATAACTTGTGCATTTCCAATTATATAATACGTAATAGAGAGTTCTAACAAGCTTTACTTGCTTATCATTTATAATAAGAGTTATGGAATCATTTCGGAATCATTTCATAATGAGTTAGAAGATAATTCAAGTACAATTAACTCTTTAAAAGATGATTCGTGTATGATTAACTTTTTAAAAGTGTGAAACGATGCCACTTAAAGTGCTTTAGATATGCATTGACCAAACCGTTTCACTCTGAGTGATCTTATGCACTTCGATGGAAAGTATATATATTATTAATATAGACAAATCTAATAGAAGATAGACAGAAGAGAATAGACTTATTATCTACGAATTCGTTAACAAGTCCACTAAGAATAGTTATAACTTGTGCATTTCCAATTATATAATACGTAATAGAGAGTTCTAACAAGCTTTACTTGCTTATCATTTATAATAAGAGTTATGGAATCATTTCGGAATCATTTCATAATGAGTTAGAAGATAATTCAAGTACAATTAACTCTTTAAAAGATGATTCGTGTGATTAACTTTTTAAAAGTGTGAAACGATGCCACTTAAAGTGCTTTAGATATGCATTGACCAAACCGTTTCACTCTGAGTGATCTTATGCACTTCGATGGAAAGTATATAGCTATTATTATTAGACAAATCTAATAGAAGATACGACCAAATGAAGAGAATAGACTTATTATCTACGAATTCGTTAACAAGTCCACTAAGAATAGTTATAACTTGTGCATTTCCAATTATATAATACGTAATAGAGAGTTCTAACAAGCTTTACTTGCTTATCATTTATAATAAGAGTTATGGAATCATTTCGGAATCATTTCATAATGAGTTAGAAGATAATTCAAGTACAATTAACTCTTTAAAAGATGATTCGTGTATGATTAACTTTTTAAAAGTGTGAAACGATGCCACTTAAAGTGCTTTAGATATGCATTGACCAAACCGTTTCACTCTGAGTGATCTTATGCACTTCGATGGAAAGTATATAGCTATTATTATTAGACAAATCTAATAGAAGATACGACCAAATGAAGAGAATAGACTTATTATCTACGAATTCGTTAACAAGTCCACTAAGAATAGTTATAACTTGTGCATTTCCAATTATATAATACGTAATAGAGAGTTCTAACAAGCTTTACTTGCTTATCATTTATAATAAGAGTTATGGAATCATTTCGGAATCATTTCATAATGAGTTAGAAGATAATTCAAGTACAATTAACTCTTTAAAAGATGATTCGTGTATGATTAACTTTTTAAAAGTGTGAAACGATGCCACTTAAAGTGCTTTAGATATGCATTGACCAAACCGTTTCACTCTGAGTGATCTTATGCACTTCGATGGAAAGTATATAGCTATTATTATTAGACAAATCTAATAGAAGATACGACCAAATGAAGAGAATAGACTTATTATCTACGAATTCGTTAACAAGTCCACTAAGAATAGTTATAACTTGTGCATTTCCAATTATATAATACGTAATAGAGAGTTCTAACAAGCTTTACTTGCTTATCATTTATAATAAGAGTTATGGAATCATTTCGGAATCATTTCATAATGAGTTAGAAGATAATTCAAGTACAATTAACTCTTTAAAAGATGATTCGTGTATGATTAACTTTTTAAAAGTGTGAAACGATGCCACTTAAAGTGCTTTAGATATGCATTGACCAAACCGTTTCACTCTGAGTGATCTTATGCACTTCGATGGAAAGTATATAGCTATTATTATTAGACAAATCTAATAGAAGATACGACCAAATGAAGAGAATAGACTTATTATCTACGAATTCGTTAACAAGTCCACTAAGAATAGTTATAACTTGTGCATTTCCAATTATATAATACGTAATAGAGAGTTCTAACAAGCTTTACTTGCTTATCATTTATAATAAGAGTTATGGAATCATTTCGGAATCATTTCATAATGAGTTAGAAGATAATTCAAGTACAATTAACTCTTTAAAAGATGATTCGTGTATGATTAACTTTTTAAAAGTGTGAAACGATGCCACTTAAAGTGCTTTAGATATGCATTGACCAAACCGTTTCACTCTGAGTGATCTTATGCACTTCGATGGAAAGTATATAGCTATTATTATTAGACAAATCTAATAGAAGATACGACCAAATGAAGAGAATAGACTTATTATCTACGAATTCGTTAACAAGTCCACTAAGAATAGTTATAACTTGTGCATTTCCAATTATATAATACGTAATAGAGAGTTCTAACAAGCTTTACTTGCTTATCATTTATAATAAGAGTTATGGAATCATTTCGGAATCATTTCATAATGAGTTAGAAGATAATTCAAGTACAATTAACTCTTTAAAAGATGATTCGTGTATGATTAACTTTTTAAAAGTGTGAAACGATGCCACTTAAAGTGCTTTAGATATGCATTGACCAAACCGTTTCACTCTGAGTGATCTTATGCACTTCGATGGAAAGTATATAGCTATTATTATTAGACAAATCTAATAGAAGATACGACCAAATGAAGAGAATAGACTTATTATCTACGAATTCGTTAACAAGTCCACTAAGAATAGTTATAACTTGTGCATTTCCAATTATATAATACGTAATAGAGAGTTCTAACAAGCTTTACTTGCTTATCATTTATAATAAGAGTTATGGAATCATTTCGGAATCATTTCATAATGAGTTAGAAGATAATTCAAGTACAATTAACTCTTTAAAAGATGATTCGTGTATGATTAACTTTTTAAAAGTGTGAAACGATGCCACTTAAAGTGCTTTAGATATGCATTGACCAAACCGTTTCACTCTGAGTGATCTTATGCACTTCGATGGAAAGTATATAGCTATTATTATTAGACAAATCTAATAGAAGATACGACCAAATGAAGAGAATAGACTTATTATCTACGAATTCGTTAACAAGTCCACTAAGAATAGTTATAACTTGTGCATTTCCAATTATATAATACGTAATAGAGAGTTCTAACAAGCTTTACTTGCTTATCATTTATAATAAGAGTTATGGAATCATTTCGGAATCATTTCATAATGAGTTAGAAGATAATTCAAGTACAATTAACTCTTTAAAAGATGATTCGTGTATGATTAACTTTTTAAAAGTGTGAAACGATGCCACTTAAAGTGCTTTAGATATGCATTGACCAAACCGTTTCACTCTGAGTGATCTTATGCACTTCGATGGAAAGTATATAGCTATTATTATTAGACAAATCTAATAGAAGATACGACCAAATGAAGAGAATAGACTTATTATCTACGAATTCGTTAACAAGTCCACTAAGAATAGTTATAACTTGTGCATTTCCAATTATATAATACGTAATAGAGAGTTCTAACAAGCTTTACTTGCTTATCATTTATAATAAGAGTTATGGAATCATTTCGGAATCATTTCATAATGAGTTAGAAGATAATTCAAGTACAATTAACTCTTTAAAAGATGATTCGTGTATGATTAACTTTTTAAAAGTGTGAAACGATGCCACTTAAAGTGCTTTAGATATGCATTGACCAAACCGTTTCACTCTGAGTGATCTTATGCACTTCGATGGAAAGTATATAGCTATTATTATTAGACAAATCTAATAGAAGATACGACCAAATGAAGAGAATAGACTTATTATCTACGAATTCGTTAACAAGTCCACTAAGAATAGTTATAACTTGTGCATTTCCAATTATATAATACGTAATAGAGAGTTCTAACAAGCTTTACTTGCTTATCATTTATAATAAGAGTTATGGAATCATTTCGGAATCATTTCATAATGAGTTAGAAGATAATTCAAGTACAATTAACTCTTTAAAAGATGATTCGTGTATGATTAACTTTTTAAAAGTGTGAAACGATGCCACTTAAAGTGCTTTAGATATGCATTGACCAAACCGTTTCACTCTGAGTGATCTTATGCACTTCGATGGAAAGTATATAGCTATTATTATTAGACAAATCTAATAGAAGATACGACCAAATGAAGAGAATAGACTTATTATCTACGAATTCGTTAACAAGTCCACTAAGAATAGTTATAACTTGTGCATTTCCAATTATATAATACGTAATAGAGAGTTCTAACAAGCTTTACTTGCTTATCATTTATAATAAGAGTTATGGAATCATTTCGGAATCATTTCATAATGAGTTAGAAGATAATTCAAGTACAATTAACTCTTTAAAAGATGATTCGTGTATGATTAACTTTTTAAAAGTGTGAAACGATGCCACTTAAAGTGCTTTAGATATGCATTGACCAAACCGTTTCACTCTGAGTGATCTTATGCACTTCGATGGAAAGTATATAGCTATTATTATTAGACAAATCTAATAGAAGATACGACCAAATGAAGAGAATAGACTTATTATCTACGAATTCGTTAACAAGTCCACTAAGAATAGTTATAACTTGTGCATTTCCAATTATATAATACGTAATAGAGAGTTCTAACAAGCTTTACTTGCTTATCATTTATAATAAGAGTTATGGAATCATTTCGGAATCATTTCATAATGAGTTAGAAGATAATTCAAGTACAATTAACTCTTTAAAAGATGATTCGTGTATGATTAACTTTTTAAAAGTGTGAAACGATGCCACTTAAAGTGCTTTAGATATGCATTGACCAAACCGTTTCACTCTGAGTGATCTTATGCACTTCGATGGAAAGTATATAGCTATTATTATTAGACAAATCTAATAGAAGATACGACCAAATGAAGAGAATAGACTTATTATCTACGAATTCGTTAACAAGTCCACTAAGAATAGTTATAACTTGTGCATTTCCAATTATATAATACGTAATAGAGAGTTCTAACAAGCTTTACTTGCTTATCATTTATAATAAGAGTTATGGAATCATTTCGGAATCATTTCATAATGAGTTAGAAGATAATTCAAGTACAATTAACTCTTTAAAAGATGATTCGTGTCTGATTAACTTTTTAAAAGTGTGAAACGATGCCACTTAAAGTGCTTTAGATATGTATTGACCAAACCGTTTCACCTCTGAGTGATCTTATGCACTTCGATGGAAAGTATATAGCTATTATTATTAGACAAATCTAATAGAAGATACGACCAAATGAAGAGAATAGATTTATTATCTACGAATTCGTTAACAAGTCCACTAAGAATAGTTATAACTTGTGCATTTCCAATTATATAATACGTAATAGAGAGTTCTAACAAGCTTTACTTGCTTATCATTTATAATAAGAGTTATGGAATCATTTCGGAATCATTTCATAATGAGTTAGAAGATAATTCAAGTACAATTAACTCTTTAAAAGATGATTCGTGTATGATTAACTTTTAAAAGTGTGAAACGATGCCACTTAAAGTGCTTTAGATATGCATTGACCAAACCGTTTCACCCTGAGTGATCTTATGCACTTCGATGGAAAGTATATAGCTATTATTATTAGACAAATCTAATAGAAGATAAGACCAAATGAAGAGAATAGACTTATTATCTACGAATTCATTAACAAGTCCACTAAGAATAGTTATAACTTGTGCATTTCCAATTATATAATACGTAATAGAGAGTTCTAACAAGCTTTACTTGCTTATCATTTATAATAAGAGTTATGGAATCATTTCGGAATCATTTCATAATGAGTTAGAAGATAATTCAAGTACAATTAACTCTTTAAAAGATGATTCGTGTATGATTAACTTTTTAAAAGTGTGAAACGATGCCACTTAAAGTGCTTTAGATATGCATTGACCAAACCGTTTCACTCTGAGTGATCTTATGCACTTCGATGGAAAGTATATAGCTATTATTATTAGACAAATCTAATAGAAGATACGACCAAATGAAGAGAATAGACTTATTATCTACGAATTCGTTAACAAGTCCACTAAGAATAGTTATAACTTGTGCATTTCCAATTATATAATACGTAATAGAGAGTTCTAACAAGCTTTACTTGCTTATCATTTATAATAAGAGTTATGGAATCATTTCGGAATCATTTCATAATGAGTTAGAAGATAATTCAAGTACAATTAACTCTTTAAAAGATGATTCGTGTCTGATTAACTTTTTAAAAGTGTGAAACGATGCCACTTAAAGTGCTTTAGATATGCATTGACCAAACGTTTCACTCTGAGTGATCTTATGCACTTAGATGGAAAGTATATAGCTATTATTATTAGACAAATCTAATAGAAGATACGACCAAATGAAGAGAATAGACTTATTATCTACGAATTCGTTAACAAAGTCCACTAAGAATAGTTATAACTTGTGCATTTCCAATTATAAAATACGTAATAGAGAGTTCTAACAAGCTTTACTTGCTTATCATTTATAATAAGAGTTATGGAATCATTCGGAATCATTTCATAATGAGTTAGAAGATAATTCAAGTACAATTAACTCTTTAAAGATGATTCGTGTATGATTAACTTTTAAAAGTGTGAAACGATGCCACTTAAAGTGCTTTAGATATGCATTGACCAAAACCGTTTCACCCTGAGTGATCTTATGCACTTCGATGGAAAGTATATAGCTATTATTATTAGACAAATCTAATAGAAGATACGACCAAATGAAGAGAATAGACTTATTATCTACGAATTCGTTAACAAGTCCACTAAGAATAGTTATAACTTGTGCATTTCCAATTATATAATACGTAATAGAGAGTTCTAACAAGCTTTACTTGCTTATCATTTATAATAAGAGTTATGGAATCATTTCGGAATCATTTCATAATGAGTTAGAAGATAATTCAAGTACAATTAACTCTTTAAAAGATGATTTCGTGTATGATTAACTTTTTAAAAGTGTGAAACGATGCCACTTAAAGTGCTTTAGATATGCATTGACCAAACCGTTTCACTCTGAGTGATCTTATGCACTTCGATGGAAAGTATATAGCTATTATTATTAGACAAATCTAATAGAAGATACGACCAAATGAAGAGAATAGACTTATTATCTACGAATTCGTTAACAAGTCCACTAAGAATAGTTATAACTTGTGCATTTTCCAATTATATAATACGTAATAGAGAGTTCTAACAAGCTTTACTTGCTTATCATTTATAATAAGAGTTATGGAATCATTTCGAATCATTTCATAATGAGTTAGAAGATAATTCAAGTACAATTAACTCTTTAAAAGATGATTCGTGTCTGATTAACTTTTTAAAAGTGTGAAACGATGCCACTTAAAGTGCTTTAGATATGCATTGACCAAACCGTTTCACTCTGAGTGATCTTATGCACTTCGATGGAAAGTATATAGCTATTATTATTAGACAAATCTAATAGAAGATACGACCAAATGAAGAGAATAGACTTATATCTACGAATTCGTTAACAAGTCCACTAAGAATAGTTATAACTTGTGCATTCCAATTATATAATACGTAATAGAGAGTTCTAACAAGCTTTACTTGCTTATCATTTATAATAAGAGTTATGGAATCATTTCGGAATCATTTCATAATGAGTTAGAAGATAATTCAAGTACAATTAACTCTTTAAAAGATGATTCGTGTCTGATTAACTTTTTAAAAGTGTGAAACGATGCCACTTAAAGTGCTTTAGATATGCATTGACCAAACCGTTTCACTCTGAGTGATCTTATGCACTTCGATGGAAAGTATATAGCTATTATTATTAGACAAATCTAATAGAAGATACGACCAAATGAAGAGAATAGAATTATTATCTACGAATTCGTTAACAAGTCCACTAAGAATAGTTATAACTTGTGCATTTCCAATTATATAATACGTAATAGAGAGTTCTAACAAGCTTTACTTGCTTATCATTTATAATAAGAGTTATGGAATCATTTCGGAATCATTTCATAATGAGTTAGAAGATAATTCAAGTACAATTAACTCTTTAAAAGATGATTCGTGTATGATTAACTTTTTAAAAGTGTGAAACGATGCCACTTAAAGTGCTTTAGATATGCATTGACCAAACCGTTTCACTCTGAGTGATCTTATGCACTTCGATGGAAAGTATATAGCTATTATTATTAGACAAATCTAATAGAAGATACGACCAAATGAAGAGAATAGACTTATTATCTACGAATTCGTTAACAAGTCCACTAAGAATAGTTATAACTTGTGCATTTCCAATTATATAATACGTATAGAGAGTTCTAACAAGCTTTACTTGCTTATCATTTATAATAAGAGTTATGGAATCATTTCGGAATCATTTCATAATGAGTTAGAAGATAATTCAAGTACAATTAACTCTTTAAAAGATGATTCGTGTCTGATTAACTTTTTAAAAGTGTGAAACGATGCCACTTAAAGTGCTTTAGATATGCATTGACCAAACCGTTTCACTCTGAGTGATCTTATGCACTTCGATGGAAAGTATATAGCTATTATTATTAGACAAATCTAATAGAAGATACGACCAAATGAAGAGAATAGATTTATTATCTACGAATTCGTTAACAAGTCCACTAAGAATAGTTATAACTTGTGCATTTCCAATTATATAATACGTAATAGAGAGTTCTAACAAGCTTTACTTGCTTATCATTTATAATAAGAGTTATGGAATCATTTCGGAATCATTTCATAATGAGTTAGAAGATAATTCAAGTACAATTAACTCTTTAAAAGATGATTCGTGTCTGATTAACTTTTTAAAAGTGTGAAACGATGCCACTTAAAGTGCTTTAGATATGCATTGACCAAACCGTTTCACTCCTGAGTGATCTTATGCACTTCGATGGAAAGTATATAGCTATTATTATTAGACAAATCTAATAGAAGATACGACCAAATGAAGAGAATAGACTTATTATCTACGAATTCATTAACAAGTCCACTAAGAATAGTTATAACTTGTGCATTTCCAATTATATAATACGTAATAGAGAGTTCTAACAAGCTTTACTTGCTTATCATTTATAATAAGAGTTATGGAATCATTTCGGAATCATTTCATAATGAGTTAGAAGATAATTCAAGTACAATTAACTCTTTAAAAGATGATTCGTGTATGATTAACTTTTTAAAAGTGTGAAACGATGCCACTTAAAGTGCTTTAGATATGCATTGACCAAACCGTTTCACTCTGAGTGATCTTATGCACTTCGATGGAAAGTATATAGCTATTATTATTAGACAAATCTAATAGAAGATACGACCAAATGAAGAGAATAGACTTATTATCTACGAATTCGTTAACAAGTCCACTAAGAATAGTTATAACTTGTGCATTTCCAATTATATAATACGTAATAGAGAGTTCTAACAAGCTTTACTTGCTTATCATTTATAATAAGAGTTATGGAATCATTTCGGAATCATTTCATAATGAGTTAGAAGATAATTCAAGTACAATTAACTCTTTAAAAGATGATTCGTGTCTGATTAACTTTTTAAAAGTGTGAAACGATGCCACTTAAAGTGCTTTAGATATGCATTGACCAAACCGTTTCACTCTGAGTGATCTTATGCACTTCGATGGAAAGTATATAGCTATTATTATTAGACAAATCTAATAGAAGATACGACCAAATGAAGAGAATAGACTTATTATCTACGAATTCGTTAACAAGTCCACTAAGAATAGTTATAACTTGTGCATTTCCAATTATATAATACGTAATAGAGAGTTCTAACAAGCTTTACTTGCTTATCATTTATAATAAGAGTTATGGAATCATTTCGGAATCATTTCATAATGAGTTAGAAGATAATTCAAGTACAATTAACTCTTTAAAAGATGATTCGTGTATGATTAACTTTTTAAAAGTGTGAAACGATGCCACTTAAAGTGCTTTAGATATGCATTGACCAAACCGTTTCACCCTGAGTGATCTTATGCACTTCGATGGAAAGTATATAGCTATTATTATTAGACAAATCTAATAGAAGATAAGACCAAATGAAGAGAATAGACTTATTATCTATGAATTCATTAACAAGTCCACTAAGAATAGTTATAACTTGTGCATTTCCAATTATATAATACGTAATAGAGAGTTCTAACAAGCTTTACTTGCTTATCATTTATAATAAGAGTTATGGAATCATTTCGGAATCATTTCATAATGAGTTAGAAGATAATTCAAGTACAATTAACTCTTTAAAAGATGATTCGTGTATGATTAACTTTTTAAAAGTGTGAAACGATGCCACTTAAAGTGCTTTAGATATGCATTGACCAAACCGTTTCACTCTGAGTGATCTTATGCACTTCGATGGAAAGTATATAGCTATTATTATTAGACAAATCTAATAGAAGATACGACCAAATGAAGAGAATAGACTTATTATCTACGAATTCGTTAACAAGTCCACTAAGAATAGTTATAACTTGTGCATTTCCAATTATATAATACGTAATAGAGAGTTCTAACAAGCTTTACTTGCTTATCATTTATAATAAGAGTTATGGAATCATTTCGGAATCATTTCATAATGAGTTAGAAGATAATTCAAGTACAATTAACTCTTTAAAAGATGATTCGTGTATGATTAACTTTTTAAAAGTGTGAAACGATGCCACTTAAAGTGCTTTAGATATGCATTGACCAAACCGTTTCACTCTGAGTGATCTTATGCACTTCGATGGAAAGTATATAGCTATTATTATTAGACAAATCTAATAGAAGATACGACCAAATGAAGAGAATAGACTTATTATCTACGAATTCGTTAACAAGTCCACTAAGAATAGTTATAACTTGTGCATTTCCAATTATATAATACGTAATAGAGAGTTCTAACAAGCTTTACTTGCTTATCATTTATAATAAGAGTTATGGAATCATTTCGGAATCATTTCATAATGAGTTAGAAGATAATTCAAGTACAATTAACTCTTTAAAAGATGATTCGTGTCTGATTAACTTTTTAAAAGTGTGAAACGATGCCACTTAAAGTGCTTTAGATATGCATTGACCAAACCGTTTCACTCTGAGTGATCTTATGCACTTCGATGGAAAGTATATAGCTATTATTATTAGACAAATCTAATAGAAGATACGACCAAATGAAGAGAATAGACTTATTATCTACGAATTCGTTAACAAGTCCACTAAGAATAGTTATAACTTGTGCATTTCCAATTATATAATACGTAATAGAGAGTTCTAACAAGCTTTACTTGCTTATCATTTATAATAAGAGTTATGGAATCATTTCGGAATCATTTCATAATGAGTTAGAAGATAATTCAAGTACAATTAACTCTTTAAAAGATGATTCGTGTATGATTAACTTTTTAAAAGTGTGAACGATGCCACTTAAAGTGCTTTAGATATGCATTGACCAAACCGTTTCACCCTGAGTGATCTTATGCACTTCGATGGAAAGTATATAGCTATTATTATTAGACAAATCTAATAGAAGATACGACCAAATGAAGAGAATAGACTTATTATCTACGAATTCGTTAACAAGTCCACTAAGAATAGTTATAACTTGTGCATTTCCAATTATATAATACGTAATAGAGAGTTCTAACAAGCTTTACTTGCTTATCATTTATAATAAGAGTTATGGAATCATTTCGGAATCATTTCATAATGAGTTAGAAGATAATTCAAGTACAATTAACTCTTTAAAAGATGATTCGTGTATGATTAACTTTTTAAAAGTGTGAAACGATGCCACTTAAAGTGCTTTAGATATGCATTGACCAAACCGTTTCACTCTGAGTGATCTTATGCACTTCGATGGAAAGTATATAGCTATTATTATTAGACAAATCTAATAGAAGATACGACCAAATGAAGAGAATAGACTTATTATCTACGAATTCGTTAACAAGTCCACTAAGAATAGTTATAACTTGTGCATTTCCAATTATATAATACGTAATAGAGAGTTCTAACAAGCTTTACTTGCTTATCATTTATAATAAGAGTTATGGAATCATTTCGGAATCATTTCATAATGAGTTAGAAGATAATTCAAGTACAATTAACTCTTTAAAAGATGATTCGTGTATGATTAACTTTTTAAAAGTGTGAAACGATGCCACTTAAAGTGCTTTAGATATGCATTGACCAAACCGTTTCACTCTGAGTGATCTTATGCACTTCGATGGAAAGTATATAGCTATTATTATTAGACAAATCTAATAGAAGATACGACCAAATGAAGAGAATAGACTTATTATCTACGAATTCGTTAACAAGTCCACTAAGAATAGTTATAACTTGTGCATTTCCAATTATATAATACGTAATAGAGAGTTCTAACAAGCTTTACTTGCTTATCATTTATAATAAGAGTTATGGAATCATTTCGGAATCATTTCATAATGAGTTAGAAGATAATTCAAGTACAATTAACTCTTTAAAAGATGATTCGTGTATGATTAACTTTTTAAAAGTGTGAAACGATGCCACTTAAAGTGCTTTAGATATGCATTGACCAAACCGTTTCACTCTGAGTGATCTTATGCACTTCGATGGAAAGTATATAGCTATTATTATTAGACAAATCTAATAGAAGATACGACCAAATGAAGAGAATAGACTTATTATCTACGAATTCATTAACAAGTCCACTAAGAATAGTTATAACTTGTGCATTTCCAATTATATAATACGTAATAGAGAGTTCTAACAAGCTTTACTTGCTTATCATTTATAATAAGAGTTATGGAATCATTTCGGAATCATTTCATAATGAGTTAGAAGATAATTCAAGTACAATTAACTCTTTAAAAGATGATTCGTGTATGATTAACTTTTTAAAAGTGTGAAACGATGCCACTTAAAGTGCTTTAGATATGCATTGACCAAACCGTTTCACTCTGAGTGATCTTATGCACTTCGATGGAAAGTATATAGCTATTATTATTAGACAAATCTAATAGAAGATACGACCAAATGAAGAGAATAGACTTATTATCTACGAATTCGTTAACAAGTCCACTAAGAATAGTTATAACTTGTGCATTTCCAATTATATAATACGTAATAGAGAGTTCTAACAAGCTTTACTTGCTTATCATTTATAATAAGAGTTATGGAATCATTTCGGAATCATTTCATAATGAGTTAGAAGATAATTCAAGTACAATTAACTCTTTAAAAGATGATTCGTGTATGATTAACTTTTTAAAAGTGTGAAACGATGCCACTTAAAGTGCTTTAGATATGCATTGACCAAACCGTTTCACTCTGAGTGATCTTATGCACTTCGATGGAAAGTATATAGCTATTATTATTAGACAAATCTAATAGAAGATACGACCAAATGAAGAGAATAGACTTATTATCTACGAATTCGTTAACAAGTCCACTAAGAATAGTTATAACTTGTGCATTTCCAATTATATAATACGTAATAGAGAGTTCTAACAAGCTTTACTTGCTTATCATTTATAATAAGAGTTATGGAATCATTTCGGAATCATTTCATAATGAGTTAGAAGATAATTCAAGTACAATTAACTCTTTAAAAGATGATTCGTGTATGATTAACTTTTTAAAAGTGTGAAACGATGCCACTTAAAGTGCTTTAGATATGCATTGACCAAACCGTTTCACTCTGAGTGATCTTATGCACTTCGATGGAAAGTATATAGCTATTATTATTAGACAAATCTAATAGAAGATACGACCAAATGAAGAGAATAGACTTATTATCTACGAATTCGTTAACAAGTCCACTAAGAATAGTTATAACTTGTGCATTTCCAATTATATAATACGTAATAGAGAGTTCTAACAAGCTTTACTTGCTTATCATTTATAATAAGAGTTATGGAATCATTTCGGAATCATTTCATAATGAGTTAGAAGATAATTCAAGTACAATTAACTCTTTAAAAGATGATTCGTGTATGATTAACTTTTTAAAAGTGTGAAACGATGCCACTTAAAGTGCTTTAGATATGCATTGACCAAACCGTTTCACCTGAGTGATCTTATGCACTTCGATGGAAAGTATATAGCTATTATTATTAGACAAATCTAATAGAAGATACGACCAAATGAAGAGAATAGACTTATTATCTACGAATTCGTTAACAAGTCCACTAAGAATAGTTATAACTTGTGCATTTCCAATTATATAATACGTAATAGAGAGTTCTAACAAGCTTTACTTGCTTATCATTTATAATAAGAGTTATGGAATCATTTCGGAATCATTTCATAATGAGTTAGAAGATAATTCAAGTACAATTAACTCTTTAAAAGATGATTCGTGTCTGATTAACTTTTTAAAAGTGTGAAACGATGCCACTTAAAGTGCTTTAGATATGCATTGACCAAACCGTTTCACTCTGAGTGATCTTATGCACTTCGATGGAAAGTATATAGCTATTATTATTAGACAAATCTAATAGAAGATACGACCAAATGAAGAGAATAGACTTATTATCTACGAATTCGTTAACAAGTCCACTAAGAATAGTTATAACTTGTGCATTTCCAATTATATAATACGTAATAGAGAGTTCTAACAAGCTTTACTTGCTTATCATTTATAATAAGAGTTATGGAATCATTTCGGAATCATTTCATAATGAGTTAGAAGATAATTCAAGTACAATTAACTCTTTAAAAGATGATTCGTGTATGATTAACTTTTTAAAAGTGTGAAACGATGCCACTTAAAGTGCTTTAGATATGCATTGACCAAACCGTTTCACTCTGAGTGATCTTATGCACTTCGATGGAAAGTATATAGCTATTATTATTAGACAAATCTAATAGAAGATACGACCAAATGAAGAGAATAGACTTATTATCTACGAATTCGTTAACAAGTCCACTAAGAATAGTTATAACTTGTGCATTTCCAATTATATAATACGTAATAGAGAGTTCTAACAAGCTTTACTTGCTTATCATTTATAATAAGAGTTATGGAATCATTTCGGAATCATTTCATAATGAGTTAGAAGATAATTCAAGTACAATTAACTCTTTAAAAGATGATTCGTGTCTGATTAACTTTTTAAAAGTGTGAAACGATGCCACTTAAAGTGCTTTAGATATGCATTGACCAAACCGTTTCACTCTGAGTGATCTTATGCACTTCGATGGAAAGTATATAGCTATTATTATTAGACAAATCTAATAGAAGATACGACCAAATGAAGAGAATAGACTTATTATCTACGAATTCGTTAACAAGTCCACTAAGAATAGTTATAACTTGTGCATTTCCAATTATATAATACGTAATAGAGAGTTCTAACAAGCTTTACTTGCTTATCATTTATAATAAGAGTTATGGAATCATTTCGGAATCATTTCATAATGAGTTAGAAGATAATTCAAGTACAATTAACTCTTTAAAAGATGATTCGTGTATGATTAACTTTTTAAAAGTGTGAAACGATGCCACTTAAAGTGCTTTAGATATGCATTGACCAAACCGTTTCACTCTGAGTGATCTTATGCACTTCGATGGAAAGTATATAGCTATTATTATTAGACAAATCTAATAGAAGATACGACCAAATGAAGAGAATAGACTTATTATCTACGAATTCGTTAACAAGTCCACTAAGAATAGTTATAACTTGTGCATTTCCAATTATATAATACGTAATAGAGAGTTCTAACAAGCTTTACTTGCTTATCATTTATAATAAGAGTTATGGAATCATTTCGGAATCATTTCATAATGAGTTAGAAGATAATTCAAGTACAATTAACTCTTTAAAGATGATTCGTGTATGATTAACTTTTTAAAAGTGTGAAACGATGCCACTTAAAGTGCTTTAGATATGCATTGACCAAACCGTTTCACTCTGAGTGATCTTATGCACTTCGATGGAAAGTATATAGCTATTATTATTAGACAAATCTAATAGAAGATACGACCAAATGAAGAGAATAGACTTATTATCTACGAATTCGTTAACAAGTCCACTAAGAATAGTTATAACTTGTGCATTTCCAATTATATAATACGTAATAGAGAGTTCTAACAAGCTTTACTTGCTTATCATTTATAATAAGAGTTATGGAATCATTTCGGAATCATTTCATAATGAGTTAGAAGATAATTCAAGTACAATTAACTCTTTAAAAGATGATTCGTGTATGATTAACTTTTTAAAAGTGTGAAACGATGCCACTTAAAGTGCTTTAGATATGCATTGACCAAACCGTTTCACTCTGAGTGATCTTATGCACTTCGATGGAAAGTATATAGCTATTATTATTAGACAAATCTAATAGAAGATACGACCAAATGAAGAGAATAGACTTATTATCTACGAATTCGTTAACAAGTCCACTAAGAATAGTTATAACTTGTGCATTTCCAATTATATAATACGTAATAGAGAGTTCTAACAAGCTTTACTTGCTTATCATTTATAATAAGAGTTATGGAATCATTTCGGAATCATTTCATAATGAGTTAGAAGATAATTCAAGTACAATTAACTCTTTAAAAGATGATTCGTGTATGATTAACTTTTTAAAAGTGTGAAACGATGCCACTTAAAGTGCTTTAGATATGCATTGACCAAACCGTTTCACTCTGAGTGATCTTATGCACTTCGATGGAAAGTATATAGCTATTATTATTAGACAAATCTAATAGAAGATACGACCAAATGAAGAGAATAGACTTTATTATCTACGAATTCGTTAACAAGTCCACTAAGAATAGTTATAACTTGTGCATTTCCAATTATATAATACGTAATAGAGAGTTCTAACAAGCTTTACTTGCTTATCATTTATAATAAGAGTTATGGAATCATTTCGGAATCATTTCATAATGAGTTAGAAGATAATTCAAGTACAATTAACTCTTTAAAAGATGATTCGTGTATGATTAACTTTTTAAAAGTGTGAAACGATGCCACTTAAAGTGCTTTAGATATGCATTGACCAAACCGTTTCACCCTGAGTGATCTTATGCACTTCGATGGAAAGTATATAGCTATTATTATTAGACAAATCTAATAGAAGATACGACCAAATGAAGAGAATAGACTTATTATCTACGAATTCGTTAACAAGTCCACTAAGAATAGTTATAACTTGTGCATTTCCAATTATATAATACGTAATAGAGAGTTCTAACAAGCTTTACTTGCTTATCATTTATAATAAGAGTTATGGAATCATTTCGGAATCATTTCATAATGAGTTAGAAGATAATTCAAGTACAATTAACTCTTTAAAAGATGATTCGTGTCTGATTAACTTTTTAAAAGTGTGAAACGATGCCACTTAAAGTGCTTTAGATATGCATTGACCAAACCGTTTCACTCTGAGTGATCTTATGCACTTCGATGGAAAGTATATAGCTATTATTATTAGACAAATCTAATAGAAGATACGACCAAATGAAGAGAATAGACTTATTATCTACGAATTCGTTAACAAGTCCACTAAGAATAGTTATAACTTGTGCATTTCCAATTATATAATACGTAATAGAGAGTTCTAACAAGCTTTACTTGCTTATCATTTATAATAAGAGTTATGGAATCATTTCGGAATCATTTCATAATGAGTTAGAAGATAATTCAAGTACAATTAACTCTTTAAAAGATGATTCGTGTATGATTAACTTTTTAAAAGTGTGAAACGATGCCACTTAAAGTGCTTTAGATATGCATTGACCAAACCGTTTCACCCTGAGTGATCTTATGCACTTCGATGGAAAGTATATAGCTATTATTATTAGACAAATCTAATAGAAGATACGACCAAATGAAGAGAATAGACTTATTATCTACGAATTCGTTAACAAGTCCACTAAGAATAGTTATAACTTGTGCATTTCCAATTATATAATACGTAATAGAGAGTTCTAACAAGCTTTACTTGCTTATCATTTATAATAAGAGTTATGGAATCATTTCGGAATCATTTCATAATGAGTTAGAAGATAATTCAAGTACAATTAACTCTTTAAAAGATGATTCGTGTATGATTAACTTTTTAAAAGTGTGAAACGATGCCACTTAAAGTGCTTTAGATATGCATTGACCAAACCGTTTCACTCTGAGTGATCTTATGCACTTCGATGGAAAGTATATAGCTATTATTATTAGACAAATCTAATAGAAGATACGACCAAATGAAGAGAATAGACTTATTATCTACGAATTCGTTAACAAGTCCACTAAGAATAGTTATAACTTGTGCATTTCCAATTATATAATACGTAATAGAGAGTTCTAACAAGCTTTACTTGCTTATCATTTATAATAAGAGTTATGGAATCATTTCGGAATCATTTCATAATGAGTTAGAAGATAATTCAAGTACAATTAACTCTTTAAAAGATGATTCGTGTATGATTAACTTTTTAAAAGTGTGAAACGATGCCACTTAAAGTGCTTTAGATATGCATTGACCAAACCGTTTCACTCTGAGTGATCTTATGCACTTCGATGGAAAGTATATAGCTATTATTATTAGACAAATCTAATAGAAGATACGACCAAATGAAGAGAATAGACTTATTATCTACGAATTCGTTAACAAGTCCACTAAGAATAGTTATAACTTGTGCATTTCCAATTATATAATACGTAATAGAGAGTTCTAACAAGCTTTACTTGCTTATCATTTATAATAAGAGTTATGGAATCATTTCGGAATCATTTCATAATGAGTTAGAAGATAATTCAAGTACAATTAACTCTTTAAAAGATGATTCGTGTATGATTAACTTTTTAAAAGTGTGAAACGATGCCACTTAAAGTGCTTTAGATATGCATTGACCAAACCGTTTCACTCTGAGTGATCTTATGCACTTCGATGGAAAGTATATAGCTATTATTATTAGACAAATCTAATAGAAGATACGACCAAATGAAGAGAATAGACTTATTATCTACGAATTCGTTAACAAGTCCACTAAGAATAGTTATAACTTGTGCATTTCCAATTATATAATACGTAATAGAGAGTTCTAACAAGCTTTACTTGCTTATCATTTATAATAAGAGTTATGGAATCATTTCGGAATCATTTCATAATGAGTTAGAAGATAATTCAAGTACAATTAACTCTTTAAAAGATGATTCGTGTATGATTAACTTTTTAAAAGTGTGAAACGATGCCACTTAAAGTGCTTTAGATATGCATTGACCAAACCGTTTCACTCTGAGTGATCTTATGCACTTCGATGGAAAGTATATAGCTATTATTATTAGACAAATCTAATAGAAGATACGACCAAATGAAGAGAATAGACTTATTATCTACGAATTCGTTAACAAGTCCACTAAGAATAGTTATAACTTGTGCATTTCCAATTATATAATACGTAATAGAGAGTTCTAACAAGCTTTACTTGCTTATCATTTATAATAAGAGTTATGGAATCATTTCGGAATCATTTCATAATGAGTTAGAAGATAATTCAAGTACAATTAACTCTTTAAAAGATGATTCGTGTATGATTAACTTTTTAAAAGTGTGAAACGATGCCACTTAAAGTGCTTTAGATATGCATTGACCAAACCGTTTCACTCTGAGTGATCTTATGCACTTCGATGGAAAGTATATAGCTATTATTATTAGACAAATCTAATAGAAGATACGACCAAATGAAGAGAATAGACTTATTATCTACGAATTCGTTAACAAGTCCACTAAGAATAGTTATAACTTGTGCATTTCCAATTATATAATACGTAATAGAGAGTTCTAACAAGCTTTACTTGCTTATCATTTATAATAAGAGTTATGGAATCATTTCGGAATCATTTCATAATGAGTTAGAAGATAATTCAAGTACAATTAACTCTTTAAAAGATGATTCGTGTATGATTAACTTTTTAAAAGTGTGAAACGATGCCACTTAAAGTGCTTTAGATATGCATTGATCAAACCGTTTCACTCTGAGTGATCTTATGCACTTCGATGGAAAGTATATAGCTATTATTATTAGACAAATCTAATAGAAGATACGACCAAATGAAGAGAATAGACTTATTATCTACGAATTCGTTAACAAGTCCACTAAGAATAGTTATAACTTGTGCATTTCCAATTATATAATACGTAATAGAGAGTTCTAACAAGCTTTACTTGCTTATCATTTATAATAAGAGTTATGGAATCATTTCGGAATCATTTCATAATGAGTTAGAAGATAATTCAAGTACAATTAACTCTTTATAGGATGATTCGTGTATGATTAACTTTTTAAAAGTGTGAAACGATGCCACTTAAAGTGCTTTAGATATGCATTGATCAAACCGTTTCACTCTGAGTGATCTTATGCACTTCGATGGAAAGTATATAGCTATTATTATTAGACAAATCTAATAGAAGATACGACCAAATGAAGAGAATAGACTTATTATCTACGAATTCGTTAACAAGTCCACTAAGAATAGTTATAACTTGTGCATTTCCAATTATATAATACGTAATAGAGAGTTCTAACAAGCTTTACTTGCTTATCATTTATAATAAGAGTTATGGAATCATTTCGGAATCATTTCATAATGAGTTAGAAGATAATTCAAGTACAATTAACTCTTTAAAAGATGATTCGTGTATGATTAACTTTTTAAAAGTGTGAAACGATGCCACTTAAAGTGCTTTAGATATGCATTGATCAAACCGTTTCACTCTGAGTGATCTTATGCACTTCGATGGAAAGTATATAGCTATTATTATTAGACAAATCTAATAGAAGATACGACCAAATGAAGAGAATAGACTTATTATCTACGAATTCGTTAACAAGTCCACTAAGAATAGTTATAACTTGTGCATTTCCAATTATATAATACGTAATAGAGAGTTCTAACAAGCTTTACTTGCTTATCATTTATAATAAGAGTTATGGAATCATTTCGGAATCATTTCATAATGAGTTAGAAGATAATTCAAGTACAATTAACTCTTTAAAAGATGATTCGTGTATGATTAACTTTTTAAAAGTGTGAAACGATGCCACTTAAAGTGCTTTAGATATGCATTGACAAACCGTTTCACTCTGAGTGATCTTATGCACTTCGATGGAAAGTATATAGCTATTATTATTAGACAAATCTAATAGAAGATACGACCAAATGAAGAGAATAGACTTATTATCTACGAATTCGTTAACAAGTCCACTAAGAATAGTTATAACTTGTGCATTTCCAATTATATAATACGTAATAGAGAGTTCTAACAAGCTTTACTTGCTTATCATTTATAATAAGAGTTATGGAATCATTTCGGAATCATTTCATAATGAGTTAGAAGATAATTCAAGTACAATTAACTCTTTAAAAGATGATTCGTGTATGATTAACTTTTTAAAAGTGTGAAACGATGCCACTTAAAGTGCTTTAGATATGCATTGACCAAACCGTTTCACTCTGAGTGATCTTATGCACTTCGATGGAAAGTATATAGCTATTATTATTAGACAAATCTAATAGAAGATACGACCAAATGAAGAGAATAGACTTATTATCTACGAATTCGTTAACAAGTCCACTAAGAATAGTTATAACTTGTGCATTTCCAATTATATAATACGTAATAGAGAGTTCTAACAAGCTTTACTTGCTTATCATTTATAATAAGAGTTATGGAATCATTTCGGAATCATTTCATAATGAGTTAGAAGATAATTCAAGTACAATTAACTCTTTAAAAGATGATTCGTGTATGATTAACTTTTTAAAAGTGTGAAACGATGCCACTTAAAGTGCTTTAGATATGCATTGACCAAACCGTTTCACTCTGAGTGATCTTATGCACTTCGATGGAAAGTATATAGCTATTATTATTAGACAAATCTAATAGAAGATACGACCAAATGAAGAGAATAGACTTTATTATCTACGAATTCGTTAACAAGTCCACTAAGAATAGTTATAACTTGTGCATTTCCAATTATATAATACGTAATAGAGAGTTCTAACAAGCTTTACTTGCTTATCATTTATAATAAGAGTTATGGAATCATTTCGGAATCATTTCATAATGAGTTAGAAGATAATTCAAGTACAATTAACTCTTTAAAAGATGATTCGTGTATGATTAACTTTTTAAAAGTGTGAAACGATGCCACTTAAAGTGCTTTAGATATGCATTGACCAAACCGTTTCACCCTGAGTGATCTTATGCACTTCGATGGAAAGTATATAGCTATTATTATTAGACAAATCTAATAGAAGATACGACCAAATGAAGAGAATAGACTTATTATCTACGAATTCGTTAACAAGTCCACTAAGAATAGTTATAACTTGTGCATTTCCAATTATATAATACGTAATAGAGAGTTCTAACAAGCTTTACTTGCTTATCATTTATAATAAGAGTTATGGAATCATTTCGGAATCATTTCATAATGAGTTAGAAGATAATTCAAGTACAATTAACTCTATAAAGATGATTCGTGTATGATTAACTTTTTAAAAGTGTGAAACGATGCCACTTAAAGTGCTTTAGATATGCATTGACCAAACCGTTTCACTCTGAGTGATCTTATGCACTTCGATGGAAAGTATATAGCTATTATTATTAGACAAATCTAATAGAAGATACGACCAAATGAAGAGAATAGACTTATTATCTACGAATTCGTTAACAAGTCCACTAAGAATAGTTATAACTTGTGCATTTCCAATTATATAATACGTAATAGAGAGTTCTAACAAGCTTTACTTGCTTATCATTTATAATAAGAGTTATGGAATCATTTCGGAATCATTTCATAATGAGTTAGAAGATAATTCAAGTACAATTAACTCTTTAAAAGATGATTCGTGTATGATTAACTTTTTAAAAGTGTGAAACGATGCCACTTAAAGTGCTTTAGATATGCATTGACCAAACCGTTTCACTCTGAGTGATCTTATGCACTTCGATGGAAAGTATATAGCTATTATTATTAGACAAATCTAATAGAAGATACGACCAAATGAAGAGAATAGACTTATTATCTACGAATTCGTTAACAAGTCCACTAAGAATAGTTATAACTTGTGCATTTCCAATTATATAATACGTAATAGAGAGTTCTAACAAGCTTTACTTGCTTATCATTTATAATAAGAGTTATGGAATCATTTCGGAATCATTTCATAATGAGTTAGAAGATAATTCAAGTACAATTAACTCTTTAAAAGATGATTCGTGTATGATTAACTTTTTAAAAGTGTGAAACGATGCCACTTAAAGTGCTTTAGATATGCATTGACCAAACCGTTTCACTCTGAGTGATCTTATGCACTTCGATGGAAAGTATATAGCTATTATTATTAGACAAATCTAATAGAAGATACGACCAAATGAAGAGAATAGACTTATTATCTACGAATTCGTTAACAAGTCCACTAAGAATAGTTATAACTTGTGCATTTCCAATTATATAATACGTAATAGAGAGTTCTAACAAGCTTTACTTGCTTATCATTTATAATAAGAGTTATGGAATCATTTCGGAATCATTTCATAATGAGTTAGAAGATAATTCAAGTACAATTAACTCTTTAAAAGATGATTCGTGTATGATTAACTTTTTAAAAGTGTGAAACGATGCCACTTAAAGTGCTTTAGATATGCATTGATCAAACCGTTTCACTCTGAGTGATCTTATGCACTTCGATGGAAAGTATATAACTATTATTATTAAACAAATCTAATAGAAGATACGACCAAATGAAGAGAATAGACTTATTATCTACGAATTCGTTAACAAGTCCACTAAGAATAGTTATAACTTGTGCATTTCCAATTATATAATACGTAATAGAGAGTTCTAACAAGCTTTACTTGCTTATCATTTATAATAAGAGTTATGGAATCATTTCGGAATCATTTCATAATGAGTTAGAAGATAATTCAAGTACAATTAACTCTTTAAAAGATGATTCGTGTATGATTAACTTTTTAAAAGTGTGAAACGATGCCACTTAAAGTGCTTTAGATATGCATTGACCAAACCGTTTCACTCTGAGTGATCTTATGCACTTCGATGGAAAGTATATAGCTATTATTATTAGACAAATCTAATAGAAGATACGACCAAATGAAGAGAATAGACTTATTATCTACGAATTCGTTAACAAGTCCACTAAGAATAGTTATAACTTGTGCATTTCCAATTATATAATACGTAATAGAGAGTTCTAACAAGCTTTACTTGCTTATCATTTATAATAAGAGTTATGGAATCATTTCGGAATCATTTCATAATGAGTTAGAAGATAATTCAAGTACAATTAACTCTTTAAAAGATGATTCGTGTATGATTAACTTTTTAAAAGTGTGAAACGATGCCACTTAAAGTGCTTTAGATATGCATTGACCAAACCGTTTCACTCTGAGTGATCTTATGCACTTCGATGGAAAGTATATAGCTATTATTATTAGACAAATCTAATAGAAGATACGACCAAATGAAGAGAATAGACTTATTATCTACGAATTCGTTAACAAGTCCACTAAGAATAGTTATAACTTGTGCATTTCCAATTATATAATACGTAATAGAGAGTTCTAACAAGCTTTACTTGCTTATCATTTATAATAAGAGTTATGGAATCATTTCGGAATCATTTCATAATGAGTTAGAAGATAATTCAAGTACAATTAACTCTTTAAAGATGATTCGTGTATGATTAACTTTTTAAAAGTGTGAAACGATGCCACTTAAAGTGCTTTAGATATGCATTGACCAAACCGTTTCACTCTGAGTGATCTTATGCACTTCGATGGAAAGTATATAGCTATTATTATTAGACAAATCTAATAGAAGATACGACCAAATGAAGAGAATAGACTTATTATCTACGAATTCGTTAACAAGTCCACTAAGAATAGTTATAACTTGTGCATTTCCAATTATATAATACGTAATAGAGAGTTCTAACAAGCTTTACTTGCTTATCATTTATAATAAGAGTTATGGAATCATTTCGGAATCATTTCATAATGAGTTAGAAGATAATTCAAGTACAATTAACTCTTTAAAAGATGATTCGTGTATGATTAACTTTTTAAAAGTGTGAAACGATGCCACTTAAAGTGCTTTAGATATGCATTGACCAAACCGTTTCACTCTGAGTGATCTTATGCACTTCGATGGAAAGTATATAGCTATTATTATTAGACAAATCTAATAGAAGATACGACCAAATGAAGAGAATAGACTTATTATCTACGAATTCGTTAACAAGTCCACTAAGAATAGTTATAACTTGTGCATTTCCAATTATATAATACGTAATAGAGAGTTCTAACAAGCTTTACTTGCTTATCATTTATAATAAGAGTTATGGAATCATTTCGGAATCATTTCATAATGAGTTAGAAGATAATTCAAGTACAATTAACTCTTTAAAAGATGATTCGTGTATGATTAACTTTTTAAAAGTGTGAAACGATGCCACTTAAAGTGCTTTAGATATGCATTGACCAAACCGTTTCACTCTGAGTGATCTTATGCACTTCGATGGAAAGTATATAGCTATTATTATTAGACAAATCTAATAGAAGATACGACCAAATGAAGAGAATAGACTTATTATCTACGAATTCGTTAACAAGTCACTAAGAATAGTTATAACTTGTGCATTTCCAATTATATAATACGTAATAGAGAGTTCTAACAAGCTTTACTTGCTTATCATTTATAATAAGAGTTATGGAATCATTTCGGAATCATTTCATAATGAGTTAGAAGATAATTCAAGTACAATTAACTCTTTAAAAGATGATTCGTGTATGATTAACTTTTTAAAAGTGTGAAACGATGCCACTTAAAGTGCTTTAGATATGCATTGACCAAACCGTTTCACTCTGAGTGATCTTATGCACTTCGATGGAAAGTATATAGCTATTATTATTAGACAAATCTAATAGAAGATACGACCAAATGAAGAGAATAGACTATTATCTACGAATTCGTTAACAAGTCCACTAAGAATAGTTATAACTTGTGCATTTCCAATTATATAATACGTAATAGAGAGTTCTAACAAGCTTTACTTGCTTATCATTTATAATAAGAGTTATGGAATCATTTCGGAATCATTTCATAATGAGTTAGAAGATAATTCAAGTACAATTAACTCTATAAAGATGATTCGTGTATGATTAACTTTTTAAAAGTGTGAAACGATGCCACTTAAAGTGCTTTAGATATGCATTGACCAAACCGTTTCACTCTGAGTGATCTTATGCACTTCGATGGAAAGTATATAGCTATTATTATTAGACAAATCTAATAGAAGATACGACCAAATGAAGAGAATAGACTTATTATCTACGAATTCGTTAACAAGTCCACTAAGAATAGTTATAACTTGTGCATTTCCAATTATATAATACGTAATAGAGAGTTCTAACAAGCTTTACTTGCTTATCATTTATAATAAGAGTTATGGAATCATTTCGGAATCATTTCATAATGAGTTAGAAGATAATTCAAGTACAATTAACTCTATATAGGATGATTCGTGTATGATTAACTTTTTAAAAGTGTGAAACGATGCCACTTAAAGTGCTTTAGATATGCATTGATCAAACCGTTTCACTCTGAGTGATCTTATGCACTTCGATGGAAAGTATATAGCTATTATTATTAGACAAATCTAATAGAAGATACGACCAAATGAAGAGAATAGACTTATTATCTACGAATTCGTTAACAAGTCCACTAAGAATAGTTATAACTTGTGCATTTCCAATTATATAATACGTAATAGAGAGTTCTAACAAGCTTTACTTGCTTATCATTTATAATAAGAGTTATGGAATCATTTCGGAATCATTTCATAATGAGTTAGAAGATAATTCAAGTACAATTAACTCTATATAGGATGATTCGTGTATGATTAACTTTTTAAAAGTGTGAAACGATGCCACTTAAAGTGCTTTAGATATGCATTGATCAAACCGTTTCACTCTGAGTGATCTTATGCACTTCGATGGAAAGTATATAGCTATTATTATTAGACAAATCTAATAGAAGATACGACCAAATGAAGAGAATAGACTTATTATCTACGAATTCGTTAACAAGTCTACTAAGAATAGTTATAACTTGTGCATTTCCAATTATATAATACGTAATAGAGAGTTCTAACAAGCTTTACTTGCTTATCATTTATAATAAGAGTTATGGAATCATTTCGGAATCATTTCATAATGAGTTAGAAGATAATTCAAGTACAATTAACTCTTTAAAAGATGATTCGTGTATGATTAACTTTTTAAAAGTGTGAAACGATGCCACTTAAAGTGCTTTAGATATGCATTGATCAAACCGTTTCACTCTGAGTGATCTTATGCACTTCGATGGAAAGTATATAACTATTATTATTAAACAAATCTAATAGAAGATACGACCAAATGAAGAGAATAGACTTATTATCTACGAATTCGTTAACAAGTCCACTAAGAATAGTTATAACTTGTGCATTTCCAATTATATAATACGTAATAGAGAGTTCTAACAAGCTTTACTTGCTTATCATTTATAATAAGAGTTATGGAATCATTTCGGAATCATTTCATAATGAGTTAGAAGATAATTCAAGTACAATTAACTCTTTAAAAGATGATTCGTGTCTGATTAACTTTTTAAAAGTGTGAAACGATGCCACTTAAAGTGCTTTAGATATGCATTGACCAAACCGTTTCACTCTGAGTGATCTTATGCACTTCGATGGAAAGTATATAGCTATTATTATTAGACAAATCTAATAGAAGATACGACCAAATGAAGAGAATAGATTTATTATCTACGAATTCGTTAACAAGTCCACTAAGAATAGTTATAACTTGTGCATTTCCAATTATATAATACGTAATAGAGAGTTCTAACAAGCTTTACTTGCTTATCATTTATAATAAGAGTTATGGAATCATTTCGGAATCATTTCATAATGAGTTAGAAGATAATTCAAGTACAATTAACTCTTTAAAAGATGATTCGTGTATGATTAACTTTTTAAAAGTGTGAAACGATGCCACTTAAAGTGCTTTAGATATGCATTGACCAAACCGTTTCACCCTGAGTGATCTTATGCACTTCGATGGAAAGTATATAGCTATTATTATTAGACAAATCTAATAGAAGATACGACCAAATGAAGAGAATAGACTTATTATCTACGAATTCGTTAACAAGTCCACTAAGAATAGTTATAACTTGTGCATTTCCAATTATATAATACGTAATAGAGAGTTCTAACAAGCTTTACTTGCTTATCATTTATAATAAGAGTTATGGAATCATTTCGGAATCATTTCATAATGAGTTAGAAGATAATTCAAGTACAATTAACTCTTTAAAAGATGATTCGTGTCTGATTAACTTTTTAAAAGTGTGAAACGATGCCACTTAAAGTGCTTTAGATATGCATTGACCAAACCGTTTCACTCTGAGTGATCTTATGCACTTCGATGGAAAGTATATAGCTATTATTATTAGACAAATCTAATAGAAGATACGACCAAATGAAGAGAATAGACTTATTATCTACGAATTCGTTAACAAGTCCACTAAGAATAGTTATAACTTGTGCATTTCCAATTATATAATACGTAATAGAGAGTTCTAACAAGCTTTACTTGCTTATCATTTATAATAAGAGTTATGGAATCATTTCGGAATCATTTCATAATGAGTTAGAAGATAATTCAAGTACAATTAACTCTTTAAAAGATGATTCGTGTATGATTAACTTTTTAAAAGTGTGAAACGATGCCACTTAAAGTGCTTTAGATATGCATTGACCAAACCGTTTCACCCTGAGTGATCTTATGCACTTCGATGGAAAGTATATAGCTATTATTATTAGACAAATCTAATAGAAGATACGATCAAATGAAGAGAATAGACTTATTATCTACGAATTCGTTAACAAGTCCACTAAGAATAGTTATAACTTGTGCATTTCCAATTATATAATACATAATAGAGAGTTCTAACAAGCTTTACTTGCTTATCATTTATAATAAGAGTTATGGAATCATTTCGGAATCATTTCATAATGAGTTAGAAGATAATTCAAGTACAATTAACTCTATATAGGATGATTCGTGTATGATTAACTTTTTAAAAGTGTGAAACGATGCCACTTAAAGTGCTTTAGATATGCATTGATCAAACCGTTTCACTCTGAGTGATCTTATGCACTTCGATGGAAAGTATATAGCTATTATTATTAGACAAATCTAATAGAAGATACGACCAAATGAAGAGAATAGACTTATTATCTACGAATTCGTTAACAAGTCTACTAAGAATAGTTATAACTTGTGCATTTCCAATTATATAATACGTAATAGAGAGTTCTAACAAGCTTTACTTGCTTATCATTTATAATAAGAGTTATGGAATCATTTCGGAATCATTTCATAATGAGTTAGAAGATAATTCAAGTACAATTAACTCTTTAAAAGATGATTCGTGTATGATTAACTTTTTAAAAGTGTGAAACGATGCCACTTAAAGTGCTTTAGATATGCATTGATCAAACCGTTTCACTCTGAGTGATCTTATGCACTTCGATGGAAAGTATATAACTATTATTATTAAACAAATCTAATAGAAGATACGACCAAATGAAGAGAATAGACTTATTATCTACGAATTCGTTAACAAGTCCACTAAGAATAGTTATAACTTGTGCATTTCCAATTATATAATACGTAATAGAGAGTTCTAACAAGCTTTACTTGCTTATCATTTATAATAAGAGTTATGGAATCATTTCGGAATCATTTCATAATGAGTTAGAAGATAATTCAAGTACAATTAACTCTTTAAAAGATGATTCGTGTCTGATTAACTTTTTAAAAGTGTGAAACGATGCCACTTAAAGTGCTTTAGATATGCATTGACCAAACCGTTTCACTCTGAGTGATCTTATGCACTTCGATGGAAAGTATATAGCTATTATTATTAGACAAATCTAATAGAAGATACGACCAAATGAAGAGAATAGATTTATTATCTACGAATTCGTTAACAAGTCCACTAAGAATAGTTATAACTTGTGCATTTCCAATTATATAATACGTAATAGAGAGTTCTAACAAGCTTTACTTGCTTATCATTTATAATAAGAGTTATGGAATCATTTCGGAATCATTTCATAATGAGTTAGAAGATAATTCAAGTACAATTAACTCTTTAAAAGATGATTCGTGTATGATTAACTTTTTAAAAGTGTGAAACGATGCCACTTAAAGTGCTTTAGATATGCATTGACCAAACCGTTTCACCCTGAGTGATCTTATGCACTTCGATGGAAAGTATATAGCTATTATTATTAGACAAATCTAATAGAAGATACGACCAAATGAAGAGAATAGACTTATTATCTACGAATTCGTTAACAAGTCCACTAAGAATAGTTATAACTTGTGCATTTCCAATTATATAATACGTAATAGAGAGTTCTAACAAGCTTTACTTGCTTATCATTTATAATAAGAGTTATGGAATCATTTCGGAATCATTTCATAATGAGTTAGAAGATAATTCAAGTACAATTAACTCTTTAAAAGATGATTCGTGTCTGATTAACTTTTTAAAAGTGTGAAACGATGCCACTTAAAGTGCTTTAGATATGCATTGACCAAACCGTTTCACTCTGAGTGATCTTATGCACTTCGATGGAAAGTATATAGCTATTATTATTAGACAAATCTAATAGAAGATACGACCAAATGAAGAGAATAGACTTATTATCTACGAATTCGTTAACAAGTCCACTAAGAATAGTTATAACTTGTGCATTTCCAATTATATAATACGTAATAGAGAGTTCTAACAAGCTTTACTTGCTTATCATTTATAATAAGAGTTATGGAATCATTTCGGAATCATTTCATAATGAGTTAGAAGATAATTCAAGTACAATTAACTCTTTAAAAGATGATTCGTGTATGATTAACTTTTTAAAAGTGTGAAACGATGCCACTTTTTTTTTAACTAAATCATGTAATATATATATAAAAAAGGAAAACAGAGAAGAGACCAAGCCCCAGAGTACAGCACAAAGGAAAAGAAAGAAAGAAAAATGTCGGCCTCGTTAAAACCTTAGTATAGCAAAACCCAATGGGAAAAAACTATACCAAGGAAAAAGAGCACCAGACATTTATACAAATCTATACTGAGGCTGACCAGAGAAATCTAAAAACATATTATAAAATAAACGGCGAGGAGCCGACGGCCACCATTGGAAATCAACCAACATCTTGGTAAGCAAATCAGCCGCTTGATTGCCCTCCCTAAAAATATGAGAGACCCGAAACTCCATCTGACCAACCAAGTTTAAGACCCGCGCCCAACGGTTACGATAATACCACGGCACTTGATAAGAATCATGCAGAAGAAGAGCCACAACATAAGACGAGTCAGACTCAAGCCAGAGACGCCTCCAATGCAGCTTAAAAGCCGTCTCTATAGCAAACATGGCAGCCACAAGCTCAGCATCAAAAGCAAACCCCACACCTGCATTAAACGAGAAACATCCACATGCAAAGCCCCGCGAGTTCCTGAAAATACCACCAGCCTGGATGCGACCCGGGGCCCCCGAGGCACTACCGTCTGTGTTAACCTTCCACCAACCAGCAAGCGGGGGAGACCAACGGACAGGAATAATTCGTTGTAATTTGCGTGGGCGGCCCCTAACGCCAATGCGAGCAAGAGTGAGGAGATCCGACTGAGAATTGGCCATTTCCTTCACGTCCTTGCCGCTGAATTCCCTAATAAACGTCCAAAGCATGCTGCGAATGGTCTCGATAGACAAAGACTTCCCATCGAAAGCTGCGCAGTTACGCGCATACCAGATGCACCAGCAGGCCGAAACAACTGCTGCCTTCCACAATGCTGCCAGCTGCGGGCTGAAATCAAGTCTCATAGCGTGCAGAATGAGCTGCGTAGCACTACCATTCAGATCCAGGTTAACACCAAAAAGCCCGCACAACCACTGCCAAATCTGACTAGAAACACGGCACTGCAAAAATAAATGGTCCAAAGATTCAGCCGCCGAAAAGCACATATGACAAACTGATGGGGAAATAAACCCTCTCTTCCTCAAGTTCTCCATTGTCGCAAGTCTGTCATGAATGATTCGCCATATCACTATCGACCGCCTCTCCGGGATATTGCTGTCCCAAATCCATCTGCCCCACGAGACTTTGGGGAAGTGTTGTCGGCCCCGCTGATAAGCAATAGCCGAAGTCACCGATCCCTTTGCAGTAACAGGCCAGATTCTGCAATCTACAGTGTTTGCCGCAATAGGAACTGCCATAATGTCTGCAACCACCGACCCAAAAGCATCCACAAAATTCGCAGTGAAGTTCCAATGGCCATCGAAGAAATAATCCGATATGGTGTAGCCAAAGTAACGTCTGCTCTCACATGGTATCCCCACTCGGTCAGCCAAAACATATCCTAACCAGTTATCCAACCAAAAACGCACGCTCGAGCCCTCTCCCGGCAGCCATCTACTCTCTGATAAAAGATTCCGAATAGAATTCCCAATGCTCGACCAGATCGAAGAGCAAGAGATGTAGGCCCTTACCGATCTGTCTTTGTTGAAAAAACGACCCCTCAAGATATGATAAACCTGTAAATTGGAGGTCAACACTTTCCATGCCAAGTTGTGCAAGAAAGCACCATTTGCCACCACAATAGATCGAATACCCAAGCCCCCTTCTTCACGGGGAGCGCAGCAACGATTCCAAGCTACGCAAACCGTTCGCCTTGCAGTGGTGGAACCCGTCCAAACGAAATTTCTGATCGCAGCGTCCATGTCTTTGAGAAGAGCTTGCGGCCATCGGTAAACCATCATGGAATGCACCAAGGAGCTGCTCAGCACCGAATTAACTAGACAAACTCGGCCCGCAATAGAGAGATTGCTGCCTTTCCAAGTGGAGAATTTGGCAAGAAATCTGTCTTTTAAAGAAGCAAAGTACTGGGAGGATGGGGCACCTCTGAAGATGGGGACTCCCAGATAGCTAATAGGAAGACTTCCAGCCCGAATGCCCAGCCTTCTCAGGATATTTAGCTTTGTACCATGGCTAACCTTGTCACCGAAATAAACGGTTGATTTCTCCAAACTTGGCATTTGACCTGAGATTGAGCCATAAATTCTCAGCATATCACGCACACCCCTCGCATCAATGGACTTTGCTCTGCAAAAAAGGAGGATGTCGTCAGCATAAAAAATTCCCAAAGGGAAAGTCAAACCCCGTGGTGATTGGAACGGGACAACTTTGCCTTCAATAGCTGCACGGCTGAGCAATCGATAAAGAATTTCCTCCCCAATTGCAAATAATAAAGGGGACAGAGGATCGCCTTGGCGAACACCCCTAGAACAACTAAAATATCCCACCGGCGAACCATGAAAGAGCACCGAGATCCGAGCAGATTCCAGGATTTTACGAATCCAGCGGACAAAAGTTGCGGAGAAACCAAAACATTGCATAACCTGCAGCAAATAATTCCATCTCATCGTGTCAAATGCTTTCCGAATATCCACCTTAACGATCATATTATGACCGTATTGGCGATTAGCAATACAGTTAAAAGCCTCCGATGCCAAAGATATACAATCATGAATGTGTCTACCCGGTATGAACCCAAACTGTGACTCTGAGACCACTGTAGTGATTACTTTGCCCAATCTTACAGAAATGATCTTAGTGATAATTTTGAAGAGGAAGTTGCTCAAAATGATGGGCCTAAAATCCTCCACCCTTGCGGCTGAATCCGACTTGGGAACCAACACCAAAAAACTAGAATTCAGTCCCGAAAATAAATCTCCTGTGGAGAAGAAATGCGAAATAGCATTGCAAATATCTGTATCAATAATGCTCCAACAGCTCTGAAAGAAGCAACCTGAAAACCCGTCCGGACCGGGGGAGCTATCGGGACCAAGCGCAAAAACCGCTTCCCTGATCTCCCGAGATGTAGGGGCAGCGACCAACATTGCATTAACATCTTCCCCAATAATCGGATCAATAATATCATGTAGAATATCAAGATTGGAGTCATGGTCCCCCACCGGGGCAGAGAAAAGATCAGCAAAATAGGATACAAACGCCTCGCCAATTCCAACCGGATCAGCAATATCAGCACCATTATATTTGACAGCTCGAATAACCTGTCGCTGTTTTCTCGCCTTAATGGAATTATGAAAAAAAGAAGTGTTGCGATCCCCATCCGAGAGCCAAGAATTTCTGCTTTTTTGCCGTAACATTTCAGTCTTGTATTCCAGAATACCAGCAAGACGGACGTTCATGTCCACCTCCTTAACCAAGCGCTCATCCGAATACCCGTTGTCACAGATATCTTGCTGCGCCATTTGCAGATTATGCATTGCCTCCGAAACATTTTTATTGATATCGCCAAAGACATCTCGATTCCATGTGCGAAGATCAGATTTTAGACGTTTCAATTTCCTAATACAGAGATGCATAGGATTCAACGAGCTTAGCTGAGGTGACCAGGAATCCGCCACCAAGCGCTGGAAATCCGGGTGAGAGACCCACATCCGTTGAAAACGAAAAGGTGTTGGATTGCCAACCAATTCATCGGATACAGCAACTGTAATTGGGCAGTGGTCCGAGGAGAAGCGCATACCCACCGACCCCGATATACATCTCCATTTTGCTAAAAACGCAGAGTTTGCAAAGGCACGATCCAGTTTCGAGGACATGAAACCATGGACCCGGTGATGACGATGCCAAGTAAAGTAGCTACCAGTCAATTTAATATCAATAAGCCCACTGGAGTCGACCATATCTTTAAAATCCAAGCAAGATCTATGATCCGGAGCCAATGTAGTCCGTCTTTCGTGCGCTCCGAGCACCGCATTAAAATCCCCCATAACCAAAAAATGCCCCATAGCAAGAGTCTTTATACTGGCCCAGAGATCTCTCCTACCAATGTAAGTAGAAGCAGCATGAACAAAGGCAATACGGTATATAGAATCTCCCTCACCAATATCCAACACAATCATTTGGGAAGAGTTATGAATAACCACATGCTTATCCACATTCAACGATGAAAGAATCCATAGGTCAGCCTTACTATTTCTGAAGCTTTGGGCCACAAGGGAGAGACCCAATGACCGCCAATAAGAGTCCCGGATAGATTCAAAAGATGCCATAGGCTCCGCAATGCAGACCCAATCAGGACGGTTCAATCTGCAGAGTTCCCGCAGAGCTTGGCGTGAACGGGCGTTACCCACGCCCCTGATATTCCAATAAAGGAATATCATTGCAAGGATTTACGTGAGGGGACAAGGCGCTGCTGCCTTGGCGCCTTGTTATGATATGTCTCTGTGCCATCTGCAATATCCGCCCATCTACCCGTTGGCACAGCCGACATGGCCTTTAGAGCTGCCGATTCTGAACCAGCCCGAATCACAAAATCTCGCGGACCACTGGTTTGGGTCTTGAGTGTATGTTGCACATCCGAAAGTCCACTTTTTCCCACAGAGTCAGAGCTTTCGGCGTTGTCCTGATCAACCGGATCACTAAACTCCTTACATCCCCCAGCGTTATGCTCAGCAGTAGTCACCTCTACTCCTGATGATGTGCCTCCTTCCTCCACAATGACTGATGGCGTGCCTTCCTTATTTTGTTCGCTCAGCTGTTCTTCCACAGCTATATCTTTTCCACGATCTTCATTATTATCTGATAACACTTGGAAAGAATTCTTTCCAGATGATTCATCCTTATCAGCTTTGTTATTTGATTCCACAATTTTGTATGTCGTAGATGTTTTCCTTTTCACCGATCTTCCGCGGCGGGGCCGAGAACGTCTTTCCCCCGACCTGCTTCTCGGGTTGCTATCTTCCTTATTTTTCCCTTCGCCCCTATTCAACGGTTCCCTCACTGAACGCCTGCAAGTCGCATTATTGTGTCCAACAATCTTGCAATTAGAACAAAAAGCAGGAAGGCTTTCATAAGAGACCGCTGCAAAAGTGCAAAATCCCTGTCTTTCAACCATTACGAACTCTTGCAGAGGCACATTCATATCAATTTCTACCAAAACTCTGACAAAGTGTCCAACTGAGCCATCAAGAGACCTCTCATCAATTTTAACCGGAGTTCCTACTGCCTTTGCAATACCCATAATAATTGCCGGATGCCAATATTCGTAACTGAGTTCATAGATGCGAACCCAAACTTGCGCCATGGAGGAGTCAATCTTGTAGGGATTAAAGTCAGGGGTCCATCGCGACAATCGAAGAGTGCCCGGTTTCAACATCCATGATGACCTACTTCCAACATGACTACGTAACTCAGGAGGATCAACAAAAATATTGTAGTACCCCTTGCCAAGAGGAACCACGCGAATACCCTTATCAGTACCCCATAGCTGCAAAAGCCTTTCGCGCAAGGAGGTTGCGGAATAAGGTTTATCTCCTTTGGCCATAATAATTCGCCCAATGAAGGAGTCCACACACTGTGCCACACGCTGCTGGTATAATTTCTCATCAACAGTGACAGAGAAATAATCTCCCTTCTTAACAGGGGTGATCGAAGGGACGCTCGCGGGGGTGATTTCCAGATTATCAGTATGGACTTTGCCAGAAATTACTTCCGCATAAGAAGGTCTTTGATGGCCGCGGGACGTGCCTGCCGTTGGTAAATCAGTCAAACCACCCGCCGCCCTAACATCAGACCTGGTGTCATCGCTAGCTTCTCCAGTGGTGGAAATCTCAGGATTCACGCACATCAAGTCACCGCTTATAGCCTTATCGCCAACTGTATTCTTGTCGCCCAAGTTACCAATTGCAAGTGGATTTGCCGATGACAATAAATCTTACCGCTTAGAAGTGATTAACTCGTTTAGCCATGGAAAATCCTGGCATAGTTTTTAAAGAATAAACGATTTGGAATCAAAATCAGCCATGGAAATCAATATGACGGTATCACAAGAGAGGAGAGAGAAGAGAGCGTTTTCATCCTAGGGTTTTTTACTTAGATTTAAGCCTTAATAATAGAACACGTAAGAGAACACGTGAAACGATGCCACTTAAAGTGCTTTAGATATGCATTGACCAAACCGTTTCACCCTGAGTGATCTTATGCACTTCGATGGAAAGTATATAGCTATTATTATTAGACAAATCTAATAGAAGATACGACCAAATGAAGAGAATAGACTTATTATCTACGAATTCGTTAACAAGTCCACTAAGAATAGTTATAACTTGTGCATTTCCAATTATATAATACGTAATAGAGAGTTCTAACAAGCTTTACTTGCTTATCATTTATAATAAGAGTTATGGAATCATTTCGGAATCATTTCATAATGAGTTAGAAGATAATTCAAGTACAATTAACTCTATATAGGATGATTCGTGTATGATTAACTTTTTAAAAGTGTGAAACGATGCCACTTAAAGTGCTTTAGATATGCATTGATCAAACCGTTTCACTCTGAGTGATCTTATGCACTTCGATGGAAAGTATATAGCTATTATTATTAGACAAATCTAATAGAAGATACGACCAAATGAAGAGAATAGACTTATTATCTACGAATTCGTTAACAAGTCTACTAAGAATAGTTATAACTTGTGCATTTCCAATTATATAATACGTAATAGAGAGTTCTAACAAGCTTTACTTGCTTATCATTTATAATAAGAGTTATGGAATCATTTCGGAATCATTTCATAATGAGTTAGAAGATAATTCAAGTACAATTAACTCTTTAAAAGATGATTCGTGTATGATTAACTTTTTAAAAGTGTGAAACGATGCCACTTAAAGTGCTTTAGATATGCATTGATCAAACCGTTTCACTCTGAGTGATCTTATGCACTTCGATGGAAAGTATATAACTATTATTATTAAACAAATCTAATAGAAGATACGACCAAATGAAGAGAATAGACTTATTATCTACGAATTCGTTAACAAGTCCACTAAGAATAGTTATAACTTGTGCATTTCCAATTATATAATACGTAATAGAGAGTTCTAACAAGCTTTACTTGCTTATCATTTATAATAAGAGTTATGGAATCATTTCGGAATCATTTCATAATGAGTTAGAAGATAATTCAAGTACAATTAACTCTTTAAAAGATGATTCGTGTCTGATTAACTTTTTAAAAGTGTGAAACGATGCCACTTAAAGTGCTTTAGATATGCATTGACCAAACCGTTTCACTCTGAGTGATCTTATGCACTTCGATGGAAAGTATATAGCTATTATTATTAGACAAATCTAATAGAAGATACGACCAAATGAAGAGAATAGATTTATTATCTACGAATTCGTTAACAAGTCCACTAAGAATAGTTATAACTTGTGCATTTCCAATTATATAATACGTAATAGAGAGTTCTAACAAGCTTTACTTGCTTATCATTTATAATAAGAGTTATGGAATCATTTCGGAATCATTTCATAATGAGTTAGAAGATAATTCAAGTACAATTAACTCTTTAAAAGATGATTCGTGTATGATTAACTTTTTAAAAGTGTGAAACGATGCCACTTAAAGTGCTTTAGATATGCATTGACCAAACCGTTTCACCCTGAGTGATCTTATGCACTTCGATGGAAAGTATATAGCTATTATTATTAGACAAATCTAATAGAAGATACGACCAAATGAAGAGAATAGACTTATTATCTACGAATTCGTTAACAAGTCCACTAAGAATAGTTATAACTTGTGCATTTCCAATTATATAATACGTAATAGAGAGTTCTAACAAGCTTTACTTGCTTATCATTTATAATAAGAGTTATGGAATCATTTCGGAATCATTTCATAATGAGTTAGAAGATAATTCAAGTACAATTAACTCTTTAAAAGATGATTCGTGTCTGATTAACTTTTTAAAAGTGTGAAACGATGCCACTTAAAGTGCTTTAGATATGCATTGACCAAACCGTTTCACTCTGAGTGATCTTATGCACTTCGATGGAAAGTATATAGCTATTATTATTAGACAAATCTAATAGAAGATACGACCAAATGAAGAGAATAGACTTATTATCTACGAATTCGTTAACAAGTCCACTAAGAATAGTTATAACTTGTGCATTTCCAATTATATAATACGTAATAGAGAGTTCTAACAAGCTTTACTTGCTTATCATTTATAATAAGAGTTATGGAATCATTTCGGAATCATTTCATAATGAGTTAGAAGATAATTCAAGTACAATTAACTCTTTAAAAGATGATTCGTGTATGATTAACTTTTTAAAAGTGTGAAACGATGCCACTTAAAGTGCTTTAGATATGCATTGACCAAACCGTTTCACCCTGAGTGATCTTATGCACTTCGATGGAAAGTATATAGCTATTATTATTAGACAAATCTAATAGAAGATACGACCAAATGAAGAGAATAGACTTATTATCTACGAATTCGTTAACAAGTCCACTAAGAATAGTTATAACTTGTGCATTTCCAATTATATAATACGTAATAGAGAGTTCTAACAAGCTTTACTTGCTTATCATTTATAATAAGAGTTATGGAATCATTTCGGAATCATTTCATAATGAGTTAGAAGATAATTCAAGTACAATTAACTCTATATAGGATGATTCGTGTATGATTAACTTTTTAAAAGTGTGAAACGATGCCACTTAAAGTGCTTTAGATATGCATTGATCAAACCGTTTCACTCTGAGTGATCTTATGCACTTCGATGGAAAGTATATAGCTATTATTATTAGACAAATCTAATAGAAGATACGACCAAATGAAGAGAATAGACTTATTATCTACGAATTCGTTAACAAGTCTACTAAGAATAGTTATAACTTGTGCATTTCCAATTATATAATACGTAATAGAGAGTTCTAACAAGCTTTACTTGCTTATCATTTATAATAAGAGTTATGGAATCATTTCGGAATCATTTCATAATGAGTTAGAAGATAATTCAAGTACAATTAACTCTTTAAAAGATGATTCGTGTATGATTAACTTTTTAAAAGTGTGAAACGATGCCACTTAAAGTGCTTTAGATATGCATTGATCAAACCGTTTCACTCTGAGTGATCTTATGCACTTCGATGGAAAGTATATAACTATTATTATTAAACAAATCTAATAGAAGATACGACCAAATGAAGAGAATAGACTTATTATCTACGAATTCGTTAACAAGTCCACTAAGAATAGTTATAACTTGTGCATTTCCAATTATATAATACGTAATAGAGAGTTCTAACAAGCTTTACTTGCTTATCATTTATAATAAGAGTTATGGAATCATTTCGGAATCATTTCATAATGAGTTAGAAGATAATTCAAGTACAATTAACTCTTTAAAAGATGATTCGTGTCTGATTAACTTTTTAAAAGTGTGAAACGATGCCACTTAAAGTGCTTTAGATATGCATTGACCAAACCGTTTCACTCTGAGTGATCTTATGCACTTCGATGGAAAGTATATAGCTATTATTATTAGACAAATCTAATAGAAGATACGACCAAATGAAGAGAATAGACTTATTATCTACGAATTCGTTAACAAGTCCACTAAGAATAGTTATAACTTGTGCATTTCCAATTATATAATACGTAATAGAGAGTTCTAACAAGCTTTACTTGCTTATCATTTATAATAAGAGTTATGGAATCATTTCGGAATCATTTCATAATGAGTTAGAAGATAATTCAAGTACAATTAACTCTTTAAAAGATGATTCGTGTATGATTAACTTTTTAAAAGTGTGAAACGATGCCACTTAAAGTGCTTTAGATATGCATTGACCAAACCGTTTCACCCTGAGTGATCTTATGCACTTCGATGGAAAGTATATAGCTATTATTATTAGACAAATCTAATAGAAGATACGACCAAATGAAGAGAATAGACTTATTATCTACGAATTCGTTAACAAGTCCACTAAGAATAGTTATAACTTGTGCATTTCCAATTATATAATACGTAATAGAGAGTTCTAACAAGCTTTACTTGCTTATCATTTATAATAAGAGTTATGGAATCATTTCGGAATCATTTCATAATGAGTTAGAAGATAATTCAAGTACAATTAACTCTTTAAAGATGATTCGTGTATGATTAACTTTTTAAAAGTGTGAAACGATGCCACTTAAAGTGCTTTAGATATGCATTGACCAAACCGTTTCACTCTGAGTGATCTTATGCACTTCGATGGAAAGTATATAGCTATTATTATTAGACAAATCTAATAGAAGATACGACCAAATGAAGAGAATAGACTTATTATCTACGAATTCGTTAACAAGTCCACTAAGAATAGTTATAACTTGTGCATTTCCAATTATATAATACGTAATAGAGAGTTCTAACAAGCTTTACTTGCTTATCATTTATAATAAGAGTTATGGAATCATTTCGGAATCATTTCATAATGAGTTAGAAGATAATTCAAGTACAATTAACTCTTTAAAAGATGATTCGTGTATGATTAACTTTTTAAAAGTGTGAAACGATGCCACTTAAAGTGCTTTAGATATGCATTGACCAAACCGTTTCACCCTGAGTGATCTTATGCACTTCGATGGAAAGTATATAGCTATTATTATTAGACAAATCTAATAGAAGATACGACCAAATGAAGAGAATAGACTTATTATCTACGAATTCGTTAACAAGTCCACTAAGAATAGTTATAACTTGTGCATTTCCAATTATATAATACGTAATAGAGAGTTCTAACAAGCTTTACTTGCTTATCATTTATAATAAGAGTTATGGAATCATTTCGGAATCATTTCATAATGAGTTAGAAGATAATTCAAGTACAATTAACTCTATATAGGATGATTCGTGTATGATTAACTTTTTAAAAGTGTGAAACGATGCCACTTAAAGTGCTTTAGATATGCATTGATCAAACCGTTTCACTCTGAGTGATCTTATGCACTTCGATGGAAAGTATATAGCTATTATTATTAGACAAATCTAATAGAAGATACGACCAAATGAAGAGAATAGACTTATTATCTACGAATTCGTTAACAAGTCTACTAAGAATAGTTATAACTTGTGCATTTCCAATTATATAATACGTAATAGAGAGTTCTAACAAGCTTTACTTGCTTATCATTTATAATAAGAGTTATGGAATCATTTCGGAATCATTTCATAATGAGTTAGAAGATAATTCAAGTACAATTAACTCTTTAAAAGATGATTCGTGTATGATTAACTTTTTAAAAGTGTGAAACGATGCCACTTAAAGTGCTTTAGATATGCATTGATCAAACCGTTTCACTCTGAGTGATCTTATGCACTTCGATGGAAAGTATATAGCTATTATTATTAGACAAATCTAATAGAAGATACGACCAAATGAAGAGAATAGACTTATTATCTACGAATTCGTTAACAAGTCCACTAAGAATAGTTATAACTTGTGCATTTCCAATTATATAATACGTAATAGAGAGTTCTAACAAGCTTTACTTGCTTATCATTTATAATAAGAGTTATGGAATCATTTCGGAATCATTTCATAATGAGTTAGAAGATAATTCAAGTACAATTAACTCTTTAAAAGATGATTCGTGTCTGATTAACTTTTTAAAAGTGTGAAACGATGCCACTTAAAGTGCTTTAGATATGCATTGACCAAACCGTTTCACTCTGAGTGATCTTATGCACTTCGATGGAAAGTATATAGCTATTATTATTAGACAAATCTAATAGAAGATACGACCAAATGAAGAGAATAGACTTATTATCTACGAATTCGTTAACAAGTCCACTAAGAATAGTTATAACTTGTGCATTTCCAATTATATAATACGTAATAGAGAGTTCTAACAAGCTTTACTTGCTTATCATTTATAATAAGAGTTATGGAATCATTTCGGAATCATTTCATAATGAGTTAGAAGATAATTCAAGTACAATTAACTCTTTAAAGATGATTCGTGTATGATTAACTTTTTAAAAGTGTGAAACGATGCCACTTAAAGTGCTTTAGATATGCATTGACCAAACCGTTTCACTCTGAGTGATCTTATGCACTTCGATGGAAAGTATATAGCTATTATTATTAGACAAATCTAATAGAAGATACGACCAAATGAAGAGAATAGACTTATTATCTACGAATTCGTTAACAAGTCCACTAAGAATAGTTATAACTTGTGCATTTCCAATTATATAATACGTAATAGAGAGTTCTAACAAGCTTTACTTGCTTATCATTTATAATAAGAGTTATGGAATCATTTCGGAATCATTTCATAATGAGTTAGAAGATAATTCAAGTACAATTAACTCTTTAAAAGATGATTCGTGTATGATTAACTTTTTAAAAGTGTGAAACGATGCCACTTAAAGTGCTTTAGATATGCATTGATCAAACCGTTTCACTCTGAGTGATCTTATGCACTTCGATGGAAAGTATATAGCTATTATTATTAGACAAATCTAATAGAAGATACGACCAAATGAAGAGAATAGACTTATTATCTACGAATTCGTTAACAAGTCCACTAAGAATAGTTATAACTTGTGCATTTCCAATTATATAATACGTAATAGAGAGTTCTAACAAGCTTTACTTGCTTATCATTTATAATAAGAGTTATGGAATCATTTCGGAATCATTTCATAATGAGTTAGAAGATAATTCAAGTACAATTAACTCTTTAAAAGATGATTCGTGTATGATTAACTTTTTAAAAGTGTGAAACGATGCCACTTAAAGTGCTTTAGATATGCATTGACCAAACCGTTTCACTCTGAGTGATCTTATGCACTTCGATGGAAAGTATATAGCTATTATTATTAGACAAATCTAATAGAAGATACGACCAAATGAAGAGAATAGACTTATTATCTACGAATTCGTTAACAAGTCCACTAAGAATAGTTATAACTTGTGCATTTCCAATTATATAATACGTAATAGAGAGTTCTAACAAGCTTTACTTGCTTATCATTTATAATAAGAGTTATGGAATCATTTCGGAATCATTTCATAATGAGTTAGAAGATAATTCAAGTACAATTAACTCTTTAAAAGATGATTCGTGTATGATTAACTTTTTAAAAGTGTGAAACGATGCCACTTAAAGTGCTTTAGATATGCATTGACCAAACCGTTTCACTCTGAGTGATCTTATGCACTTCGATGGAAAGTATATAGCTATTATTATTAGACAAATCTAATAGAAGATACGACCAAATGAAGAGAATAGACTTATTATCTACGAATTCGTTAACAAGTCCACTAAGAATAGTTATAACTTGTGCATTTCCAATTATATAATACGTAATAGAGAGTTCTAACAAGCTTTACTTGCTTATCATTTATAATAAGAGTTATGGAATCATTTCGGAATCATTTCATAATGAGTTAGAAGATAATTCAAGTACAATTAACTCTTTAAAAGATGATTCGTGTATGATTAACTTTTTAAAAGTGTGAAACGATGCCACTTAAAGTGCTTTAGATATGCATTGATCAAACCGTTTCACTCTGAGTGATCTTATGCACTTCGATGGAAAGTATATAGCTATTATTATTAGACAAATCTAATAGAAGATACGACCAAATGAAGAGAATAGACTTATTATCTACGAATTCGTTAACAAGTCCACTAAGAATAGTTATAACTTGTGCATTTCCAATTATATAATACGTAATAGAGAGTTCTAACAAGCTTTACTTGCTTATCATTTATAATAAGAGTTATGGAATCATTTCGGAATCATTTCATAATGAGTTAGAAGATAATTCAAGTACAATTAACTCTTTAAAAGATGATTCGTGTCTGATTAACTTTTTAAAAGTGTGAAACGATGCCACTTAAAGTGCTTTAGATATGCATTGACCAAACCGTTTCACTCTGAGTGATCTTATGCACTTCGATGGAAAGTATATAGCTATTATTATTAGACAAATCTAATAGAAGATACGACCAAATGAAGAGAATAGACTTATTATCTACGAATTCGTTAACAAGTCCACTAAGAATAGTTATAACTTGTGCATTTCCAATTATATAATACGTAATAGAGAGTTCTAACAAGCTTTACTTGCTTATCATTTATAATAAGAGTTATGGAATCATTTCGGAATCATTTCATAATGAGTTAGAAGATAATTCAAGTACAATTAACTCTTTAAAAGATGATTCGTGTATGATTAACTTTTTAAAAGTGTGAAACGATGCCACTTAAAGTGCTTTAGATATGCATTGACCAAACCGTTTCACTCTGAGTGATCTTATGCACTTCGATGGAAAGTATATAGCTATTATTATTAGACAAATCTAATAGAAGATACGACCAAATGAAGAGAATAGACTTATTATCTACGAATTCGTTAACAAGTCCACTAAGAATAGTTATAACTTGTGCATTTCCAATTATATAATACGTAATAGAGAGTTCTAACAAGCTTTACTTGCTTATCATTTATAATAAGAGTTATGGAATCATTTCGGAATCATTTCATAATGAGTTAGAAGATAATTCAAGTACAATTAACTCTTTAAAAGATGATTCGTGTATGATTAACTTTTTAAAAGTGTGAAACGATGCCACTTAAAGTGCTTTAGATATGCATTGACCAAACCGTTTCACTCTGAGTGATCTTATGCACTTCGATGGAAAGTATATAGCTATTATTATTAGACAAATCTAATAGAAGATACGACCAAATGAAGAGAATAGACTTATTATCTACGAATTCGTTAACAAGTCCACTAAGAATAGTTATAACTTGTGCATTTCCAATTATATAATACGTAATAGAGAGTTCTAACAAGCTTTACTTGCTTATCATTTATAATAAGAGTTATGGAATCATTTCGGAATCATTTCATAATGAGTTAGAAGATAATTCAAGTACAATTAACTCTTTAAAAGATGATTCGTGTATGATTAACTTTTTAAAAGTGTGAAACGATGCCACTTAAAGTGCTTTAGATATGCATTGACCAAACCGTTTCACTCTGAGTGATCTTATGCACTTCGATGGAAAGTATATAGCTATTATTATTAGACAAATCTAATAGAAGATACGACCAAATGAAGAGAATAGACTTATTATCTACGAATTCGTTAACAAGTCCACTAAGAATAGTTATAACTTGTGCATTTCCAATTATATAATACGTAATAGAGAGTTCTAACAAGCTTTACTTGCTTATCATTTATAATAAGAGTTATGGAATCATTTCGGAATCATTTCATAATGAGTTAGAAGATAATTCAAGTACAATTAACTCTTTAAAAGATGATTCGTGTATGATTAACTTTTTAAAAGTGTGAAACGATGCCACTTAAAGTGCTTTAGATATGCATTGACCAAACCGTTTCACTCTGAGTGATCTTATGCACTTCGATGGAAAGTATATAGCTATTATTATTAGACAAATCTAATAGAAGATACGACCAAATGAAGAGAATAGACTTATTATCTACGAATTCGTTAACAAGTCCACTAAGAATAGTTATAACTTGTGCATTTCCAATTATATAATACGTAATAGAGAGTTCTAACAAGCTTTACTTGCTTATCATTTATAATAAGAGTTATGGAATCATTTCGGAATCATTTCATAATGAGTTAGAAGATAATTCAAGTACAATTAACTCTTTAAAAGATGATTCGTGTATGATTAACTTTTTAAAAGTGTGAAACGATGCCACTTAAAGTGCTTTAGATATGCATTGACCAAACCGTTTCACTCTGAGTGATCTTATGCACTTCGATGGAAAGTATATAGCTATTATTATTAGACAAATCTAATAGAAGATACGACCAAATGAAGAGAATAGACTTATTATCTACGAATTCGTTAACAAGTCCACTAAGAATAGTTATAACTTGTGCATTTCCAATTATATAATACGTAATAGAGAGTTCTAACAAGCTTTACTTGCTTATCATTTATAATAAGAGTTATGGAATCATTTCGGAATCATTTCATAATGAGTTAGAAGATAATTCAAGTACAATTAACTCTTTAAAAGATGATTCGTGTATGATTAACTTTTTAAAAGTGTGAAACGATGCCACTTAAAGTGCTTTAGATATGCATTGACCAAACCGTTTCACTCTGAGTGATCTTATGCACTTCGATGGAAAGTATATAGCTATTATTATTAGACAAATCTAATAGAAGATACGACCAAATGAAGAGAATAGACTTATTATCTACGAATTCGTTAACAAGTCCACTAAGAATAGTTATAACTTGTGCATTTCCAATTATATAATACGTAATAGAGAGTTCTAACAAGCTTTACTTGCTTATCATTTATAATAAGAGTTATGGAATCATTTCGGAATCATTTCATAATGAGTTAGAAGATAATTCAAGTACAATTAACTCTTTAAAAGATGATTCGTGTATGATTAACTTTTTAAAAGTGTGAAACGATGCCACTTAAAGTGCTTTAGATATGCATTGACCAAACCGTTTCACCCTGAGTGATCTTATGCACTTCGATGGAAAGTATATAGCTATTATTATTAGACAAATCTAATAGAAGATACGACCAAATGAAGAGAATAGACTTATTATCTACGAATTCGTTAACAAGTCCACTAAGAATAGTTATAACTTGTGCATTTCCAATTATATAATACGTAATAGAGAGTTCTAACAAGCTTTACTTGCTTATCATTTATAATAAGAGTTATGGAATCATTTCGGAATCATTTCATAATGAGTTAGAAGATAATTCAAGTACAATTAACTCTTTAAAAGATGATTCGTGTCTGATTAACTTTTTAAAAGTGTGAAACGATGCCACTTAAAGTGCTTTAGATATGCATTGACCAAACCGTTTCACTCTGAGTGATCTTATGCACTTCGATGGAAAGTATATAGCTATTATTATTAGACAAATCTAATAGAAGATACGACCAAATGAAGAGAATAGACTTATTATCTACGAATTCGTTAACAAGTCCACTAAGAATAGTTATAACTTGTGCATTTCCAATTATATAATACGTAATAGAGAGTTCTAACAAGCTTTACTTGCTTATCATTTATAATAAGAGTTATGGAATCATTTCGGAATCATTTCATAATGAGTTAGAAGATAATTCAAGTACAATTAACTCTTTAAAAGATGATTCGTGTATGATTAACTTTTTAAAAGTGTGAAACGATGCCACTTAAAGTGCTTTAGATATGCATTGACCAAACCGTTTCACTCTGAGTGATCTTATGCACTTCGATGGAAAGTATATAGCTATTATTATTAGACAAATCTAATAGAAGATACGACCAAATGAAGAGAATAGACTTATTATCTACGAATTCGTTAACAAGTCCACTAAGAATAGTTATAACTTGTGCATTTCCAATTATATAATACGTAATAGAGAGTTCTAACAAGCTTTACTTGCTTATCATTTATAATAAGAGTTATGGAATCATTTCGGAATCATTTCATAATGAGTTAGAAGATAATTCAAGTACAATTAACTCTTTAAAAGATGATTCGTGTATGATTAACTTTTTAAAAGTGTGAAACGATGCCACTTAAAGTGCTTTAGATATGCATTGACCAAACCGTTTCACTCTGAGTGATCTTATGCACTTCGATGGAAAGTATATAGCTATTATTATTAGACAAATCTAATAGAAGATACGACCAAATGAAGAGAATAGACTTATTATCTACGAATTCGTTAACAAGTCCACTAAGAATAGTTATAACTTGTGCATTTCCAATTATATAATACGTAATAGAGAGTTCTAACAAGCTTTACTTGCTTATCATTTATAATAAGAGTTATGGAATCATTTCGGAATCATTTCATAATGAGTTAGAAGATAATTCAAGTACAATTAACTCTTTAAAAGATGATTCGTGTATGATTAACTTTTTAAAAGTGTGAAACGATGCCACTTAAAGTGCTTTAGATATGCATTGACCAAACCGTTTCACTCTGAGTGATCTTATGCACTTCGATGGAAAGTATATAGCTATTATTATTAGACAAATCTAATAGAAGATACGACCAAATGAAGAGAATAGACTTATTATCTACGAATTCGTTAACAAGTCCACTAAGAATAGTTATAACTTGTGCATTTCCAATTATATAATACGTAATAGAGAGTTCTAACAAGCTTTACTTGCTTATCATTTATAATAAGAGTTATGGAATCATTTCGGAATCATTTCATAATGAGTTAGAAGATAATTCAAGTACAATTAACTCTTTAAAAGATGATTCGTGTATGATTAACTTTTTAAAAGTGTGAAACGATGCCACTTAAAGTGCTTTAGATATGCATTGACCAAACCGTTTCACCCTGAGTGATCTTATGCACTTCGATGGAAAGTATATAGCTATTATTATTAGACAAATCTAATAGAAGATACGACCAAATGAAGAGAATAGACTTATTATCTACGAATTCGTTAACAAGTCCACTAAGAATAGTTATAACTTGTGCATTTCCAATTATATAATACGTAATAGAGAGTTCTAACAAGCTTTACTTGCTTATCATTTATAATAAGAGTTATGGAATCATTTCGGAATCATTTCATAATGAGTTAGAAGATAATTCAAGTACAATTAACTCTTTAAAAGATGATTCGTGTATGATTAACTTTTTAAAAGTGTGAAACGATGCCACTTAAAGTGCTTTAGATATGCATTGACCAAACCGTTTCACTCTGAGTGATCTTATGCACTTCGATGGAAAGTATATAGCTATTATTATTAGACAAATCTAATAGAAGATACGACCAAATGAAGAGAATAGACTTATTATCTACGAATTCGTTAACAAGTCCACTAAGAATAGTTATAACTTGTGCATTTCCAATTATATAATACGTAATAGAGAGTTCTAACAAGCTTTACTTGCTTATCATTTATAATAAGAGTTATGGAATCATTTCGGAATCATTTCATAATGAGTTAGAAGATAATTCAAGTACAATTAACTCTTTAAAAGATGATTCGTGTATGATTAACTTTTTAAAAGTGTGAAACGATGCCACTTAAAGTGCTTTAGATATGCATTGACCAAACCGTTTCACTCTGAGTGATCTTATGCACTTCGATGGAAAGTATATAGCTATTATTATTAGACAAATCTAATAGAAGATACGACCAAATGAAGAGAATAGACTTATTATCTACGAATTCGTTAACAAGTCCACTAAGAATAGTTATAACTTGTGCATTTCCAATTATATAATACGTAATAGAGAGTTCTAACAAGCTTTACTTGCTTATCATTTATAATAAGAGTTATGGAATCATTTCGGAATCATTTCATAATGAGTTAGAAGATAATTCAAGTACAATTAACTCTTTAAAAGATGATTCGTGTATGATTAACTTTTTAAAAGTGTGAAACGATGCCACTTAAAGTGCTTTAGATATGCATTGACCAAACCGTTTCACTCTGAGTGATCTTATGCACTTCGATGGAAAGTATATAGCTATTATTATTAGACAAATCTAATAGAAGATACGACCAAATGAAGAGAATAGACTTATTATCTACGAATTCGTTAACAAGTCCACTAAGAATAGTTATAACTTGTGCATTTCCAATTATATAATACGTAATAGAGAGTTCTAACAAGCTTTACTTGCTTATCATTTATAATAAGAGTTATGGAATCATTTCGGAATCATTTCATAATGAGTTAGAAGATAATTCAAGTACAATTAACTCTTTAAAAGATGATTCGTGTATGATTAACTTTTTAAAAGTGTGAAACGATGCCACTTAAAGTGCTTTAGATATGCATTGACCAAACCGTTTCACTCTGAGTGATCTTATGCACTTCGATGGAAAGTATATAGCTATTATTATTAGACAAATCTAATAGAAGATACGACCAAATGAAGAGAATAGACTTATTATCTACGAATTCGTTAACAAGTCCACTAAGAATAGTTATAACTTGTGCATTTCCAATTATATAATACGTAATAGAGAGTTCTAACAAGCTTTACTTGCTTATCATTTATAATAAGAGTTATGGAATCATTTCGGAATCATTTCATAATGAGTTAGAAGATAATTCAAGTACAATTAACTCTTTAAAAGATGATTCGTGTATGATTAACTTTTTAAAAGTGTGAAACGATGCCACTTAAAGTGCTTTAGATATGCATTGACCAAACCGTTTCACTCTGAGTGATCTTATGCACTTCGATGGAAAGTATATAGCTATTATTATTAGACAAATCTAATAGAAGATACGACCAAATGAAGAGAATAGACTTATTATCTACGAATTCGTTAACAAGTCCACTAAGAATAGTTATAACTTGTGCATTTCCAATTATATAATACGTAATAGAGAGTTCTAACAAGCTTTACTTGCTTATCATTTATAATAAGAGTTATGGAATCATTTCGGAATCATTTCATAATGAGTTAGAAGATAATTCAAGTACAATTAACTCTTTAAAAGATGATTCGTGTATGATTAACTTTTTAAAAGTGTGAAACGATGCCACTTAAAGTGCTTTAGATATGCATTGACCAAACCGTTTCACTCTGAGTGATCTTATGCACTTCGATGGAAAGTATATAGCTATTATTATTAGACAAATCTAATAGAAGATACGACCAAATGAAGAGAATAGACTTATTATCTACGAATTCGTTAACAAGTCCACTAAGAATAGTTATAACTTGTGCATTTCCAATTATATAATACGTAATAGAGAGTTCTAACAAGCTTTACTTGCTTATCATTTATAATAAGAGTTATGGAATCATTTCGGAATCATTTCATAATGAGTTAGAAGATAATTCAAGTACAATTAACTCTTTAAAAGATGATTCGTGTATGATTAACTTTTTAAAAGTGTGAAACGATGCCACTTAAAGTGCTTTAGATATGCATTGACCAAACCGTTTCACTCTGAGTGATCTTATGCACTTCGATGGAAAGTATATAGCTATTATTATTAGACAAATCTAATAGAAGATACGACCAAATGAAGAGAATAGACTTATTATCTACGAATTCGTTAACAAGTCCACTAAGAATAGTTATAACTTGTGCATTTCCAATTATATAATACGTAATAGAGAGTTCTAACAAGCTTTACTTGCTTATCATTTATAATAAGAGTTATGGAATCATTTCGGAATCATTTCATAATGAGTTAGAAGATAATTCAAGTACAATTAACTCTTTAAAAGATGATTCGTGTATGATTAACTTTTTAAAAGTGTGAAACGATGCCACTTAAAGTGCTTTAGATATGCATTGACCAAACCGTTTCACTCTGAGTGATCTTATGCACTTCGATGGAAAGTATATAGCTATTATTATTAGACAAATCTAATAGAAGATACGACCAAATGAAGAGAATAGACTTATTATCTACGAATTCGTTAACAAGTCCACTAAGAATAGTTATAACTTGTGCATTTCCAATTATATAATACGTAATAGAGAGTTCTAACAAGCTTTACTTGCTTATCATTTATAATAAGAGTTATGGAATCATTTCGGAATCATTTCATAATGAGTTAGAAGATAATTCAAGTACAATTAACTCTTTAAAAGATGATTCGTGTATGATTAACTTTTTAAAAGTGTGAAACGATGCCACTTAAAGTGCTTTAGATATGCATTGACCAAACCGTTTCACTCTGAGTGATCTTATGCACTTCGATGGAAAGTATATAGCTATTATTATTAGACAAATCTAATAGAAGATACGACCAAATGAAGAGAATAGACTTATTATCTACGAATTCGTTAACAAGTCCACTAAGAATAGTTATAACTTGTGCATTTCCAATTATATAATACGTAATAGAGAGTTCTAACAAGCTTTACTTGCTTATCATTTATAATAAGAGTTATGGAATCATTTCGGAATCATTTCATAATGAGTTAGAAGATAATTCAAGTACAATTAACTCTTTAAAGATGATTCGTGTATGATTAACTTTTTAAAAGTGTGAAACGATGCCACTTAAAGTGCTTTAGATATGCATTGACCAAACCGTTTCACTCTGAGTGATCTTATGCACTTCGATGGAAAGTATATAGCTATTATTATTAGACAAATCTAATAGAAGATACGACCAAATGAAGAGAATAGACTTATTATCTACGAATTCGTTAACAAGTCCACTAAGAATAGTTATAACTTGTGCATTTCCAATTATATAATACGTAATAGAGAGTTCTAACAAGCTTTACTTGCTTATCATTTATAATAAGAGTTATGGAATCATTTCGGAATCATTTCATAATGAGTTAGAAGATAATTCAAGTACAATTAACTCTTTAAAAGATGATTCGTGTATGATTAACTTTTTAAAAGTGTGAAACGATGCCACTTAAAGTGCTTTAGATATGCATTGACCAAACCGTTTCACTCTGAGTGATCTTATGCACTTCGATGGAAAGTATATAGCTATTATTATTAGACAAATCTAATAGAAGATACGACCAAATGAAGAGAATAGACTTATTATCTACGAATTCGTTAACAAGTCCACTAAGAATAGTTATAACTTGTGCATTTCCAATTATATAATACGTAATAGAGAGTTCTAACAAGCTTTACTTGCTTATCATTTATAATAAGAGTTATGGAATCATTTCGGAATCATTTCATAATGAGTTAGAAGATAATTCAAGTACAATTAACTCTTTAAAAGATGATTCGTGTATGATTAACTTTTTAAAAGTGTGAAACGATGCCACTTAAAGTGCTTTAGATATGCATTGACCAAACCGTTTCACTCTGAGTGATCTTATGCACTTCGATGGAAAGTATATAGCTATTATTATTAGACAAATCTAATAGAAGATACGACCAAATGAAGAGAATAGACTTATTATCTACGAATTCGTTAACAAGTCCACTAAGAATAGTTATAACTTGTGCATTTCCAATTATATAATACGTAATAGAGAGTTCTAACAAGCTTTACTTGCTTATCATTTATAATAAGAGTTATGGAATCATTTCGGAATCATTTCATAATGAGTTAGAAGATAATTCAAGTACAATTAACTCTTAAAAGATGATTCGTGTATGATTAACTTTTTAAAAGTGTGAAACGATGCCACTTAAAGTGCTTTAGATATGCATTGACCAAACCGTTTCACTCTGAGTGATCTTATGCACTTCGATGGAAAGTATATAGCTATTATTATTAGACAAATCTAATAGAAGATACGACCAAATGAAGAGAATAGACTTATTATCTACGAATTCGTTAACAAGTCCACTAAGAATAGTTATAACTTGTGCATTTCCAATTATATAATACGTAATAGAGAGTTCTAACAAGCTTTACTTGCTTATCATTTATAATAAGAGTTATGGAATCATTTCGGAATCATTTCATAATGAGTTAGAAGATAATTCAAGTACAATTAACTCTTTAAAGATGATTCGTGTATGATTAACTTTTTAAAAGTGTGAAACGATGCCACTTAAAGTGCTTTAGATATGCATTGACCAAACCGTTTCACTCTGAGTGATCTTATGCACTTCGATGGAAAGTATATAGCTATTATTATTAGACAAATCTAATAGAAGATACGACCAAATGAAGAGAATAGACTTATTATCTACGAATTCGTTAACAAGTCCACTAAGAATAGTTATAACTTGTGCATTTCCAATTATATAATACGTAATAGAGAGTTCTAACAAGCTTTACTTGCTTATCATTTATAATAAGAGTTATGGAATCATTTCGGAATCATTTCATAATGAGTTAGAAGATAATTCAAGTACAATTAACTCTTTAAAGATGATTCGTGTATGATTAACTTTTTAAAAGTGTGAAACGATGCCACTTAAAGTGCTTTAGATATGCATTGACCAAACCGTTTCACTCTGAGTGATCTTATGCACTTCGATGGAAAGTATATAGCTATTATTATTAGACAAATCTAATAGAAGATACGACCAAATGAAGAGAATAGACTTATTATCTACGAATTCGTTAACAAGTCCACTAAGAATAGTTATAACTTGTGCATTTCCAATTATATAATACGTAATAGAGAGTTCTAACAAGCTTTACTTGCTTATCATTTATAATAAGAGTTATGGAATCATTTCGGAATCATTTCATAATGAGTTAGAAGATAATTCAAGTACAATTAACTCTTTAAAAGATGATTCGTGTATGATTAACTTTTTAAAAGTGTGAAACGATGCCACTTAAAGTGCTTTAGATATGCATTGACCAAACCGTTTCACTCTGAGTGATCTTATGCACTTCGATGGAAAGTATATAGCTATTATTATTAGACAAATCTAATAGAAGATACGACCAAATGAAGAGAATAGACTTATTATCTACGAATTCGTTAACAAGTCCACTAAGAATAGTTATAACTTGTGCATTTCCAATTATATAATACGTAATAGAGAGTTCTAACAAGCTTTACTTGCTTATCATTTATAATAAGAGTTATGGAATCATTTCGGAATCATTTCATAATGAGTTAGAAGATAATTCAAGTACAATTAACTCTTTAAAAGATGATTCGTGTATGATTAACTTTTTAAAAGTGTGAAACGATGCCACTTAAAGTGCTTTAGATATGCATTGACCAAACCGTTTCACTCTGAGTGATCTTATGCACTTCGATGGAAAGTATATAGCTATTATTATTAGACAAATCTAATAGAAGATACGACCAAATGAAGAGAATAGACTTATTATCTACGAATTCGTTAACAAGTCCACTAAGAATAGTTATAACTTGTGCATTTCCAATTATATAATACGTAATAGAGAGTTCTAACAAGCTTTACTTGCTTATCATTTATAATAAGAGTTATGGAATCATTTCGGAATCATTTCATAATGAGTTAGAAGATAATTCAAGTACAATTAACTCTTTAAAAGATGATTCGTGTATGATTAACTTTTTAAAAGTGTGAAACGATGCCACTTAAAGTGCTTTAGATATGCATTGACCAAACCGTTTCACTCTGAGTGATCTTATGCACTTCGATGGAAAGTATATAGCTATTATTATTAGACAAATCTAATAGAAGATACGACCAAATGAAGAGAATAGACTTATTATCTACGAATTCGTTAACAAGTCCACTAAGAATAGTTATAACTTGTGCATTTCCAATTATATAATACGTAATAGAGAGTTCTAACAAGCTTTACTTGCTTATCATTTATAATAAGAGTTATGGAATCATTTCGGAATCATTTCATAATGAGTTAGAAGATAATTCAAGTACAATTAACTCTTTAAAAGATGATTCGTGTATGATTAACTTTTTAAAAGTGTGAAACGATGCCACTTAAAGTGCTTTAGATATGCATTGACCAAACCGTTTCACTCTGAGTGATCTTATGCACTTCGATGGAAAGTATATAGCTATTATTATTAGACAAATCTAATAGAAGATACGACCAAATGAAGAGAATAGACTTATTATCTACGAATTCGTTAACAAGTCCACTAAGAATAGTTATAACTTGTGCATTTCCAATTATATAATACGTAATAGAGAGTTCTAACAAGCTTTACTTGCTTATCATTTATAATAAGAGTTATGGAATCATTTCGGAATCATTTCATAATGAGTTAGAAGATAATTCAAGTACAATTAACTCTTTAAAAGATGATTCGTGTATGATTAACTTTTTAAAAGTGTGAAACGATGCCACTTAAAGTGCTTTAGATATGCATTGACCAAACCGTTTCACTCTGAGTGATCTTATGCACTTCGATGGAAAGTATATAGCTATTATTATTAGACAAATCTAATAGAAGATACGACCAAATGAAGAGAATAGACTTATTATCTACGAATTCGTTAACAAGTCCACTAAGAATAGTTATAACTTGTGCATTTCCAATTATATAATACGTAATAGAGAGTTCTAACAAGCTTTACTTGCTTATCATTTATAATAAGAGTTATGGAATCATTTCGGAATCATTTCATAATGAGTTAGAAGATAATTCAAGTACAATTAACTCTTATAAAGATGATTCGTGTATGATTAACTTTTTAAAAGTGTGAAACGATGCCACTTAAAGTGCTTTAGATATGCATTGACCAAACCGTTTCACTCTGAGTGATCTTATGCACTTCGATGGAAAGTATATAGCTATTATTATTAGACAAATCTAATAGAAGATACGACCAAATGAAGAGAATAGACTTATTATCTACGAATTCGTTAACAAGTCCACTAAGAATAGTTATAACTTGTGCATTTCCAATTATATAATACGTAATAGAGAGTTCTAACAAGCTTTACTTGCTTATCATTTATAATAAGAGTTATGGAATCATTTCGGAATCATTTCATAATGAGTTAGAAGATAATTCAAGTACAATTAACTCTTTAAAAGATGATTCGTGTATGATTAACTTTTTAAAAGTGTGAAACGATGCCACTTAAAGTGCTTTAGATATGCATTGACCAAACCGTTTCACTCTGAGTGATCTTATGCACTTCGATGGAAAGTATATAGCTATTATTATTAGACAAATCTAATAGAAGATACGACCAAATGAAGAGAATAGACTTATTATCTACGAATTCGTTAACAAGTCCACTAAGAATAGTTATAACTTGTGCATTTCCAATTATATAATACGTAATAGAGAGTTCTAACAAGCTTTACTTGCTTATCATTTATAATAAGAGTTATGGAATCATTTCGGAATCATTTCATAATGAGTTAGAAGATAATTCAAGTACAATTAACTCTTTAAAAGATGATTCGTGTATGATTAACTTTTTAAAAGTGTGAAACGATGCCACTTAAAGTGCTTTAGATATGCATTGACCAAACCGTTTCACTCTGAGTGATCTTATGCACTTCGATGGAAAGTATATAGCTATTATTATTAGACAAATCTAATAGAAGATACGACCAAATGAAGAGAATAGACTTATTATCTACGAATTCGTTAACAAGTCCACTAAGAATAGTTATAACTTGTGCATTTCCAATTATATAATACGTAATAGAGAGTTCTAACAAGCTTTACTTGCTTATCATTTATAATAAGAGTTATGGAATCATTTCGGAATCATTTCATAATGAGTTAGAAGATAATTCAAGTACAATTAACTCTTTAAAAGATGATTCGTGTATGATTAACTTTTTAAAAGTGTGAAACGATGCCACTTAAAGTGCTTTAGATATGCATTGACCAAACCGTTTCACTCTGAGTGATCTTATGCACTTCGATGGAAAGTATATAGCTATTATTATTAGACAAATCTAATAGAAGATACGACCAAATGAAGAGAATAGACTTATTATCTACGAATTCGTTAACAAGTCCACTAAGAATAGTTATAACTTGTGCATTTCCAATTATATAATACGTAATAGAGAGTTCTAACAAGCTTTACTTGCTTATCATTTATAATAAGAGTTATGGAATCATTTCGGAATCATTTCATAATGAGTTAGAAGATAATTCAAGTACAATTAACTCTTTAAAGATGATTCGTGTATGATTAACTTTTTAAAAGTGTGAAACGATGCCACTTAAAGTGCTTTAGATATGCATTGACCAAACCGTTTCACTCTGAGTGATCTTATGCACTTCGATGGAAAGTATATAGCTATTATTATTAGACAAATCTAATAGAAGATACGACCAAATGAAGAGAATAGACTTATTATCTACGAATTCGTTAACAAGTCCACTAAGAATAGTTATAACTTGTGCATTTCCAATTATATAATACGTAATAGAGAGTTCTAACAAGCTTTACTTGCTTATCATTTATAATAAGAGTTATGGAATCATTTCGGAATCATTTCATAATGAGTTAGAAGATAATTCAAGTACAATTAACTCTTTAAAGATGATTCGTGTATGATTAACTTTTTAAAAGTGTGAAACGATGCCACTTAAAGTGCTTTAGATATGCATTGACCAAACCGTTTCACTCTGAGTGATCTTATGCACTTCGATGGAAAGTATATAGCTATTATTATTAGACAAATCTATAGAAGATACGACCAAATGAAGAGAATAGACTTATTATCTACGAATTCGTTAACAAGTCCACTAAGAATAGTTATAACTTGTGCATTTCCAATTATATAATACGTAATAGAGAGTTCTAACAAGCTTTACTTGCTTATCATTTATAATAAGAGTTATGGAATCATTTCGGAATCATTTCATAATGAGTTAGAAGATAATTCAAGTACAATTAACTCTTTAAAAGATGATTCGTGTATGATTAACTTTTTAAAAGTGTGAAACGATGCCACTTAAAGTGCTTTAGATATGCATTGACCAAACCGTTTCACTCTGAGTGATCTTATGCACTTCGATGGAAAGTATATAGCTATTATTATTAGACAAATCTAATAGAAGATACGACCAAATGAAGAGAATAGACTTATTATCTACGAATTCGTTAACAAGTCCACTAAGAATAGTTATAACTTGTGCATTTCCAATTATATAATACGTAATAGAGAGTTCTAACAAGCTTTACTTGCTTATCATTTATAATAAGAGTTATGGAATCATTTCGGAATCATTTCATAATGAGTTAGAAGATAATTCAAGTACAATTAACTCTTTAAAAGATGATTCGTGTATGATTAACTTTTTAAAAGTGTGAAACGATGCCACTTAAAGTGCTTTAGATATGCATTGACCAAACCGTTTCACTCTGAGTGATCTTATGCACTTCGATGGAAAGTATATAGCTATTATTATTAGACAAATCTAATAGAAGATACGACCAAATGAAGAGAATAGACTTATTATCTACGAATTCGTTAACAAGTCCACTAAGAATAGTTATAACTTGTGCATTTCCAATTATATAATACGTAATAGAGAGTTCTAACAAGCTTTACTTGCTTATCATTTATAATAAGAGTTATGGAATCATTTCGGAATCATTTCATAATGAGTTAGAAGATAATTCAAGTACAATTAACTCTTTAAAAGATGATTCGTGTATGATTAACTTTTTAAAAGTGTGAAACGATGCCACTTAAAGTGCTTTAGATATGCATTGACCAAACCGTTTCACTCTGAGTGATCTTATGCACTTCGATGGAAAGTATATAGCTATTATTATTAGACAAATCTAATAGAAGATACGACCAAATGAAGAGAATAGACTTATTATCTACGAATTCGTTAACAAGTCCACTAAGAATAGTTATAACTTGTGCATTTCCAATTATATAATACGTAATAGAGAGTTCTAACAAGCTTTACTTGCTTATCATTTATAATAAGAGTTATGGAATCATTTCGGAATCATTTCATAATGAGTTAGAAGATAATTCAAGTACAATTAACTCTTTAAAAGATGATTCGTGTATGATTAACTTTTTAAAAGTGTGAAACGATGCCACTTAAAGTGCTTTAGATATGCATTGACCAAACCGTTTCACTCTGAGTGATCTTATGCACTTCGATGGAAAGTATATAGCTATTATTATTAGACAAATCTAATAGAAGATACGACCAAATGAAGAGAATAGACTTATTATCTACGAATTCGTTAACAAGTCCACTAAGAATAGTTATAACTTGTGCATTTCCAATTATATAATACGTAATAGAGAGTTCTAACAAGCTTTACTTGCTTATCATTTATAATAAGAGTTATGGAATCATTTCGGAATCATTTCATAATGAGTTAGAAGATAATTCAAGTACAATTAACTCTTTAAAAGATGATTCGTGTATGATTAACTTTTTAAAAGTGTGAAACGATGCCACTTAAAGTGCTTTAGATATGCATTGACCAAACCGTTTCACTCTGAGTGATCTTATGCACTTCGATGGAAAGTATATAGCTATTATTATTAGACAAATCTAATAGAAGATACGACCAAATGAAGAGAATAGACTTATTATCTACGAATTCGTTAACAAGTCCACTAAGAATAGTTATAACTTGTGCATTTCCAATTATATAATACGTAATAGAGAGTTCTAACAAGCTTTACTTGCTTATCATTTATAATAAGAGTTATGGAATCATTTCGGAATCATTTCATAATGAGTTAGAAGATAATTCAAGTACAATTAACTCTTTAAAGATGATTCGTGTATGATTAACTTTTTAAAAGTGTGAAACGATGCCACTTAAAGTGCTTTAGATATGCATTGACCAAACCGTTTCACTCTGAGTGATCTTATGCACTTCGATGGAAAGTATATAGCTATTATTATTAGACAAATCTAATAGAAGATACGACCAAATGAAGAGAATAGACTTATTATCTACGAATTCGTTAACAAGTCCACTAAGAATAGTTATAACTTGTGCATTTCCAATTATATAATACGTAATAGAGAGTTCTAACAAGCTTTACTTGCTTATCATTTATAATAAGAGTTATGGAATCATTTCGGAATCATTTCATAATGAGTTAGAAGATAATTCAAGTACAATTAACTCTTTAAAAGATGATTCGTGTATGATTAACTTTTTAAAAGTGTGAAACGATGCCACTTAAAGTGCTTTAGATATGCATTGACCAAACCGTTTCACTCTGAGTGATCTTATGCACTTCGATGGAAAGTATATAGCTATTATTATTAGACAAATCTAATAGAAGATACGACCAAATGAAGAGAATAGACTTATTATCTACGAATTCGTTAACAAGTCCACTAAGAATAGTTATAACTTGTGCATTTCCAATTATATAATACGTAATAGAGAGTTCTAACAAGCTTTACTTGCTTATCATTTATAATAAGAGTTATGGAATCATTTCGGAATCATTTCATAATGAGTTAGAAGATAATTCAAGTACAATTAACTCTTTAAAAGATGATTCGTGTATGATTAACTTTTTAAAAGTGTGAAACGATGCCACTTAAAGTGCTTTAGATATGCATTGACCAAACCGTTTCACTCTGAGTGATCTTATGCACTTCGATGGAAAGTATATAGCTATTATTATTAGACAAATCTAATAGAAGATACGACCAAATGAAGAGAATAGACTTATTATCTACGAATTCGTTAACAAGTCCACTAAGAATAGTTATAACTTGTGCATTTCCAATTATATAATACGTAATAGAGAGTTCTAACAAGCTTTACTTGCTTATCATTTATAATAAGAGTTATGGAATCATTTCGGAATCATTTCATAATGAGTTAGAAGATAATTCAAGTACAATTAACTCTTTAAAAGATGATTCGTGTATGATTAACTTTTTAAAAGTGTGAAACGATGCCACTTAATGTGCTTTAGATATGCATTGACCAAACCGTTTCACTCTGAGTGATCTTATGCACTTCGATGGAAAGTATATAGCTATTATTATTAGACAAATCTAATAGAAGATACGACCAAATGAAGAGAATAGACTTATTATCTACGAATTCGTTAACAAGTCCACTAAGAATAGTTATAACTTGTGCATTTCCAATTATATAATACGTAATAGAGAGTTCTAACAAGCTTTACTTGCTTATCATTTATAATAAGAGTTATGGAATCATTTCGGAATCATTTCATAATGAGTTAGAAGATAATTCAAGTACAATTAACTCTTTAAAAGATGATTCGTGTATGATTAACTTTTTAAAAGTGTGAAACGATGCCACTTAAAGTGCTTTAGATATGCATTGACCAAACCGTTTCACTCTGAGTGATCTTATGCACTTCGATGGAAAGTATATAGCTATTATTATTAGACAAATCTAATAGAAGATACGACCAAATGAAGAGAATAGACTTATTATCTACGAATTCGTTAACAAGTCCACTAAGAATAGTTATAACTTGTGCATTTCCAATTATATAATACGTAATAGAGAGTTCTAACAAGCTTTACTTGCTTATCATTTATAATAAGAGTTATGGAATCATTTCGGAATCATTTCATAATGAGTTAGAAGATAATTCAAGTACAATTAACTCTTTAAAAGATGATTCGTGTATGATTAACTTTTTAAAAGTGTGAAACGATGCCACTTAAAGTGCTTTAGATATGCATTGACCAAACCGTTTCACTCTGAGTGATCTTATGCACTTCGATGGAAAGTATATAGCTATTATTATTAGACAAATCTAATAGAAGATACGACCAATGAAGAGAATAGACTTATTATCTACGAATTCGTTAACAAGTCCACTAAGAATAGTTATAACTTGTGCATTTCCAATTATATAATACGTAATAGAGAGTTCTAACAAGCTTTACTTGCTTATCATTTATAATAAGAGTTATGGAATCATTTCGGAATCATTTCATAATGAGTTAGAAGATAATTCAAGTACAATTAACTCTTTAAAAGATGATTCGTGTATGATTAACTTTTTAAAAGTGTGAAACGATGCCACTTAAAGTGCTTTAGATATGCATTGACCAAACCGTTTCACTCTGAGTGATCTTATGCACTTCGATGGAAAGTATATAGCTATTATTATTAGACAAATCTAATAGAAGATACGACCAAATGAAGAGAATAGACTTATTATCTACGAATTCGTTAACAAGTCCACTAAGAATAGTTATAACTTGTGCATTTCCAATTATATAATACGTAATAGAGAGTTCTAACAAGCTTTACTTGCTTATCATTTATAATAAGAGTTATGGAATCATTTCGGAATCATTTCATAATGAGTTAGAAGATAATTCAAGTACAATTAACTCTTTAAAAGATGATTCGTGTATGATTAACTTTTTAAAAGTGTGAAACGATGCCACTTAAAGTGCTTTAGATATGCATTGACCAAACCGTTTCACTCTGAGTGATCTTATGCACTTCGATGGAAAGTATATAGCTATTATTATTAGACAAATCTAATAGAAGATACGACCAAATGAAGAGAATAGACTTATTATCTACGAATTCGTTAACAAGTCCACTAAGAATAGTTATAACTTGTGCATTTCCAATTATATAATACGTAATAGAGAGTTCTAACAAGCTTTACTTGCTTATCATTTATAATAAGAGTTATGGAATCATTTCGGAATCATTTCATAATGAGTTAGAAGATAATTCAAGTACAATTAACTCTTTAAAGATGATTCGTGTATGATTAACTTTTTAAAAGTGTGAAACGATGCCACTTAAAGTGCTTTAGATATGCATTGACCAAACCGTTTCACTCTGAGTGATCTTATGCACTTCGATGGAAAGTATATAGCTATTATTATTAGACAAATCTAATAGAAGATACGACCAAATGAAGAGAATAGACTTATTATCTACGAATTCGTTAACAAGTCCACTAAGAATAGTTATAACTTGTGCATTTCCAATTATATAATACGTAATAGAGAGTTCTAACAAGCTTTACTTGCTTATCATTTATAATAAGAGTTATGGAATCATTTCGGAATCATTTCATAATGAGTTAGAAGATAATTCAAGTACAATTAACTCTTTAAAAGATGATTCGTGTATGATTAACTTTTTAAAAGTGTGAAACGATGCCACTTAAAGTGCTTTAGATATGCATTGACCAAACCGTTTCACTCTGAGTGATCTTATGCACTTCGATGGAAAGTATATAGCTATTATTATTAGACAAATCTAATAGAAGATACGACCAAATGAAGAGAATAGACTTATTATCTACGAATTCGTTAACAAGTCCACTAAGAATAGTTATAACTTGTGCATTTCCAATTATATAATACGTAATAGAGAGTTCTAACAAGCTTTACTTGCTTATCATTTATAATAAGAGTTATGGAATCATTTCGGAATCATTTCATAATGAGTTAGAAGATAATTCAAGTACAATTAACTCTTTAAAGATGATTCGTGTATGATTAACTTTTTAAAAGTGTGAAACGATGCCACTTAAAGTGCTTTAGATATGCATTGACCAAACCGTTTCACTCTGAGTGATCTTATGCACTTCGATGGAAAGTATATAGCTATTATTATTAGACAAATCTAATAGAAGATACGACCAAATGAAGAGAATAGACTTATTATCTACGAATTCGTTAACAAGTCCACTAAGAATAGTTATAACTTGTGCATTTCCAATTATATAATACGTAATAGAGAGTTCTAACAAGCTTTACTTGCTTATCATTTATAATAAGAGTTATGGAATCATTTCGGAATCATTTCATAATGAGTTAGAAGATAATTCAAGTACAATTAACTCTTTAAAAGATGATTCGTGTATGATTAACTTTTTAAAAGTGTGAAACGATGCCACTTAAAGTGCTTTAGATATGCATTGACCAAACCGTTTCACTCTGAGTGATCTTATGCACTTCGATGGAAAGTATATAGCTATTATTATTAGACAAATCTAATAGAAGATACGACCAAATGAAGAGAATAGACTTATTATCTACGAATTCGTTAACAAGTCCACTAAGAATAGTTATAACTTGTGCATTTCCAATTATATAATACGTAATAGAGAGTTCTAACAAGCTTTACTTGCTTATCATTTATAATAAGAGTTATGGAATCATTTCGGAATCATTTCATAATGAGTTAGAAGATAATTCAAGTACAATTAACTCTTTAAAAGATGATTCGTGTATGATTAACTTTTTAAAAGTGTGAAACGATGCCACTTAAAGTGCTTTAGATATGCATTGACCAAACCGTTTCACTCTGAGTGATCTTATGCACTTCGATGGAAAGTATATAGCTATTATTATTAGACAAATCTAATAGAAGATACGACCAAATGAAGAGAATAGACTTATTATCTACGAATTCGTTAACAAGTCCACTAAGAATAGTTATAACTTGTGCATTTCCAATTATATAATACGTAATAGAGAGTTCTAACAAGCTTTACTTGCTTATCATTTATAATAAGAGTTATGGAATCATTTCGGAATCATTTCATAATGAGTTAGAAGATAATTCAAGTACAATTAACTCTTTAAAGATGATTCGTGTATGATTAACTTTTTAAAAGTGTGAAACGATGCCACTTAAAGTGCTTTAGATATGCATTGACCAAACCGTTTCACTCTGAGTGATCTTATGCACTTCGATGGAAAGTATATAGCTATTATTATTAGACAAATCTAATAGAAGATACGACCAAATGAAGAGAATAGACTTATTATCTACGAATTCGTTAACAAGTCCACTAAGAATAGTTATAACTTGTGCATTTCCAATTATATAATACGTAATAGAGAGTTCTAACAAGCTTTACTTGCTTATCATTTATAATAAGAGTTATGGAATCATTTCGTAATCATTTCATAATGAGTTAGAAGATAATTCAAGTACAATTAACTCTTTAAAGATGATTCGTGTATGATTAACTTTTTAAAAGTGTGAAACGATGCCACTTAAAGTGCTTTAGATATGCATTGACCAAACCGTTTCACTCTGAGTGATCTTATGCACTTCGATGGAAAGTATATAGCTATTATTATTAGACAAATCTAATAGAAGATACGACCAAATGAAGAGAATAGACTTATTATCTACGAATTCGTTAACAAGTCCACTAAGAATAGTTATAACTTGTGCATTTCCAATTATATAATACGTAATAGAGAGTTCTAACAAGCTTTACTTGCTTATCATTTATAATAAGAGTTATGGAATCATTTCGGAATCATTTCATAATGAGTTAGAAGATAATTCAAGTACAATTAACTCTTTAAAAGATGATTCGTGTATGATTAACTTTTTAAAAGTGTGAAACGATGCCACTTAAAGTGCTTTAGATATGCATTGACCAAACCGTTTCACTCTGAGTGATCTTATGCACTTCGATGGAAAGTATATAGCTATTATTATTAGACAAATCTAATAGAAGATACGACCAAATGAAGAGAATAGACTTATTATCTACGAATTCGTTAACAAGTCCACTAAGAATAGTTATAACTTGTGCATTTCCAATTATATAATACGTAATAGAGAGTTCTAACAAGCTTTACTTGCTTATCATTTATAATAAGAGTTATGGAATCATTTCGGAATCATTTCATAATGAGTTAGAAGATAATTCAAGTACAATTAACTCTTTAAAGATGATTCGTGTATGATTAACTTTTTAAAAGTGTGAAACGATGCCACTTAAAGTGCTTTAGATATGCATTGACCAAACCGTTTCACTCTGAGTGATCTTATGCACTTCGATGGAAAGTATATAGCTATTATTATTAGACAAATCTAATAGAAGATACGACCAAATGAAGAGAATAGACTTATTATCTACGAATTCGTTAACAAGTCCACTAAGAATAGTTATAACTTGTGCATTTCCAATTATATAATACGTAATAGAGAGTTCTAACAAGCTTTACTTGCTTATCATTTATAATAAGAGTTATGGAATCATTTCGGAATCATTTCATAATGAGTTAGAAGATAATTCAAGTACAATTAACTCTTTAAAGATGATTCGTGTATGATTAACTTTTTAAAAGTGTGAAACGATGCCACTTAAAGTGCTTTAGATATGCATTGACCAAACCGTTTCACTCTGAGTGATCTTATGCACTTCGATGGAAAGTATATAGCTATTATTATTAGACAAATCTAATAGAAGATACGACCAAATGAAGAGAATAGACTTATTATCTACGAATTCGTTAACAAGTCCACTAAGAATAGTTATAACTTGTGCATTTCCAATTATATAATACGTAATAGAGAGTTCTAACAAGCTTTACTTGCTTATCATTTATAATAAGAGTTATGGAATCATTTCGGAATCATTTCATAATGAGTTAGAAGATAATTCAAGTACAATTAACTCTTTAAAGATGATTCGTGTATGATTAACTTTTTAAAAGTGTGAAACGATGCCACTTAAAGTGCTTTAGATATGCATTGACCAAACCGTTTCACTCTGAGTGATCTTATGCACTTCGATGGAAAGTATATAGCTATTATTATTAGACAAATCTAATAGAAGATACGACCAAATGAAGAGAATAGACTTATTATCTACGAATTCGTTAACAAGTCCACTAAGAATAGTTATAACTTGTGCATTTCCAATTATATAATACGTAATAGAGAGTTCTAACAAGCTTTACTTGCTTATCATTTATAATAAGAGTTATGGAATCATTTCGGAATCATTTCATAATGAGTTAGAAGATAATTCAAGTACAATTAACTCTTTAAAAGATGATTCGTGTATGATTAACTTTTTAAAAGTGTGAAACGATGCCACTTAAAGTGCTTTAGATATGCATTGACCAAACCGTTTCACTCTGAGTGATCTTATGCACTTCGATGGAAAGTATATAGCTATTATTATTAGACAAATCTAATAGAAGATACGACCAAATGAAGAGAATAGACTTATTATCTACGAATTCGTTAACAAGTCCACTAAGAATAGTTATAACTTGTGCATTTCCAATTATATAATACGTAATAGAGAGTTCTAACAAGCTTTACTTGCTTATCATTTATAATAAGAGTTATGGAATCATTTCGAATCATTTCATAATGAGTTAGAAGATAATTCAAGTACAATTAACTCTTTAAAAGATGATTCGTGTATGATTAACTTTTTAAAAGTGTGAAACGATGCCACTTAAAGTGCTTTAGATATGCATTGACCAAACCGTTTCACTCTGAGTGATCTTATGCACTTCGATGGAAAGTATATAGCTATTATTATTAGACAAATCTAATAGAAGATACGACCAAATGAAGAGAATAGACTTATTATCTACGAATTCGTTAACAAGTCCACTAAGAATAGTTATAACTTGTGCATTTCCAATTATATAATACGTAATAGAGAGTTCTAACAAGCTTTACTTGCTTATCATTTATAATAAGAGTTATGGAATCATTTCGTAATCATTTCATAATGAGTTAGAAGATAATTCAAGTACAATTAACTCTATAAAGATGATTCGTGTATGATTAACTTTTAAAAGTGTGAAACGATGCCACTTAAAGTGCTTTAGATATGCATTGACCAAACCGTTTCACTCTGAGTGATCTTATGCACTTCGATGGAAAGTATATAGCTATTATTATTAGACAAATCTAATAGAAGATACGACCAAATGAAGAGAATAGACTTATTATCTACGAATTCGTTAACAAGTCCACTAAGAATAGTTATAACTTGTGCATTTCCAATTATATAATACGTAATAGAGAGTTCTAACAAGCTTTACTTGCTTATCATTTATAATAAGAGTTATGGAATCATTTCGTAATCATTTCATAATGAGTTAGAAGATAATTCAAGTACAATTAACTCTTTAAAAGATGATTCGTGTATGATTAACTTTTTAAAAGTGTGAAACGATGCCACTTAAAGTGCTTTAGATATGCATTGACCAAACCGTTTCACTCTGAGTGATCTTATGCACTTCGATGGAAAGTATATAGCTATTATTATTAGACAAATCTAATAGAAGATACGACCAAATGAAGAGAATAGACTTATTATCTACGAATTCGTTAACAAGTCCACTAAGAATAGTTATAACTTGTGCATTTCCAATTATATAATACGTAATAGAGAGTTCTAACAAGCTTTACTTGCTTATCATTTATAATAAGAGTTATGGAATCATTTCGGAATCATTTCATAATGAGTTAGAAGATAATTCAAGTACAATTAACTCTTTAAAGATGATTCGTGTATGATTAACTTTTTAAAAGTGTGAAACGATGCCACTTAAAGTGCTTTAGATATGCATTGACCAAACCGTTTCACTCTGAGTGATCTTATGCACTTCGATGGAAAGTATATAGCTATTATTATTAGACAAATCTAATAGAAGATACGACCAAATGAAGAGAATAGACTTATTATCTACGAATTCGTTAACAAGTCCACTAAGAATAGTTATAACTTGTGCATTTCCAATTATATAATACGTAATAGAGAGTTCTAACAAGCTTTACTTGCTTATCATTTATAATAAGAGTTATGGAATCATTTCGGAATCATTTCATAATGAGTTAGAAGATAATTCAAGTACAATTAACTCTTTAAAAGATGATTCGTGTATGATTAACTTTTTAAAAGTGTGAAACGATGCCACTTAAAGTGCTTTAGATATGCATTGACCAAACCGTTTCACTCTGAGTGATCTTATGCACTTCGATGGAAAGTATATAGCTATTATTATTAGACAAATCTAATAGAAGATACGACCAAATGAAGAGAATAGACTTATTATCTACGAATTCGTTAACAAGTCCACTAAGAATAGTTATAACTTGTGCATTTCCAATTATATAATACGTAATAGAGAGTTCTAACAAGCTTTACTTGCTTATCATTTATAATAAGAGTTATGGAATCATTTCGGAATCATTTCATAATGAGTTAGAAGATAATTCAAGTACAATTAACTCTTTAAAAGATGATTCGTGTATGATTAACTTTTTAAAAGTGTGAAACGATGCCACTTAAAGTGCTTTAGATATGCATTGACCAAACCGTTTCACTCTGAGTGATCTTATGCACTTCGATGGAAAGTATATAGCTATTATTATTAGACAAATCTAATAGAAGATACGACCAAATGAAGAGAATAGACTTATTATCTACGAATTCGTTAACAAGTCCACTAAGAATAGTTATAACTTGTGCATTTCCAATTATATAATACGTAATAGAGAGTTCTAACAAGCTTTACTTGCTTATCATTTATAATAAGAGTTATGGAATCATTTCGGAATCATTTCATAATGAGTTAGAAGATAATTCAAGTACAATTAACTCTTTAAAAGATGATTCGTGTATGATTAACTTTTTAAAAGTGTGAAACGATGCCACTTAAAGTGCTTTAGATATGCATTGACCAAACCGTTTCACTCTGAGTGATCTTATGCACTTCGATGGAAAGTATATAGCTATTATTATTAGACAAATCTAATAGAAGATACGACCAAATGAAGAGAATAGACTTATTATCTACGAATTCGTTAACAAGTCCACTAAGAATAGTTATAACTTGTGCATTTCCAATTATATAATACGTAATAGAGAGTTCTAACAAGCTTTACTTGCTTATCATTTATAATAAGAGTTATGGAATCATTTCGGAATCATTTCATAATGAGTTAGAAGATAATTCAAGTACAATTAACTCTTTAAAAGATGATTCGTGTATGATTAACTTTTTAAAAGTGTGAAACGATGCCACTTAAAGTGCTTTAGATATGCATTGACCAAACCGTTTCACTCTGAGTGATCTTATGCACTTCGATGGAAAGTATATAGCTATTATTATTAGACAAATCTAATAGAAGATACGACCAAATGAAGAGAATAGACTTATTATCTACGAATTCGTTAACAAGTCCACTAAGAATAGTTATAACTTGTGCATTTCCAATTATATAATACGTAATAGAGAGTTCTAACAAGCTTTACTTGCTTATCATTTATAATAAGAGTTATGGAATCATTTCGGAATCATTTCATAATGAGTTAGAAGATAATTCAAGTACAATTAACTCTTTAAAGATGATTCGTGTATGATTAACTTTTTAAAAGTGTGAAACGATGCCACTTAAAGTGCTTTAGATATGCATTGACCAAACCGTTTCACTCTGAGTGATCTTATGCACTTCGATGGAAAGTATATAGCTATTATTATTAGACAAATCTAATAGAAGATACGACCAAATGAAGAGAATAGACTTATTATCTACGAATTCGTTAACAAGTCCACTAAGAATAGTTATAACTTGTGCATTTCCAATTATATAATACGTAATAGAGAGTTCTAACAAGCTTTACTTGCTTATCATTTATAATAAGAGTTATGGAATCATTTCGGAATCATTTCATAATGAGTTAGAAGATAATTCAAGTACAATTAACTCTTTAAAAGATGATTCGTGTATGATTAACTTTTTAAAAGTGTGAAACGATGCCACTTAAAGTGCTTTAGATATGCATTGACCAAACCGTTTCACTCTGAGTGATCTTATGCACTTCGATGGAAAGTATATAGCTATTATTATTAGACAAATCTAATAGAAGATACGACCAAATGAAGAGAATAGACTTATTATCTACGAATTCGTTAACAAGTCCACTAAGAATAGTTATAACTTGTGCATTTCCAATTATATAATACGTAATAGAGAGTTCTAACAAGCTTTACTTGCTTATCATTTATAATAAGAGTTATGGAATCATTTCGGAATCATTTCATAATGAGTTAGAAGATAATTCAAGTACAATTAACTCTTTAAAAGATGATTCGTGTATGATTAACTTTTTAAAAGTGTGAAACGATGCCACTTAAAGTGCTTTAGATATGCATTGACCAAACCGTTTCACTCTGAGTGATCTTATGCACTTCGATGGAAAGTATATAGCTATTATTATTAGACAAATCTAATAGAAGATACGACCAAATGAAGAGAATAGACTTATTATCTACGAATTCGTTAACAAGTCCACTAAGAATAGTTATAACTTGTGCATTTCCAATTATATAATACGTAATAGAGAGTTCTAACAAGCTTTACTTGCTTATCATTTATAATAAGAGTTATGGAATCATTTCGGAATCATTTCATAATGAGTTAGAAGATAATTCAAGTACAATTAACTCTTTAAAGATGATTCGTGTATGATTAACTTTTTAAAAGTGTGAAACGATGCCACTTAAAGTGCTTTAGATATGCATTGACCAAACCGTTTCACTCTGAGTGATCTTATGCACTTCGATGGAAAGTATATAGCTATTATTATTAGACAAATCTAATAGAAGATACGACCAAATGAAGAGAATAGACTTATTATCTACGAATTCGTTAACAAGTCCACTAAGAATAGTTATAACTTGTGCATTTCCAATTATATAATACGTAATAGAGAGTTCTAACAAGCTTTACTTGCTTATCATTTATAATAAGAGTTATGGAATCATTTCGGAATCATTTCATAATGAGTTAGAAGATAATTCAAGTACAATTAACTCTTTAAAAGATGATTCGTGTATGATTAACTTTTTAAAAGTGTGAAACGATGCCACTTAAAGTGCTTTAGATATGCATTGACCAAACCGTTTCACTCTGAGTGATCTTATGCACTTCGATGGAAAGTATATAGCTATTATTATTAGACAAATCTAATAGAAGATACGACCAAATGAAGAGAATAGACTTATTATCTACGAATTCGTTAACAAGTCCACTAAGAATAGTTATAACTTGTGCATTTCCAATTATATAATACGTAATAGAGAGTTCTAACAAGCTTTACTTGCTTATCATTTATAATAAGAGTTATGGAATCATTTCGGAATCATTTCATAATGAGTTAGAAGATAATTCAAGTACAATTAACTCTTTAAAAGATGATTCGTGTATGATTAACTTTTTAAAAGTGTGAAACGATGCCACTTAAAGTGCTTTAGATATGCATTGACCAAACCGTTTCACTCTGAGTGATCTTATGCACTTCGATGGAAAGTATATAGCTATTATTATTAGACAAATCTAATAGAAGATACGACCAAATGAAGAGAATAGACTTATTATCTACGAATTCGTTAACAAGTCCACTAAGAATAGTTATAACTTGTGCATTTCCAATTATATAATACGTAATAGAGAGTTCTAACAAGCTTTACTTGCTTATCATTTATAATAAGAGTTATGGAATCATTTCGGAATCATTTCATAATGAGTTAGAAGATAATTCAAGTACAATTAACTCTTTAAAAGATGATTCGTGTATGATTAACTTTTTAAAAGTGTGAAACGATGCCACTTAAAGTGCTTTAGATATGCATTGACCAAACCGTTTCACTCTGAGTGATCTTATGCACTTCGATGGAAAGTATATAGCTATTATTATTAGACAAATCTAATAGAAGATACGACCAAATGAAGAGAATAGACTTATTATCTACGAATTCGTTAACAAGTCCACTAAGAATAGTTATAACTTGTGCATTTCCAATTATATAATACGTAATAGAGAGTTCTAACAAGCTTTACTTGCTTATCATTTATAATAAGAGTTATGGAATCATTTCGGAATCATTTCATAATGAGTTAGAAGATAATTCAAGTACAATTAACTCTTTAAAAGATGATTCGTGTATGATTAACTTTTTAAAAGTGTGAAACGATGCCACTTAAAGTGCTTTAGATATGCATTGACCAAACCGTTTCACTCTGAGTGATCTTATGCACTTCGATGGAAAGTATATAGCTATTATTATTAGACAAATCTAATAGAAGATACGACCAAATGAAGAGAATAGACTTATTATCTACGAATTCGTTAACAAGTCCACTAAGAATAGTTATAACTTGTGCATTTCCAATTATATAATACGTAATAGAGAGTTCTAACAAGCTTTACTTGCTTATCATTTATAATAAGAGTTATGGAATCATTTCGGAATCATTTCATAATGAGTTAGAAGATAATTCAAGTACAATTAACTCTTTAAAGATGATTCGTGTATGATTAACTTTTTAAAAGTGTGAAACGATGCCACTTAAAGTGCTTTAGATATGCATTGACCAAACCGTTTCACTCTGAGTGATCTTATGCACTTCGATGGAAAGTATATAGCTATTATTATTAGACAAATCTAATAGAAGATACGACCAAATGAAGAGAATAGACTTATTATCTACGAATTCGTTAACAAGTCCACTAAGAATAGTTATAACTTGTGCATTTCCAATTATATAATACGTAATAGAGAGTTCTAACAAGCTTTACTTGCTTATCATTTATAATAAGAGTTATGGAATCATTTCGGAATCATTTCATAATGAGTTAGAAGATAATTCAAGTACAATTAACTCTTTAAAAGATGATTCGTGTATGATTAACTTTTTAAAAGTGTGAAACGATGCCACTTAAAGTGCTTTAGATATGCATTGACCAAACCGTTTCACTCTGAGTGATCTTATGCACTTCGATGGAAAGTATATAGCTATTATTATTAGACAAATCTAATAGAAGATACGACCAAATGAAGAGAATAGACTTATTATCTACGAATTCGTTAACAAGTCCACTAAGAATAGTTATAACTTGTGCATTTCCAATTATATAATACGTAATAGAGAGTTCTAACAAGCTTTACTTGCTTATCATTTATAATAAGAGTTATGGAATCATTTCGGAATCATTTCATAATGAGTTAGAAGATAATTCAAGTACAATTAACTCTATAAAGATGATTCGTGTATGATTAACTTTTTAAAAGTGTGAAACGATGCCACTTAAAGTGCTTTAGATATGCATTGACCAAACCGTTTCACTCTGAGTGATCTTATGCACTTCGATGGAAAGTATATAGCTATTATTATTAGACAAATCTAATAGAAGATACGACCAAATGAAGAGAATAGACTTATTATCTACGAATTCGTTAACAAGTCCACTAAGAATAGTTATAACTTGTGCATTTCCAATTATATAATACGTAATAGAGAGTTCTAACAAGCTTTACTTGCTTATCATTTATAATAAGAGTTATGGAATCATTTCGGAATCATTTCATAATGAGTTAGAAGATAATTCAAGTACAATTAACTCTTTAAAAGATGATTCGTGTATGATTAACTTTTTAAAAGTGTGAAACGATGCCACTTAAAGTGCTTTAGATATGCATTGACCAAACCGTTTCACTCTGAGTGATCTTATGCACTTCGATGGAAAGTATATAGCTATTATTATTAGACAAATCTAATAGAAGATACGACCAAATGAAGAGAATAGACTTATTATCTACGAATTCGTTAACAAGTCCACTAAGAATAGTTATAACTTGTGCATTTCCAATTATATAATACGTAATAGAGAGTTCTAACAAGCTTTACTTGCTTATCATTTATAATAAGAGTTATGGAATCATTTCGGAATCATTTCATAATGAGTTAGAAGATAATTCAAGTACAATTAACTCTTTAAAAGATGATTCGTGTATGATTAACTTTTTAAAAGTGTGAAACGATGCCACTTAAAGTGCTTTAGATATGCATTGACCAAACCGTTTCACTCTGAGTGATCTTATGCACTTCGATGGAAAGTATATAGCTATTATTATTAGACAAATCTAATAGAAGATACGACCAAATGAAGAGAATAGACTTATTATCTACGAATTCGTTAACAAGTCCACTAAGAATAGTTATAACTTGTGCATTTCCAATTATATAATACGTAATAGAGAGTTCTAACAAGCTTTACTTGCTTATCATTTATAATAAGAGTTATGGAATCATTTCGGAATCATTTCATAATGAGTTAGAAGATAATTCAAGTACAATTAACTCTTTAAAGATGATTCGTGTATGATTAACTTTTTAAAAGTGTGAAACGATGCCACTTAAAGTGCTTTAGATATGCATTGACCAAACCGTTTCACTCTGAGTGATCTTATGCACTTCGATGGAAAGTATATAGCTATTATTATTAGACAAATCTAATAGAAGATACGACCAAATGAAGAGAATAGACTTATTATCTACGAATTCGTTAACAAGTCCACTAAGAATAGTTATAACTTGTGCATTTCCAATTATATAATACGTAATAGAGAGTTCTAACAAGCTTTACTTGCTTATCATTTATAATAAGAGTTATGGAATCATTTCGGAATCATTTCATAATGAGTTAGAAGATAATTCAAGTACAATTAACTCTTTAAAGGATGATTCGTGTATGATTAACTTTTTAAAAGTGTGAAACGATGCCACTTAAAGTGCTTTAGATATGCATTGACCAAACCGTTTCACTCTGAGTGATCTTATGCACTTCGATGGAAAGTATATAGCTATTATTATTAGACAAATCTAATAGAAGATACGACCAAATGAAGAGAATAGACTTATTATCTACGAATTCGTTAACAAGTCCACTAAGAATAGTTATAACTTGTGCATTTCCAATTATATAATACGTAATAGAGAGTTCTAACAAGCTTTACTTGCTTATCATTTATAATAAGAGTTATGGAATCATTTCGGAATCATTTCATAATGAGTTAGAAGATAATTCAAGTACAATTAACTCTTTAAAAGATGATTCGTGTATGATTAACTTTTTAAAAGTGTGAAACGATGCCACTTAAAGTGCTTTAGATATGCATTGACCAAACCGTTTCACTCTGAGTGATCTTATGCACTTCGATGGAAAGTATATAGCTATTATTATTAGACAAATCTAATAGAAGATACGACCAAATGAAGAGAATAGACTTATTATCTACGAATTCGTTAACAAGTCCACTAAGAATAGTTATAACTTGTGCATTTCCAATTATATAATACGTAATAGAGAGTTCTAACAAGCTTTACTTGCTTATCATTTATAATAAGAGTTATGGAATCATTTCGGAATCATTTCATAATGAGTTAGAAGATAATTCAAGTACAATTAACTCTTTAAAAGATGATTCGTGTATGATTAACTTTTTAAAAGTGTGAAACGATGCCACTTAAAGTGCTTTAGATATGCATTGACCAAACCGTTTCACTCTGAGTGATCTTATGCACTTCGATGGAAAGTATATAGCTATTATTATTAGACAAATCTAATAGAAGATACGACCAAATGAAGAGAATAGACTTATTATCTACGAATTCGTTAACAAGTCCACTAAGAATAGTTATAACTTGTGCATTTCCAATTATATAATACGTAATAGAGAGTTCTAACAAGCTTTACTTGCTTATCATTTATAATAAGAGTTATGGAATCATTTCGAATCATTTCATAATGAGTTAGAAGATAATTCAAGTACAATTAACTCTTTAAAAGATGATTCGTGTATGATTAACTTTTTAAAAGTGTGAAACGATGCCACTTAAAGTGCTTTAGATATGCATTGACCAAACCGTTTCACTCTGAGTGATCTTATGCACTTCGATGGAAAGTATATAGCTATTATTATTAGACAAATCTAATAGAAGATACGACCAAATGAAGAGAATAGACTTATTATCTACGAATTCGTTAACAAGTCCACTAAGAATAGTTATAACTTGTGCATTTCCAATTATATAATACGTAATAGAGAGTTCTAACAAGCTTTACTTGCTTATCATTTATAATAAGAGTTATGGAATCATTTCGGAATCATTTCATAATGAGTTAGAAGATAATTCAAGTACAATTAACTCTTTAAAAGATGATTCGTGTATGATTAACTTTTTAAAAGTGTGAAACGATGCCACTTAAAGTGCTTTAGATATGCATTGACCAAACCGTTTCACTCTGAGTGATCTTATGCACTTCGATGGAAAGTATATAGCTATTATTATTAGACAAATCTAATAGAAGATACGACCAAATGAAGAGAATAGACTTATTATCTACGAATTCGTTAACAAGTCCACTAAGAATAGTTATAACTTGTGCATTTCCAATTATATAATACGTAATAGAGAGTTCTAACAAGCTTTACTTGCTTATCATTTATAATAAGAGTTATGGAATCATTTCGGAATCATTTCATAATGAGTTAGAAGATAATTCAAGTACAATTAACTCTTTAAAAGATGATTCGTGTATGATTAACTTTTTAAAAGTGTGAAACGATGCCACTTAAAGTGCTTTAGATATGCATTGACCAAACCGTTTCACTCTGAGTGATCTTATGCACTTCGATGGAAAGTATATAGCTATTATTATTAGACAAATCTAATAGAAGATACGACCAAATGAAGAGAATAGACTTATTATCTACGAATTCGTTAACAAGTCCACTAAGAATAGTTATAACTTGTGCATTTCCAATTATATAATACGTAATAGAGAGTTCTAACAAGCTTTACTTGCTTATCATTTATAATAAGAGTTATGGAATCATTTCGGAATCATTTCATAATGAGTTAGAAGATAATTCAAGTACAATTAACTCTTTAAAAGATGATTCGTGTGTGATTAACTTTTAAAAGTGTGAAACGATGCCACTTAAAGTGCTTTAGATATGCATTGACCAAACCGTTTCACTCTGAGTGATCTTATGCACTTCGATGGAAAGTATATAGCTATTATTATTAGACAAATCTAATAGAAGATACGACCAAATGAAGAGAATAGACTTATTATCTACGAATTCGTTAACAAGTCCACTAAGAATAGTTATAACTTGTGCATTTCCAATTATATAATACGTAATAGAGAGTTCTAACAAGCTTTACTTGCTTATCATTTATAATAAGAGTTATGGAATCATTTCGGAATCATTTCATAATGAGTTAGAAGATAATTCAAGTACAATTAACTCTTTAAAAGATGATTCGTGTATGATTAACTTTTTAAAAGTGTGAAACGATGCCACTTAATGTGCTTTAGATATGCATTGACCAAACCGTTTCACTCTGAGTGATCTTATGCACTTCGATGGAAAGTATATAGCTATTATTATTAGACAAATCTAATAGAAGATACGACCAAATGAAGAGAATAGACTTATTATCTACGAATTCGTTAACAAGTCCACTAAGAATAGTTATAACTTGTGCATTTCCAATTATATAATACGTAATAGAGAGTTCTAACAAGCTTTACTTGCTTATCATTTATAATAAGAGTTATGGAATCATTTCGGAATCATTTCATAATGAGTTAGAAGATAATTCAAGTACAATTAACTCTTTAAAGATGATTCGTGTATGATTAACTTTTTAAAAGTGTGAAACGATGCCACTTAAAGTGCTTTAGATATGCATTGACCAAACCGTTTCACTCTGAGTGATCTTATGCACTTCGATGGAAAGTATATAGCTATTATTATTAGACAAATCTAATAGAAGATACGACCAAATGAAGAGAATAGACTTATTATCTACGAATTCGTTAACAAGTCCACTAAGAATAGTTATAACTTGTGCATTTCCAATTATATAATACGTAATAGAGAGTTCTAACAAGCTTTACTTGCTTATCATTTATAATAAGAGTTATGGAATCATTTCGGAATCATTTCATAATGAGTTAGAAGATAATTCAAGTACAATTAACTCTTTAAAAGATGATTCGTGTATGATTAACTTTTTAAAAGTGTGAAACGATGCCACTTAAAGTGCTTTAGATATGCATTGACCAAACCGTTTCACTCTGAGTGATCTTATGCACTTCGATGGAAAGTATATAGCTATTATTATTAGACAAATCTAATAGAAGATACGACCAAATGAAGAGAATAGACTTATTATCTACGAATTCGTTAACAAGTCACTAAGAATAGTTATAACTTGTGCATTTCCAATTATATAATACGTAATAGAGAGTTCTAACAAGCTTTACTTGCTTATCATTTATAATAAGAGTTATGGAATCATTTCGTAATCATTTCATAATGAGTTAGAAGATAATTCAAGTACAATTAACTCTTTAAAAGATGATTCGTGTATGATTAACTTTTTAAAAGTGTGAAACGATGCCACTTAAAGTGCTTTAGATATGCATTGACCAAACCGTTTCACTCTGAGTGATCTTATGCACTTCGATGGAAAGTATATAGCTATTATTATTAGACAAATCTAATAGAAGATACGACCAAATGAAGAGAATAGACTTATTATCTACGAATTCGTTAACAAGTCCACTAAGAATAGTTATAACTTGTGCATTTCCAATTATATAATACGTAATAGAGAGTTCTAACAAGCTTTACTTGCTTATCATTTATAATAAGAGTTATGGAATCATTTCGGAATCATTTCATAATGAGTTAGAAGATAATTCAAGTACAATTAACTCTTTAAAGATGATTCGTGTATGATTAACTTTTTAAAAGTGTGAAACGATGCCACTTAAAGTGCTTTAGATATGCATTGACCAAACCGTTTCACTCTGAGTGATCTTATGCACTTCGATGGAAAGTATATAGCTATTATTATTAGACAAATCTAATAGAAGATACGACCAAATGAAGAGAATAGACTTATTATCTACGAATTCGTTAACAAGTCCACTAAGAATAGTTATAACTTGTGCATTTCCAATTATATAATACGTAATAGAGAGTTCTAACAAGCTTTACTTGCTTATCATTTATAATAAGAGTTATGGAATCATTTCGGAATCATTTCATAATGAGTTAGAAGATAATTCAAGTACAATTAACTCTTTAAAAGATGATTCGTGTATGATTAACTTTTTAAAAGTGTGAAACGATGCCACTTAAAGTGCTTTAGATATGCATTGACCAAACCGTTTCACTCTGAGTGATCTTATGCACTTCGATGGAAAGTATATAGCTATTATTATTAGACAAATCTAATAGAAGATACGACCAAATGAAGAGAATAGACTTATTATCTACGAATTCGTTAACAAGTCCACTAAGAATAGTTATAACTTGTGCATTTCCAATTATATAATACGTAATAGAGAGTTCTAACAAGCTTTACTTGCTTATCATTTATAATAAGAGTTATGGAATCATTTCGGAATCATTTCATAATGAGTTAGAAGATAATTCAAGTACAATTAACTCTTTAAAAGATGATTCGTGTATGATTAACTTTTTAAAAGTGTGAAACGATGCCACTTAAAGTGCTTTAGATATGCATTGACCAAACCGTTTCACTCTGAGTGATCTTATGCACTTCGATGGAAAGTATATAGCTATTATTATTAGACAAATCTAATAGAAGATACGACCAAATGAAGAGAATAGACTTATTATCTACGAATTCGTTAACAAGTCCACTAAGAATAGTTATAACTTGTGCATTTCCAATTATATAATACGTAATAGAGAGTTCTAACAAGCTTTACTTGCTTATCATTTATAATAAGAGTTATGGAATCATTTCGGAATCATTTCATAATGAGTTAGAAGATAATTCAAGTACAATTAACTCTTTAAAGATGATTCGTGTATGATTAACTTTTTAAAAGTGTGAAACGATGCCACTTAAAGTGCTTTAGATATGCATTGACCAAACCGTTTCACTCTGAGTGATCTTATGCACTTCGATGGAAAGTATATAGCTATTATTATTAGACAAATCTAATAGAAGATACGACCAAATGAAGAGAATAGACTTATTATCTACGAATTCGTTAACAAGTCCACTAAGAATAGTTATAACTTGTGCATTTCCAATTATATAATACGTAATAGAGAGTTCTAACAAGCTTTACTTGCTTATCATTTATAATAAGAGTTATGGAATCATTTCGGAATCATTTCATAATGAGTTAGAAGATAATTCAAGTACAATTAACTCTTTAAAAGATGATTCGTGTATGATTAACTTTTTAAAAGTGTGAAACGATGCCACTTAAAGTGCTTTAGATATGCATTGACCAAACCGTTTCACTCTGAGTGATCTTATGCACTTCGATGGAAAGTATATAGCTATTATTATTAGACAAATCTAATAGAAGATACGACCAAATGAAGAGAATAGACTTATTATCTACGAATTCGTTAACAAGTCCACTAAGAATAGTTATAACTTGTGCATTTCCAATTATATAATACGTAATAGAGAGTTCTAACAAGCTTTACTTGCTTATCATTTATAATAAGAGTTATGGAATCATTTCGGAATCATTTCATAATGAGTTAGAAGATAATTCAAGTACAATTAACTCTATAAAAGATGATTCGTGTATGATTAACTTTTTAAAAGTGTGAAACGATGCCACTTAAAGTGCTTTAGATATGCATTGACCAAACCGTTTCACTCTGAGTGATCTTATGCACTTCGATGGAAAGTATATAGCTATTATTATTAGACAAATCTAATAGAAGATACGACCAAATGAAGAGAATAGACTTATTATCTACGAATTCGTTAACAAGTCCACTAAGAATAGTTATAACTTGTGCATTTCCAATTATATAATACGTAATAGAGAGTTCTAACAAGCTTTACTTGCTTATCATTTATAATAAGAGTTATGGAATCATTTCGGAATCATTTCATAATGAGTTAGAAGATAATTCAAGTACAATTAACTCTTTAAAAGATGATTCGTGTATGATTAACTTTTTAAAAGTGTGAAACGATGCCACTTAAAGTGCTTTAGATATGCATTGACCAAACCGTTTCACTCTGAGTGATCTTATGCACTTCGATGGAAAGTATATAGCTATTATTATTAGACAAATCTAATAGAAGATACGACCAAATGAAGAGAATAGACTTATTATCTACGAATTCGTTAACAAGTCCACTAAGAATAGTTATAACTTGTGCATTTCCAATTATATAATACGTAATAGAGAGTTCTAACAAGCTTTACTTGCTTATCATTTATAATAAGAGTTATGGAATCATTTCGGAATCATTTCATAATGAGTTAGAAGATAATTCAAGTACAATTAACTCTTTAAAGATGATTCGTGTATGATTAACTTTTTAAAAGTGTGAAACGATGCCACTTAAAGTGCTTTAGATATGCATTGACCAAACCGTTTCACTCTGAGTGATCTTATGCACTTCGATGGAAAGTATATAGCTATTATTATTAGACAAATCTAATAGAAGATACGACCAAATGAAGAGAATAGACTTATTATCTACGAATTCGTTAACAAGTCCACTAAGAATAGTTATAACTTGTGCATTTCCAATTATATAATACGTAATAGAGAGTTCTAACAAGCTTTACTTGCTTATCATTTATAATAAGAGTTATGGAATCATTTCGGAATCATTTCATAATGAGTTAGAAGATAATTCAAGTACAATTAACTCTTTAAAAGATGATTCGTGTATGATTAACTTTTTAAAAGTGTGAAACGATGCCACTTAAAGTGCTTTAGATATGCATTGACCAAACCGTTTCACTCTGAGTGATCTTATGCACTTCGATGGAAAGTATATAGCTATTATTATTAGACAAATCTAATAGAAGATACGACCAAATGAAGAGAATAGACTTATTATCTACGAATTCGTTAACAAGTCCACTAAGAATAGTTATAACTTGTGCATTTCCAATTATATAATACGTAATAGAGAGTTCTAACAAGCTTTACTTGCTTATCATTTATAATAAGAGTTATGGAATCATTTCGGAATCATTTCATAATGAGTTAGAAGATAATTCAAGTACAATTAACTCTTTAAAGATGATTCGTGTATGATTAACTTTTAAAAGTGTGAAACGATGCCACTTAAAGTGCTTTAGATATGCATTGACCAAACCGTTTCACTCTGAGTGATCTTATGCACTTCGATGGAAAGTATATAGCTATTATTATTAGACAAATCTAATAGAAGATACGACCAAATGAAGAGAATAGACTTATTATCTACGAATTCGTTAACAAGTCCACTAAGAATAGTTATAACTTGTGCATTTCCAATTATATAATACGTAATAGAGAGTTCTAACAAGCTTTACTTGCTTATCATTTATAATAAGAGTTATGGAATCATTTCGGAATCATTCATAATGAGTTAGAAGATAATTCAAGTACAATTAACTCTTTAAAGATGATTCGTGTATGATTAACTTTTTAAAAGTGTGAAACGATGCCACTTAAAGTGCTTTAGATATGCATTGACCAAACCGTTTCACTCTGAGTGATCTTATGCACTTCGATGGAAAGTATATAGCTATTATTATTAGACAAATCTAATAGAAGATACGACCAAATGAAGAGAATAGACTTATTATCTACGAATTCGTTAACAAGTCCACTAAGAATAGTTATAACTTGTGCATTTCCAATTATATAATACGTAATAGAGAGTTCTAACAAGCTTTACTTGCTTATCATTTATAATAAGAGTTATGGAATCATTTCGGAATCATTTCATAATGAGTTAGAAGATAATTCAAGTACAATTAACTCTATAAAGATGATTCGTGTATGATTAACTTTTTAAAGTGTGAAACGATGCCACTTAAAGTGCTTTAGATATGCATTGACCAAACCGTTTCACTCTGAGTGATCTTATGCACTTCGATGGAAAGTATATAGCTATTATTATTAGACAAATCTAATAGAAGATACGACCAAATGAAGAGAATAGACTTATTATCTACGAATTCGTTAACAAGTCCACTAAGAATAGTTATAACTTGTGCATTTCCAATTATATAATACGTAATAGAGAGTTCTAACAAGCTTTACTTGCTTATCATTTATAATAAGAGTTATGGAATCATTTCGGAATCATTTCATAATGAGTTAGAAGATAATTCAAGTACAATTAACTCTTTAAAAGATGATTCGTGTATGATTAACTTTTTAAAAGTGTGAAACGATGCCACTTAAAGTGCTTTAGATATGCATTGACCAAACCGTTTCACTCTGAGTGATCTTATGCACTTCGATGGAAAGTATATAGCTATTATTATTAGACAAATCTAATAGAAGATACGACCAAATGAAGAGAATAGACTTATTATCTACGAATTCGTTAACAAGTCCACTAAGAATAGTTATAACTTGTGCATTTCCAATTATATAATACGTAATAGAGAGTTCTAACAAGCTTTACTTGCTTATCATTTATAATAAGAGTTATGGAATCATTTCGGAATCATTTCATAATGAGTTAGAAGATAATTCAAGTACAATTAACTCTTTAAAAGATGATTCGTGTATGATTAACTTTTTAAAAGTGTGAAACGATGCCACTTAAAGTGCTTTAGATATGCATTGACCAAACCGTTTCACTCTGAGTGATCTTATGCACTTCGATGGAAAGTATATAGCTATTATTATTAGACAAATCTAATAGAAGATACGACCAAATGAAGAGAATAGACTTATTATCTACGAATTCGTTAACAAGTCCACTAAGAATAGTTATAACTTATGCATTTCCAATTATAAAATACGTAATAGAGAATTCTAACAAGCTTTACTTGCTTATCATTTATAATAAGAGTTATGGAATCATTTCGGAATCATTTCATAATGAGTTAGAAGATAATTCAAGTACAATTAACTCTTTAAAGATGATTCGTGTATGATTAACTTTTTAAAAGTGTGAAACGATGCCACTTAAAGTGCTTTAGATATGCATTGATCAAACCGTTTCACTCTGAGTGATCTTATGCACTTCGATGGAAAGTATATAGCTATTATTATTAGACAAATCTAATAGAAGATACGACCAAATGAAGAGAATAGACTTATTATCTACGAATTCGTTAACAAGTCCACTAAGAATAGTTATAACTTGTGCATTTCCAATTATATAATACGTAATAGAGAGTTCTAACAAGCTTTACTTGCTTATCATTTATAATAAGAGTTATGGAATCATTTCGGAATCATTTCATAATGAGTTAGAAGATAATTCAAGTACAATTAACTCTTTAAAAGATGATTCGTGTATGATTAACTTTTTAAAAGTGTGAAACGATGCCACTTAAAGTGCTTTAGATATGCATTGACCAAACCGTTTCACTCTGAGTGATCTTATGCACTTCGATGGAAAGTATATAGCTATTATTATTAGACAAATCTAATAGAAGATACGACCAAATGAAGAGAATAGACTTATTATCTACGAATTCGTTAACAAGTCCACTAAGAATAGTTATAACTTGTGCATTTCCAATTATATAATACGTAATAGAGAGTTCTAACAAGCTTTACTTGCTTATCATTTATAATAAGAGTTATGGAATCATTTCGGAATCATTTCATAATGAGTTAGAAGATAATTCAAGTACAATTAACTCTTTAAAAGATGATTCGTGTATGATTAACTTTTTAAAGTGTGAAACGATGCCACTTAAAGTGCTTTAGATATGCATTGACCAAACCGTTTCACTCTGAGTGATCTTATGCACTTCGATGGAAAGTATATAGCTATTATTATTAGACAAATCTAATAGAAGATACGACCAAATGAAGAGAATAGACTTATTATCTACGAATTCGTTAACAAGTCCACTAAGAATAGTTATAACTTGTGCATTTCCAATTATATAATACGTAATAGAGAGTTCTAACAAGCTTTACTTGCTTATCATTTATAATAAGAGTTATGGAATCATTTCGGAATCATTTCATAATGAGTTAGAAGATAATTCAAGTACAATTAACTCTTTAAAGATGATTCGTGTATGATTAACTTTTTAAAAGTGTGAAACGATGCCACTTAAAGTGCTTTAGATATGCATTGACCAAACCGTTTCACTCTGAGTGATCTTATGCACTTCGATGGAAAGTATATAGCTATTATTATTAGACAAATCTAATAGAAGATACGACCAAATGAAGAGAATAGACTTATTATCTACGAATTCGTTAACAAGTCCACTAAGAATAGTTATAACTTGTGCATTTCCAATTATATAATACGTAATAGAGAGTTCTAACAAGCTTTACTTGCTTATCATTTATAATAAGAGTTATGGAATCATTTCGTAATCATTTCATAATGAGTTAGAAGATAATTCAAGTACAATTAACTCTATAAAGATGATTCGTGTATGATTAACTTTTTAAAAGTGTGAAACGATGCCACTTAAAGTGCTTTAGATATGCATTGACCAAACCGTTTCACTCTGAGTGATCTTATGCACTTCGATGGAAAGTATATAGCTATTATTATTAGACAAATCTAATAGAAGATACGACCAAATGAAGAGAATAGACTTATTATCTACGAATTCGTTAACAAGTCCACTAAGAATAGTTATAACTTGTGCATTTCCAATTATATAATACGTAATAGAGAGTTCTAACAAGCTTTACTTGCTTATCATTTATAATAAGAGTTATGGAATCATTTCGGAATCATTTCATAATGAGTTAGAAGATAATTCAAGTACAATTAACTCTTTAAAGATGATTCGTGTATGATTAACTTTTTAAAAGTGTGAAACGATGCCACTTAAAGTGCTTTAGATATGCATTGACCAAACCGTTTCACTCTGAGTGATCTTATGCACTTCGATGGAAAGTATATAGCTATTATTATTAGACAAATCTAATAGAAGATACGACCAAATGAAGAGAATAGACTTATTATCTACGAATTCGTTAACAAGTCCACTAAGAATAGTTATAACTTGTGCATTTCCAATTATATAATACGTAATAGAGAGTTCTAACAAGCTTTACTTGCTTATCATTTATAATAAGAGTTATGGAATCATTTCGGAATCATTTCATAATGAGTTAGAAGATAATTCAAGTACAATTAACTCTTTAAAAGATGATTCGTGTATGATTAACTTTTTAAAAGTGTGAAACGATGCCACTTAAAGTGCTTTAGATATGCATTGACCAAACCGTTTCACTCTGAGTGATCTTATGCACTTCGATGGAAAGTATATAGCTATTATTATTAGACAAATCTAATAGAAGATACGACCAAATGAAGAGAATAGACTTATTATCTACGAATTCGTTAACAAGTCCACTAAGAATAGTTATAACTTGTGCATTTCCAATTATATAATACGTAATAGAGAGTTCTAACAAGCTTTACTTGCTTATCATTTATAATAAGAGTTATGGAATCATTTCGTAATCATTTCATAATGAGTTAGAAGATAATTCAAGTACAATTAACTCTATAAAGATGATTCGTGTATGATTAACTTTTTAAAAGTGTGAAACGATGCCACTTAAAGTGCTTTAGATATGCATTGACCAAACCGTTTCACTCTGAGTGATCTTATGCACTTCGATGGAAAGTATATAGCTATTATTATTAGACAAATCTAATAGAAGATACGACCAAATGAAGAGAATAGACTTATTATCTACGAATTCGTTAACAAGTCCACTAAGAATAGTTATAACTTGTGCATTTCCAATTATATAATACGTAATAGAGAGTTCTAACAAGCTTTACTTGCTTATCATTTATAATAAGAGTTATGGAATCATTTCGAATCATTTCATAATGAGTTAGAAGATAATTCAAGTACAATTAACTCTTTAAAGATGATTCGTGTATGATTAACTTTTTAAAAGTGTGAAACGATGCCACTTAAAGTGCTTTAGATATGCATTGACCAAACCGTTTCACTCTGAGTGATCTTATGCACTTCGATGGAAAGTATATAGCTATTATTATTAGACAAATCTAATAGAAGATACGACCAAATGAAGAGAATAGACTTATTATCTACGAATTCGTTAACAAGTCCACTAAGAATAGTTATAACTTGTGCATTTCCAATTATATAATACGTAATAGAGAGTTCTAACAAGCTTTACTTGCTTATCATTTATAATAAGAGTTATGGAATCATTTCGGAATCATTTCATAATGAGTTAGAAGATAATTCAAGTACAATTAACTCTTTAAAAGATGATTCGTGTATGATTAACTTTTTAAAAGTGTGAAACGATGCCACTTAAAGTGCTTTAGATATGCATTGACCAAACCGTTTCACTCTGAGTGATCTTATGCACTTCGATGGAAAGTATATAGCTATTATTATTAGACAAATCTAATAGAAGATACGACCAAATGAAGAGAATAGACTTATTATCTACGAATTCGTTAACAAGTCCACTAAGAATAGTTATAACTTGTGCATTTCCAATTATATAATACGTAATAGAGAGTTCTAACAAGCTTTACTTGCTTATCATTTATAATAAGAGTTATGGAATCATTTCGGAATCATTTCATAATGAGTTAGAAGATAATTCAAGTACAATTAACTCTTTAAAAGATGATTCGTGTATGATTAACTTTTTAAAGTGTGAAACGATGCCACTTAAAGTGCTTTAGATATGCATTGACCAAACCGTTTCACTCTGAGTGATCTTATGCACTTCGATGGAAAGTATATAGCTATTATTATTAGACAAATCTAATAGAAGATACGACCAAATGAAGAGAATAGACTTATTATCTACGAATTCGTTAACAAGTCCACTAAGAATAGTTATAACTTGTGCATTTCCAATTATATAATACGTAATAGAGAGTTCTAACAAGCTTTACTTGCTTATCATTTATAATAAGAGTTATGGAATCATTTCGGAATCATTTCATAATGAGTTAGAAGATAATTCAAGTACAATTAACTCTTTAAAGATGATTCGTGTATGATTAACTTTTTAAAAGTGTGAAACGATGCCACTTAAAGTGCTTTAGATATGCATTGACCAAACCGTTTCACTCTGAGTGATCTTATGCACTTCGATGGAAAGTATATAGCTATTATTATTAGACAAATCTAATAGAAGATACGACCAAATGAAGAGAATAGACTTATTATCTACGAATTCGTTAACAAGTCCACTAAGAATAGTTATAACTTGTGCATTTCCAATTATATAATACGTAATAGAGAGTTCTAACAAGCTTTACTTGCTTATCATTTATAATAAGAGTTATGGAATCATTTCGGAATCATTTCATAATGAGTTAGAAGATAATTCAAGTACAATTAACTCTTTAAAAGATGATTCGTGTATGATTAACTTTTTAAAAGTGTGAAACGATGCCACTTAAAGTGCTTTAGATATGCATTGACCAAACCGTTTCACTCTGAGTGATCTTATGCACTTCGATGGAAAGTATATAGCTATTATTATTAGACAAATCTAATAGAAGATACGACCAAATGAAGAGAATAGACTTATTATCTACGAATTCGTTAACAAGTCCACTAAGAATAGTTATAACTTGTGCATTTCCAATTATATAATACGTAATAGAGAGTTCTAACAAGCTTTACTTGCTTATCATTTATAATAAGAGTTATGGAATCATTTCGTAATCATTTCATAATGAGTTAGAAGATAATTCAAGTACAATTAACTCTATATAGGATGATTCGTGTATGATTAACTTTTTAAAAGTGTGAAACGATGCCACTTAAAGTGCTTTAGATATGCATTGACCAAACCGTTTCACTCTGAGTGATCTTATGCACTTCGATGGAAAGTATATAGCTATTATTATTAGACAAATCTAATAGAAGATACGACCAAATGAAGAGAATAGACTTATTATCTACGAATTCGTTAACAAGTCCACTAAGAATAGTTATAACTTGTGCATTTCCAATTATAAATACGTAATAGAGAGTTCTAACAAGCTTTACTTGCTTATCATTTATAATAAGAGTTATGGAATCATTTCGGAATCATTTCATAATGAGTTAGAAGATAATTCAAGTACAATTAACTCTTTAAAGATGATTCGTGTATGATTAACTTTTTAAAAGTGTGAAACGATGCCACTTAAAGTGCTTTAGATATGCATTGACCAAACCGTTTCACTCTGAGTGATCTTATGCACTTCGATGGAAAGTATATAGCTATTATTATTAGACAAATCTAATAGAAGATACGACCAAATGAAGAGAATAGACTTATTATCTACGAATTCGTTAACAAGTCCACTAAGAATAGTTATAACTTGTGCATTTCCAATTATATAATACGTAATAGAGAGTTCTAACAAGCTTTACTTGCTTATCATTTATAATAAGAGTTATGGAATCATTTCGGAATCATTTCATAATGAGTTAGAAGATAATTCAAGTACAATTAACTCTTTAAAAGATGATTCGTGTATGATTAACTTTTTAAAAGTGTGAAACGATGCCACTTAAAGTGCTTTAGATATGCATTGACCAAACCGTTTCACTCTGAGTGATCTTATGCACTTCGATGGAAAGTATATAGCTATTATTATTAGACAAATCTAATAGAAGATACGACCAAATGAAGAGAATAGACTTATTATCTACGAATTCGTTAACAAGTCCACTAAGAATAGTTATAACTTGTGCATTTCCAATTATATAATACGTAATAGAGAGTTCTAACAAGCTTTACTTGCTTATCATTTATAATAAGAGTTATGGAATCATTTCGGAATCATTTCATAATGAGTTAGAAGATAATTCAAGTACAATTAACTCTTTAAAGATGATTCGTGTATGATTAACTTTTTAAAAGTGTGAAACGATGCCACTTAAAGTGCTTTAGATATGCATTGACCAAACCGTTTCACTCTGAGTGATCTTATGCACTTCGATGGAAAGTATATAGCTATTATTATTAGACAAATCTAATAGAAGATACGACCAAATGAAGAGAATAGACTTATTATCTACGAATTCGTTAACAAGTCCACTAAGAATAGTTATAACTTGTGCATTTCCAATTATATAATACGTAATAGAGAGTTCTAACAAGCTTTACTTGCTTATCATTTATAATAAGAGTTATGGAATCATTTCGTAATCATTTCATAATGAGTTAGAAGATAATTCAAGTACAATTAACTCTTTAAAAGATGATTCGTGTATGATTAACTTTTTAAAAGTGTGAAACGATGCCACTTAAAGTGCTTTAGATATGCATTGACCAAACCGTTTCACTCTGAGTGATCTTATGCACTTCGATGGAAAGTATATAGCTATTATTATTAGACAAATCTAATAGAAGATACGACCAAATGAAGAGAATAGACTTATTATCTACGAATTCGTTAACAAGTCCACTAAGAATAGTTATAACTTGTGCATTTCCAATTATATAATACGTAATAGAGAGTTCTAACAAGCTTTACTTGCTTATCATTTATAATAAGAGTTATGGAATCATTTCGGAATCATTTCATAATGAGTTAGAAGATAATTCAAGTACAATTAACTCTTTAAAAGATGATTCGTGTATGATTAACTTTTTAAAAGTGTGAAACGATGCCACTTAAAGTGCTTTAGATATGCATTGACAAAACCGTTTCACTCTGAGTGATCTTATGCACTTCGATGGAAAGTATATAGCTATTATTATTAGACAAATCTAATAGAAGATACGACCAAATGAAGAGAATAGACTTATTATCTACGAATTCGTTAACAAGTCACTAAGAATAGTTATAACTTGTGCATTTCCAATTATATAATACGTAATAGAGAGTTCTAACAAGCTTTACTTGCTTATCATTTATAATAAGAGTTATGGAATCATTTCGGAATCATTTCATAATGAGTTAGAAGATAATTCAAGTACAATTAACTCTTTAAAGATGATTCGTGTATGATTAACTTTTTAAAAGTGTGAAACGATGCCACTTAAAGTGCTTTAGATATGCATTGACCAAACCGTTTCACTCTGAGTGATCTTATGCACTTCGATGGAAAGTATATAGCTATTATTATTAGACAAATCTAATAGAAGATACGACCAAATGAAGAGAATAGACTTATTATCTACGAATTCGTTAACAAGTCCACTAAGAATAGTTATAACTTGTGCATTTCCAATTATATAATACGTAATAGAGAGTTCTAACAAGCTTTACTTGCTTATCATTTATAATAAGAGTTATGGAATCATTTCGGAATCATTTCATAATGAGTTAGAAGATAATTCAAGTACAATTAACTCTTTAAAAGATGATTCGTGTATGATTAACTTTTTAAAAGTGTGAAACGATGCCACTTAAAGTGCTTTAGATATGCATTGACCAAACCGTTTCACTCTGAGTGATCTTATGCACTTCGATGGAAAGTATATAGCTATTATTATTAGACAAATCTAATAGAAGATACGACCAAATGAAGAGAATAGACTTATTATCTACGAATTCGTTAACAAGTCCACTAAGAATAGTTATAACTTGTGCATTTCCAATTATATAATACGTAATAGAGAGTTCTAACAAGCTTTACTTGCTTATCATTTATAATAAGAGTTATGGAATCATTTCGGAATCATTTCATAATGAGTTAGAAGATAATTCAAGTACAATTAACTCTTTAAAAGATGATTCGTGTATGATTAACTTTTTAAAAGTGTGAAACGATGCCACTTAAAGTGCTTTAGATATGCATTGACCAAACCGTTTCACTCTGAGTGATCTTATGCACTTCGATGGAAAGTATATAGCTATTATTATTAGACAAATCTAATAGAAGATACGACCAAATGAAGAGAATAGACTTATTATCTACGAATTCGTTAACAAGTCCACTAAGAATAGTTATAACTTGTGCATTTCCAATTATATAATACGTAATAGAGAGTTCTAACAAGCTTTACTTGCTTATCATTTATAATAAGAGTTATGGAATCATTTCGTAATCATTTCATAATGAGTTAGAAGATAATTCAAGTACAATTAACTCTATAAAGATGATTCGTGTATGATTAACTTTTAAAAGTGTGAAACGATGCCACTTAAAGTGCTTTAGATATGCATTGACCAAACCGTTTCACTCTGAGTGATCTTATGCACTTCGATGGAAAGTATATAGCTATTATTATTAGACAAATCTAATAGAAGATACGACCAAATGAAGAGAATAGACTTATTATCTACGAATTCGTTAACAAGTCCACTAAGAATAGTTATAACTTGTGCATTTCCAATTATATAATACGTAATAGAGAGTTCTAACAAGCTTTACTTGCTTATCATTTATAATAAGAGTTATGGAATCATTTCGAATCATTTCATAATGAGTTAGAAGATAATTCAAGTACAATTAACTCTATAAAGATGATTCGTGTATGATTAACTTTTTAAAAGTGTGAAACGATGCCACTTAAAGTGCTTTAGATATGCATTGACCAAACCGTTTCACTCTGAGTGATCTTATGCACTTCGATGGAAAGTATATAGCTATTATTATTAGACAAATCTAATAGAAGATACGACCAAATGAAGAGAATAGACTTATTATCTACGAATTCGTTAACAAGTCCACTAAGAATAGTTATAACTTGTGCATTTCCAATTATATAATACGTAATAGAGAGTTCTAACAAGCTTTACTTGCTTATCATTTATAATAAGAGTTATGGAATCATTTCGGAATCATTTCATAATGAGTTAGAAGATAATTCAAGTACAATTAACTCTTTAAAAGATGATTCGTGTATGATTAACTTTTTAAAAGTGTGAAACGATGCCACTTAATGTGCTTTAGATATGCATTGACCAAACCGTTTCACTCTGAGTGATCTTATGCACTTCGATGGAAAGTATATAGCTATTATTATTAGACAAATCTAATAGAAGATACGACCAAATGAAGAGAATAGACTTATTATCTACGAATTCGTTAACAAGTCCACTAAGAATAGTTATAACTTGTGCATTTCCAATTATATAATACGTAATAGAGAGTTCTAACAAGCTTTACTTGCTTATCATTTATAATAAGAGTTATGGAATCATTTCGGAATCATTTCATAATGAGTTAGAAGATAATTCAAGTACAATTAACTCTTTAAAAGATGATTCGTGTATGATTAACTTTTTAAAAGTGTGAAACGATGCCACTTAAAGTGCTTTAGATATGCATTGACCAAACCGTTTCACTCTGAGTGATCTTATGCACTTCGATGGAAAGTATATAGCTATTATTATTAGACAAATCTAATAGAAGATACGACCAAATGAAGAGAATAGACTTATTATCTACGAATTCGTTAACAAGTCCACTAAGAATAGTTATAACTTGTGCATTTCCAATTATATAATACGTAATAGAGAGTTCTAACAAGCTTTACTTGCTTATCATTTATAATAAGAGTTATGGAATCATTTCGTAATCATTTCATAATGAGTTAGAAGATAATTCAAGTACAATTAACTCTTTAAAAGATGATTCGTGTATGATTAACTTTTAAAAGTGTGAAACGATGCCACTTAAAGTGCTTTAGATATGCATTGACCAAACCGTTTCACTCTGAGTGATCTTATGCACTTCGATGGAAAGTATATAGCTATTATTATTAGACAAATCTAATAGAAGATACGACCAAATGAAGAGAATAGACTTATTATCTACGAATTCGTTAACAAGTCCACTAAGAATAGTTATAACTTGTGCATTTCCAATTATATAATACGTAATAGAGAGTTCTAACAAGCTTTACTTGCTTATCATTTATAATAAGAGTTATGGAATCATTTCGGAATCATTTCATAATGAGTTAGAAGATAATTCAAGTACAATTAACTCTTTAAAAGATGATTCGTGTATGATTAACTTTTTAAAAGTGTGAAACGATGCCACTTAAAGTGCTTTAGATATGCATTGACCAAACCGTTTCACTCTGAGTGATCTTATGCACTTCGATGGAAAGTATATAGCTATTATTATTAGACAAATCTAATAGAAGATACGACCAAATGAAGAGAATAGACTTATTATCTACGAATTCGTTAACAAGTCCACTAAGAATAGTTATAACTTGTGCATTTCCAATTATATAATACGTAATAGAGAGTTCTAACAAGCTTTACTTGCTTATCATTTATAATAAGAGTTATGGAATCATTTCGGAATCATTTCATAATGAGTTAGAAGATAATTCAAGTACAATTAACTCTTTAAAAGATGATTCGTGTATGATTAACTTTTTAAAAGTGTGAAACGATGCCACTTAAAGTGCTTTAGATATGCATTGACCAAACCGTTTCACTCTGAGTGATCTTATGCACTTCGATGGAAAGTATATAGCTATTATTATTAGACAAATCTAATAGAAGATACGACCAAATGAAGAGAATAGACTTATTATCTACGAATTCGTTAACAAGTCCACTAAGAATAGTTATAACTTGTGCATTTCCAATTATATAATACGTAATAGAGAGTTCTAACAAGCTTTACTTGCTTATCATTTATAATAAGAGTTATGGAATCATTTCGGAATCATTTCATAATGAGTTAGAAGATAATTCAAGTACAATTAACTCTATAAAGATGATTCGTGTATGATTAACTTTTTAAAAGTGTGAAACGATGCCACTTAAAGTGCTTTAGATATGCATTGACAAACCGTTTCACTCTGAGTGATCTTATGCACTTCGATGGAAAGTATATAGCTATTATTATTAGACAAATCTAATAGAAGATACGACCAAATGAAGAGAATAGACTTATTATCTACGAATTCGTTAACAAGTCCACTAAGAATAGTTATAACTTGTGCATTTCCAATTATATAATACGTAATAGAGAGTTCTAACAAGCTTTACTTGCTTATCATTTATAATAAGAGTTATGGAATCATTTCGGAATCATTTCATAATGAGTTAGAAGATAATTCAAGTACAATTAACTCTTTAAAAGATGATTCGTGTATGATTAACTTTTTAAAAGTGTGAAACGATGCCACTTAAAGTGCTTTAGATATGCATTGACCAAACCGTTTCACTCTGAGTGATCTTATGCACTTCGATGGAAAGTATATAGCTATTATTATTAGACAAATCTAATAGAAGATACGACCAAATGAAGAGAATAGACTTATTATCTACGAATTCGTTAACAAGTCCACTAAGAATAGTTATAACTTGTGCATTTCCAATTATATAATACGTAATAGAGAGTTCTAACAAGCTTTACTTGCTTATCATTTATAATAAGAGTTATGGAATCATTTCGGAATCATTTCATAATGAGTTAGAAGATAATTCAAGTACAATTAACTCTTTAAAGATGATTCGTGTATGATTAACTTTTTAAAAGTGTGAAACGATGCCACTTAAAGTGCTTTAGATATGCATTGACCAAACCGTTTCACTCTGAGTGATCTTATGCACTTCGATGGAAAGTATATAGCTATTATTATTAGACAAATCTAATAGAAGATACGACCAAATGAAGAGAATAGACTTATTATCTACGAATTCGTTAACAAGTCCACTAAGAATAGTTATAACTTGTGCATTTCCAATTATATAATACGTAATAGAGAGTTCTAACAAGCTTTACTTGCTTATCATTTATAATAAGAGTTATGGAATCATTTCGTAATCATTTCATAATGAGTTAGAAGATAATTCAAGTACAATTAACTCTATATAGGATGATTCGTGTATGATTAACTTTTTAAAAGTGTGAAACGATGCCACTTAAAGTGCTTTAGATATGCATTGACCAAACCGTTTCACTCTGAGTGATCTTATGCACTTCGATGGAAAGTATATAGCTATTATTATTAGACAAATCTAATAGAAGATACGACCAAATGAAGAGAATAGACTTATTATCTACGAATTCGTTAACAAGTCCACTAAGAATAGTTATAACTTGTGCATTTCCAATTATAAAATACGTAATAGAGAGTTCTAACAAGCTTTACTTGCTTATCATTTATAATAAGAGTTATGGAATCATTTCGTAATCATTTCATAATGAGTTAGAAGATAATTCAAGTACAATTAACTCTATATAGGATGATTCGTGTATGATTAACTTTTTAAAAGTGTGAAACGATGCCACTTAAAGTGCTTTAGATATGCATTGACCAAACCGTTTCACTCTGAGTGATCTTATGCACTTCGATGGAAAGTATATAGCTATTATTATTAGACAAATCTAATAGAAGATACGACCAAATGAAGAGAATAGACTTATTATCTACGAATTCGTTAACAAGTCCACTAAGAATAGTTATAACTTGTGCATTTCCAATTATATAATACGTAATAGAGAGTTCTAACAAGCTTTACTTGCTTATCATTTATAATAAGAGTTATGGAATCATTTCGGAATCATTTCATAATGAGTTAGAAGATAATTCAAGTACAATTAACTCTTTAAAAGATGATTCGTGTATGATTAACTTTTTAAAAGTGTGAAACGATGCCACTTAAAGTGCTTTAGATATGCATTGACCAAACCGTTTCACTCTGAGTGATCTTATGCACTTCGATGGAAAGTATATAGCTATTATTATTAGACAAATCTAATAGAAGATACGACCAAATGAAGAGAATAGACTTATTATCTACGAATTCGTTAACAAGTCCACTAAGAATAGTTATAACTTGTGCATTTCCAATTATATAATACGTAATAGAGAGTTCTAACAAGCTTTACTTGCTTATCATTTATAATAAGAGTTATGGAATCATTTCGGAATCATTTCATAATGAGTTAGAAGATAATTCAAGTACAATTAACTCTTTAAAAGATGATTCGTGTATGATTAACTTTTTAAAAGTGTGAAACGATGCCACTTAAAGTGCTTTAGATATGCATT
>CM053647.1:17176057-17237343 GCA_028654395.1 Scutellaria barbata | reverse complement strand
TATAGAGTTAATTGTACTTGAATTATCTTCTAACTCATTATGAAATGATTCCAAAATGATTCCATAACTCTTATTATAAATGATAAGCAAGTAAAGCTTGTTAGAACTCTCTATTACGTGTTTTATAATTGGAAATGCACAAGTTATAACTATTCTTAGTGGATTTGTTAATGAATTCGTAGATAAGTCTATTCTCTTCATTTGGTCGTATCTTCTGTTAGATTTGTCTAATAATAATAGTTATATACTTTCCATCGAAGTGCACAAGATCACTCAGAGTGAAACGGTTTGGTCAATGCTTATCTAAAGCACTTTAAGTGGCATCGTTTCTCACTTTTAAAAGTTAATCATACACGAATCATCTTTTAATAGAGTTAATTGTACTTGAATTATCTTCTAACTCATTATGAAATGATTCCGAAATGATTCCATAACTCTTATTATAAATGATAAGCAAGTAAAGCTGTTAGAACTCTCTATTACGTGTTTTATAATTGGAAATGCACAAGTTATAACTATTCTTAGTGGATTTGTTAATGAATTCGTAGATAATAAGTCTATTCTCTTTATTTGGTCGTATCTTCTATTAGATTTGTCTAATAATAATAGCTATATACTTTCCATCGAAGTGCATAAGATCACTCATAGTGAAACGGTTTGGTCAATGCATATCTATAGCACTTTAAGTTGCATCGTTTCACACTTTTAAAAAGTTAATCATACACGAATCATCCTATATAGAGTTAATTGTACTTGAATTATCTTCTAACTCATTATGAAATGATTCCGAAATGATTCCATAACTCTTATTATATTGATAAGCAAGTAAAGCTTGTTAGAACTCTCTATTACGTGTTTTATAATTGGAAATGCACAAGTTATAACTATTCTTAGTGGATTTGTTAACGAATTCGTAGATAATAAGTCTATTCTTTTCATTTGGTCGTATCTTCTATTAGATTTGTCTAATAATAATAGTTATATACTTTCCATCGAAGTACATAAGATCACTCAGAGTGAAACGGTTTGGTCAATGCATATCTAAAGCACTTTAAGTGGCATCGTTTCACACTTTTAAAAAGTTAATCATACACGAATCATCCTATATAGAGTTAATTGTACTTGAATTATCTTCTAACTCATTATGAAATGATTCCAAAATGATTCCATAACTCTTATTATAAATGATAAGCAAGTAAAGCTTGTTAGAACTCTCTATTACGTGTTTTATAATTGGAAATGCACAAGTTAAACTATTCTTAGTGGATTTGTTAATGAATTCGTAGACGATAAGTCTATTCTCTTCATTTGGTCGTATCTTCTGTTAGATTTGTCTAATAATAATAGTTATATACTTTCCATCGAAGTGCACAAGATCACTCAGAGTGAAACGGTTTGGTCAATGCTTATCTAAAGCACTTTAAGTGGCATCGTTTCTCACTTTTAAAAAGTTAATCATACACGAATCATCTTTTAAAGAGTTAATTGTACTTGAATTATCTTCTAACTCATTATGAAATGATTCCAGAAATGATTCCATAACTCTTATTATAAATGATAAGCAAGTAAAGCTGTTAGAACTCTCTATTACGTGTTTTATAATTGGAAATGCACAAGTTATAACTATTCTTAGTGGATTTGTTAATGAATTCGTAGATAATAAGTCTATTTCTTTATTTGGTCGTATCTTCTATTAGATTTGTCTAATAATAATAGCTATATACTTTCCATCGAAGTGCATAAGATCACTCATAGTGAAACGGTTTGGTCAATGCGTATCTATAGCACTTTAAGTTGCATCGTTTCACACTTTAAAAGTTAATCATACACGAATCATCCTATATAGAGTTAATTGTTACTTGAATTATCTCTAACTCATTATGAAATGATTCCGAAATGATTCCATAACTCTTATTATAAATGATAAGCAAGTAAAGCTTGTTAGAACTCTCTATTACGTGTTTATAATTGGAAATGCACAAGTTATAACTATTCTTAGTGGATTTGTTAACGAATTCGTAGATAATAAGGTCTATTCCTTTTCATTTGGTCGTATCTTCTATTAAAATTTGTCTAATATTAATAGTTATATAACTTTCCATCGAAGTGCATAAGAGTCACTCATAGTTGAAACAGTTTGGTCAATGCGTATCTATTAAGTTGCATCTTATTCACACTTTTAAAAAGTTAATCATTCACGAAATCATCTATAAAGAGTTAATTGTACTTGAATTATCCTACTAACTCATTATGAACATGATTCCGAAATGATTCCATAAACTCCTTACTATAATGATAAGCAAGTAAAGCTTGTTAGAACTCTCTATTAGCTGTGTTTATAATGGAAATGCACAAGTTATAACTATTCTTAGTGGATTTGTTAACGAATTCGTAGATAATAAGTCTATTCTCTTCATTTGATCGTATCTTCTATTAGATTTGTCTAATAATAATAGTTATATACTCTCCGTCGAAGTACAACAAGATCACTCAGAGTGAAACGGTTTGGTTAATGCTTATCTAAAGCACTTTAAGTGGCATCGTTTCACACTTTTAAAAAGTTAAGCATACACGAATCATCCTATATAGAGTTAATTGTACTTGAATTATCTTCTAACTCATTATGAAATGATTCCAAAATGATTCCATAACTCTTATTATAAATGATAATCAAGTAAAGCTTGTTAGAACTCTCTATTACGTGTTCTATAATTGGAAATGCACAAGTTATAACTATTCTTAGTGGATTTGTTAATGAATTCGTAGACGATAAGTCAATTCTCTTCATTTGGTCGTATCTTCTGTTAGATTTGTCTAATAATAATAGTTATATACTTTCCATCGAAGTGCACAAGATCACTCAGAGTGAAACGGTTTGGTCAATGCTTATCTAAAGTAATTTAAGTGGCATCGTTTCTCACTTTTAAAAAGTTAGTCACACACGAATCATCTTTTAAAGAGTTAATTCTACTTGAATTATCTTCTAACTCATTATGAAATGATTCCAAAATGATTCCATAACTCTTATTATAAATGATAAGCAAGTAAAGCTTGTTAGAACTCTCTATTACGTGTTTTATAATTGGAAATGCACAAGTTATAACTATTCTTAGTGGATTTGTTAACGAATTCGTAGATAATAAGTCTATTCTCTTCATTTGGTCGTATCTTCTATTAAATTTGTCTAATAATAATAGCTATATACTTTCCATCGAAGTGCATAAGATCACTCAGAGTGAAACGGTTTGGTCAATGCATATCTAAAGCACTTTAAGTGGCATCGTTTCACACTTATAAAAAGTTAATCATACACGAATCATCCTATATAGAGTTAATTGTACTTGAATTATCTACTAACTCATTATGAAATGATTCCGAAATGATTCCATAACTCTTATTATAAATGATAAGCAAGTAAAGCTTGTTAGAACTCTCTATTACGTGTTTTATAATTGGAAATGCACAAGTTATAACTATTCTTAGTGGATTTGTTAACGAATTCGTAGATAATAAGTCTATTCTCTTCATTTGATCGTATCTTCTATTAGATTTGTCTAATAATAATAGTTATATACTCTCCGTCGAAGTACACAAGATCACTCAGAGTGAAACGGTTTGGTTAATGCTTATCTAAAGCACTTTAAGTGGCATCGTTTCACACTTTTAAAAAGTTAAACATACACGAATCATCCTATATAGAGTTAATTGTACTTGAATTATCTTCTAACTCATTATGAAATGATTCCAAAATGATTCCATAACTCTTATTATAAATGATAATCAAGTAAAGCTTGTTAGAACTCTCTATTACGTGTTCTATAATTGGAAATGCACAAGTTGTAACTATTCTTAGTGGATTTGTTAATGAATTCGTAGACGATAAGTCAATTCTCTTCATTTGGTCGTATCTTCTGTTAGATTTGTCTAATAATAATAGTTATATACTTTCCATCGAAGTGCACAAGATCACTCAGAGTGAAACGGTTTGGTCAATGCTTATCTAAAGTAATTTAAGTGGCATCGTTTCTCACTTTTAAAAAGTTAGTCACACACGAATCATCTTTTAAAGAGTTAATTCTACTTGAATTATCTTCTAACTCATTATGAAATGATTCCAAAATGATTCCATAACTCTTATTATAAATGATAAGCAAGTAAAGCTTGTTAGAACTCTCTATTACGTGTTTTATAATTGGAAATGCACAAGTTATAACTATTCTTAGTGGATTTGTTAATGAATTCGTAGATAATAAGTCTATTCTCTTCATTTGGTCGTATCTTCTATTAGATTTGTTTAATAATAATGGCTATATACTTTCCATCGAAGTGCATAAGATCACTCAGAGTGAAATGGTTTGGTCAATGCATATCTAAAGCACTGTAAGTGGCATCGTTTCTCACTTTTAAGAAGTAAACCATACACGAATCATCTTATATAGAGTTAATTCTACTTGAATTATCTTCTAACTCATTATGAAATGATTCCAAAATGATTCCATAACTCTTATTATAAATGATAAGCAAGTAAAGCTTGTCAGAACTCTCTATTACGTGTTTTATAATTGGAAATGCAGAAGTTATAACTATTCTTAGTGGATTTGTTAATGAATTCGTAGACGATAAGTCAATTCTCTTCATTTGGTCGTATCTTCTGTTAGATTTGTCTAATAATAATAGTTATATACTTTCCATCGAAGTGCACAAGATCACTCAGAGTGAAACGGTTTGGTCAATGCTTATCTAAAGTAATTTAAGTGGCATCGTTTCTCACTTTTAAAAAGTTAGTCACACACGAATCATCTTTTAAAGAGTTAATTGTACTTGAATTATCTTCTAACTCATTATGAAATGATTCCGAAATGATTCCATAACTCTTATTATAAATGATAAGCAAGTAAAGCTTGTTAGAACTCTCTATTACGTATTTTATAATTGGAAATGCACAAGTTATAACTATTCTTAGTGGATTTGTTAATGAATTCGTAGATAATAAGTCTATTCTCTTTATTTGGTCGTATCTTCTATTAGATTTGTCTAATAATAATAGCTATATACTTTCCTTCGAAGTACATAAGATCACTCAGAGTGAAACGGTTTGGTCAATGCATATCTAAAGCACTTTAAGTGGCATCGTTTCACACTTTTAAAAAGTTAATCATACACGAATCATCCTATATAGAGTTAATTGTACTTGAATTATCTTCTAACTCATTATGAAATGATTCCAAAATGATTCGATAACTCTTATTATAAATGATAAGCAAGTAAAGCTTGTTAGAACTCTCTATTACGTGTTTTATAATTGGAAATGCACAAGTTATAACTATTCTTAGTGGATTTGTTAATGAATTCATAGACGATAAGTCTATTCTCTTCATTTGGTCGTATCTTCTGTTAGATTTGTCTAATAATAATAGTTATATACTTTCCATCGAAGTGCACAAGATCACTCAGAGTGAAACGGTTTGGTCAATGCTTATCTAAAGCACTTTAAGTGGCATCGTTTCTCACTTTTAAAAAGTTAATCATACACGAATCATCTTTTAAAGAGTTAATTGTACTTGAATTATCTTCTAACTCATTATGAAATGATTCCGAAATGATTCCATAACTCTTATTATAAATGATAAGCAAGTAAAGCCTGTTAGAACTCTCTATTACGTGTTTTATAATTGGAAATGCACAAGTTATAACTATTCTTAGTGGATTTGTTAATGAATTCGTAGATAATAAGTCTATTCTCTTTATTTGGTCGTATCTTCTATTAGATTTATCTAATAAAAATAGCTATATACTTTCCATCGAAGTGCATAAGATCACTCATAGTGAAACGGTTTGGTCAATGCATATCTATAGCACTTTAAGTTGCATCGTTTCACACTTTTAAAAAGTTAATCATACACGAATCATCCTATATAGAGTTAATTGTACTTGAATTATCTTCTAACTCATTATGAAATGATTCCGAAATGATTCCATAACTCTTATTATATATTATAAGCAAGTAAAGCTTGTTAGAACTCTCTATTACGTATTTTATAATTGGAAATGCACAAGTTATAACTATTCTTAGTGGATTTGTTAATGAATTCGTAGATAATAAGTCTATTCTCTTCATTTGGTCGTATCTTCTATTAGATTTGTCTAATAATAATAGTTATATACTTTCCATCGAAGTGCATAAGATCACTCATAGTGAAACAGTTTGGTCAATGCGTATCTATTAAGTTGCATCGTTTCACACTTTTAAAAAGTTAATCATACACGAATCATCCTATATAGAGTTAATTGTACTTGAATTATCTACTAACTCATTATGAAATGATTCCGAAATGATTCCATAACTCTTATTATAAATGATAAGCAAGTAAAGCTTGTTAGAACTCTCTATTACGTATTTTATAATTGGAAATGCACAAGTTATAACTATTCTTAGTGGATTTGTTAATGAATTCGTAGATAATAAGTCTATTCTTTTCATTTGGTCGTATCTTCTATTAAATTTGTCTAATAATAATAGTTATATACTTTCCATCGAAGTGCATAAGATCACTCATAGTGAAACAGTTTGGTCAATGCGTATCTATTAAGTTGCATGGTTTCACACTATTAAAAAGTAAACCATACACGAATCATCCTATATAGAGTTAATTGTACTTGAATTATCTTCTAACTCATTATGAAATGATTCCAAAATGATTCCATAACTCTTATTATAAATGATAAGCAAGTAAAGCTTGTTAGAACTCTCTATTACGTGTTTTATAATTGGAAATGCACAAGTTATAACTATTCTTAGTGGATTTGTTAACGAATTCGTAGATAATAAGTCTATTCTCTTCATTTGATCGTATCTTCTATTAGATTTGTCTAATAATAATAGTTATATACTCTCCGTCGAAGTACACAAGATCACTCAGAGTGAAACGGTTTGGTTAATGCTTATCTAAAGCACTTTAAGTGGCATCGTTTCACACTTTTAAAAAGTTAAGCATACACGAATCATCCTATATAGAGTTAATTGTACTTGAATTATCTTCTAACTCATTATGAAATGATTCCAAAATGATTCCATAACTCTTATTATAAATGATAAGCAAGTAAAGCTTGTTAGAACTCTCTATTACGTGTTCTATAATTGGAAATGCACAAGTTATAACTATTCTTAGTGGATTTGTTAATGAATTCGTAGACGATAAGTCAATTCTCTTCATTTGGTCGTATCTTCTGTTAGATTTGTCTAATAATAATAGTTATATACTTTCCATCGAAGTGCACAAGATCACTCAGAGTGAAACGGTTTGGTCAATGCTTATCTAAAGTAATTTAAGTGGCATCGTTTCTCACTTTTAAAAAGTTAGTCACACACGAATCATCTTTTAAAGAGTTAATTGTACTTGAATTATCTTCAAACTCATTATGAAATGATTCCGAAATGATTCCATAACTCTTATTATAAATGATAAGCAAGTAAAGCTTGTTAGAACTCTCTATTACGTATTTTATAATTGGAAATGCACAAGTTATAACTATTCTTAGTGGATTTGTTAATGAATTCGTAGATAATAAGTCTATTCTCTTTATTTGGTCGTATCTTCTATTAGATTTGTCTAATAATAATAGCTATATACTTTCCTTCGAAGTACATAAGATCACTCAGAGTGAAACGGTTTGGTCAATGCCTATCTAAAGCACTTTAAGTGGCATCGTTTCACACTTTTAAAAAGTTAATCATACACGAATCATCCTATATAGAGTTAATTGTACTTGAATTATCTTCTAACTCATTATGAAATGATTCCAAAATGATTCCATAACTCTTATTATAAATGATAAGCAAGTAAAGCTTGTTAAAACTCTCTATTACGTGTTTTATAATTGGAAATGCACAAGTTATAACTATTCTTAGTGGATTTTTAATGAATTTGTAGACGATAAGTCTATTCTCTTCATTTGGTCGCATCTTCTATTAGATTTGTTTAATAATAATAGTTATATACTTTCCATCCAAGTGCACAAGATCACTCAGAGTGAAACGGTTTGGTCAATGCTTATCTAAAGCACTTTAAGTGGCATCGTTTCTCACTTTTAAAAAGTTAATCATACACGAATCATCTCTTAAAGAGTTAATTGTACTTGAATTATCTTCTAACTCATTATGAAATGATTCCGAAATGATTCCATAACTCTTATTATAAATGATAAGCAAGTAAAGCCTGTTAGAACTCTCTATTACGTGTTTTATAATTGGAAATGCACAAGTTATAACAATTCTTAGTGGATTTGTTAATGAATTCGTAGATAATAAGTCTATTCTCTTTATTTGGTCGTATCTTCTATTAGATTTGTCTAATAAAAATAGCTATATACTTTCCATCGAAGTGCATAAGATCACTCATAGTGAAACGGTTTGGTCAATGCATATCTATAGCACTTTAAGTTGCATCGTTTCACACTTTTAAAAAGTTAATCATACACGAATCATCCTATATAGAGTTAATTGTACTTGAATTATCTTCTAACTCATTATGAAATGATTCCGAAATGATTCCATAACTCTTATTATATATTATAAACAAGTAAAGCTTGTTGGAACTCTCTATTACGTATTTTATAATTGGAAATGCACAAGTTATAACTATTCTTAGTGGATTTGTTAATGAATTCGTAGATAATAAGTCTATTCTCTTCATATGGTCGTATCTTCTATTAGATTTGTCTAATAATAATGGCTATATACTTTCCATCGAAGTGCATAAGATCACTCAGAGTGAAATGGTTTGGTCAATGCATATCTAAAGCACTGTAAGTGGCATCGTTTCTCACTTTTAAGAAGTAAACCATACACGAATCATCTTATATAGAGTTAATTCTACTTGAATTATCTTCTAACTCATTATGAAATGATTCCAAAATGATTCCATAACTCTTATTATAAATGATAAGCAAGTAAAGCTTGTCAGAACTCTCTATTACGTGTTTTATAATTGGAAATGCACAAGTTATAACTATTCTTAGTGGATTTGTTAATGAATTCGTAGACGATAAGTCAATTCTCTTCATTTGGTCGTATCTTCTGTTAGATTTGTCTAATAATAATAGTTATATACTTTCCATCGAAGTGCACAAGATCACTCAGAGTGAAACGGTTTGGTCAATGCTTATCTAAAGTAATTTAAGTGGCAGCGTTTCTCACTTTTAAAAAGTTAGTCACACACGAATCATCTTTTAAAGAGTTAATTGTACTTGAATTATCTTCAAACTCATTATGAAATGATTCCGAAATGATTCCATAACTCTTATTATAAATGATAAGCAAGTAAAGCTTGTTAGAACTCTCTATTACGTGTTTTATAATTGGAATTGCACAAGTTATAACTATTCTTAGTGGATTTGTTAATGAATTCGTAGACGATAAGTCAATTCTCTTCATTTGGTCGTATCTTCTGTTAGATTTGTCTAATAATAATAGTTATATACTTTCCATCGAAGTGCACAAGATCACTCAGAGTGAAACGGTTTGGTCAATGCTTATCTAAAGTAATTTAAGTGGCAGCGTTTCTCACTTTTAAAAAGTTAGTCACACACGAATCATCTTTTAAAGAGTTAATTGTACTTGAATTATCTTCAAACTCATTATGAAATGATTCCGAAATGATTCCATAACTCTTATTATAAATGATAAGCAAGTAAAGCTTGTTAGAACTCTCTATTACGTATTTTATAATTGGAAATGCACAAGTTATAACTATTCTTAGTGTATTTGTTAATGAATTCGTAGATAATAAGTCTATTCTCTTTATTTGGTCGTATCTTCTATTAGATTTGTCTAATAATAATAGCTATATACTTTCCTTCGAAGTACATAAGATCACTCAGAGTGAAACGGTTGGTCAATGCATATCTAAAGCACTTTAAGTGGCATCGTTTCACACTTTTAAAAAGTTAATCATACACGAATCATCCTATATAGAGTTAATTGTACTTGAATTATCTTCTAACTCATTATGAAATGATTCCAAAATGATTCGATAACTCTTATTATAAATGATAAGCAAGTAAAGCTTGTTAGAACTCTCTATTACGTGTTTTATAATTGGAATTGCACAAGTTATAACTATTCTTAGTGGATTTGTTAATGAATTCGTAGACGATAAGTCTATTCTCTTCATTTGGTCGTATCTTCTGTTAGATTTGTCTAATAATAATAGTTATATACTTTCCATCGAAGTGCACAAGATCACTCAGAGTGAAACGGTTTGGTCAATGCTTATCTAAAGCACTTTAAGTGGCATCGTTTCTCACTTTTAAAAAGTTAATCATACACGAATCATCTTTTAAAGAGTTAATTGTACTTGAATTATCTTCTAACTCATTATGAAATGATTCCGAAATGATTCCATAACTCTTATTATAAATGATAAGCAAGTAAAGCCTGTTAGAACTCTCTATTACGTGTTTTATAATTGGAAATGCACAAGTTATAACAATTCTTAGTGGATTTGTTAATGAATTCGTAGATAATAAGTCTATTCTCTTTATTTGGTCGTATCTTCTATTAGATTTGTCTAATAAAAATAGCTATATACTTTCCATCGAAGTGCATAAGATCACTCATAGTGAAACGGTTTGGTCAATGCATATCTATAGCACTTTAAGTTGCATCGTTTCACACTTTTAAAAAGTTAATCATACACGAATCATCCTATATAGAGTTAATTGTACTTGAATTATCTTCTAACTCATTATGAAATGATTCCGAAATGATTCCATAACTCTTATTATATATTATAAGCAAGTAAAGCTTGTTAGAACTCTCTATTACGTATTTTATAATTGGAAATGCACAAGTTATAACTATTCTTAGTGGATTTGTTAATGAATTCGTAGATAATAAGTCTATTCTCTTCATTTGGTCGTATCTTCTATTAGATTTGTCTAATAATAATAGTTATATACTTTCCATCGAAGTGCATAAGATCACTCATAGTGAAACAGTTTGGTCAATGCGTATCTATTAAGTTGCATCGTTTCTCACTTTTAAGAAGTAAACCATACACGAATCATCCTATATAGAGTTAATTCTACTTGAATTATCTTCTAACTCATTATGAAATGATTCCAAAATGATTCCATAACTCTTATTATAAATGATAAGCAAGTAAAGCTTGTTAGAACTCTCTATTACGTGTTTTATAATTGGAAATGCACAAGTTATAACTATTCTTAGTGGATTTGTTAATGAATTCGTAGATAATAAGTCTATTCTTTTCATTTGGTCGTATCTTCTATTAAATTTGTCTAATAATAATAGTTATATACTTTCCATCGAAGTGCATAAGAAAACTCATAGTGAAACAGTTTGGTCAATGCGTATCTATTAAGTTGCATCGTTTCACACTTTTAAAAAGTTAATCATACACGAATCATCCTATATAGAGTTAATTGTACTTGAATTATCTACTAACTCATTATGAAATGATTCCGAAATGATTCCATAACTCTTATTATAAATGATAAGCAAGTAAAGCTTGTTAGAACTCTCTATTACGTGTTTTATAATTGGAAATGCACAAGTTATAACTATTCTTAGTGGATTTGTTAACGAATTCGTAGATAATAAGTCTATTCTCTTCATTTGATCGTATCTTCTATTAGATTTGTCTAATAATAATAGTTATATGCTCTCCGTCGAAGTACACAAGATCACTCAGAGTGAAACGGTTTGGTTAATGCTTATCTAAAGCACTTTAAGTGGCATCGTTTCACACTTTTAAAAAGTTAAGCATACACGAATCATCCTATATAGAGTTAATTGTACTTGAATTATCTTCTAACTCATTATGAAATGATTCCAAAATGATTCCATAACTCTTATTATAAATGATAAGCAAGTAAAGCTTGTTAGAACTCTCTATTACGTGTTCTATAATTGGAAATGCACAAGTTATAACTATTCTTAGTGGATTTGTTAATGAATTCGTAGACGATAAATCAATTCTCTTCATTTGGTCGTATCTTCTGTTAGATTTGTCTAATAATAATAGTTATATACTTTCCATCGAAGTGCACAAGATCACTCAGAGTGAAACGGTTTGGTCAATGCTTATCTAAAGTACTTTAAGTGGCATCGTTTCTCACTTTTAAAAAGTTAGTCACACACGAATCATCTTTTAAAGAGTTAATTGTACTTGAATTATCTTCAAACTCATTATGAAATGATTCCAAAATGATTCCATAACTCTTATTATAAATGATAAGCAAGTAAAGCTTGTTAGAACTCTCTATTACGTATTTTATAATTGGAAATGCACAAGTTATAACTATTCTTAGTGGACTTGTTAACGAATTCGTAGATAATAAGTCTATTCTCTTCATTTGGTCTTATCTTCTATTAAATTTGTCTATTAATAATAGCTATATACTTTCCATCGAAGTGCGTAAGATGACTCAGAGTGAAACGATTTGGTCAATGCGTATCTATAGCACTTTAAGTGGCATCGTTTCACACTTTTAAAAAGGTAATCATACACGAATCATCCTATATAGAGTTAATTGTACTTGAATTATCTTCTAACTCATTATGAAATGATTCCAAAATGATTCCATAACTCTTATTATAAATGATAAGCAAGTAAAGCTTGTTAGAACTCTCTATTACGTGTTCTATAATTGGAAATGCACAAGTTATAACTATTCTTAGTGGATTTGTTAATGAATTCGTAGACGATAAGTCTATTCTCTTCATTTGGTCGTATCTTCTGTTAGATTTGTCTAATAATAATAGTTATATACTTTCCATCGAAGTGCACAAGATCACTCAAAGTGAAACGATTTGGTCAATGCGTATCTATAGCACTTTAAGTGGCATCGTTTCACACTTTTAAAAAGGTAATCATACACGAATCATCCTATATAGAGTTAATTGTACTTGAATTATCTTCTAACTCATTATGAAATGATTCCGAAATGATTCCATAACTCTTATTATAAATGATAAGCAAGTAAAGCCTGTTAGAACTCTCTATTACGTGTTTTATAATTGGAAATGCACAAGTTATAACAATTCTTAGTGGATTTGTTAATGAATTCGTAGATAATAAGTCTATTCTCTTTATTTGGTCGTATCTTCTATTAGATTTGTCTAATAAAAATAGCTATATACTTTCCATCGAAGTGCATAAGATCACTCATAGTGAAACGGTTTGGTCAATGCATATCTATAGCACTTTAAGTTGCATCGTTTCACACTTTTAAAAAGTTAATCATACACGAATCATCCTATATAGAGTTAATTGTACTTGAATTATCTTCTAACTCATTATGAAATGATTCCGAAATGATTCCATAACTCTTATTATATATTATAAGCAAGTAAAGCTTGTTGGAACTCTCTATTACGTATTTTATAATTGGAAATGCACAAGTTATAACTATTCTTAGTGGATTTGTTAATGAATTCGTAGATAATAAGTCTATTCTCTTCATATGGTCGTATCTTCTATTAGATTTGTCTAATAATAATGGCTATATACTTTCCATCGAAGTGCATAAGATCACTCAGAGTGAAATGGTTTGGTCAATGCATATCTAAAGCACTGTAAGTGGCATCGTTTCTCACTTTTAAGAAGTAAACCATACACGAATCATCTTATATAGAGTTAATTCTACTTGAATTATCTTCTAACTCATTATGAAATGATTCCAAAATGATTCCATAACTCTTATTATAAATGATAAGCAAGTAAAGCTTGTCAGAACTCTCTATTACGTGTTTTATAATTGGAAATGCACAAGTTATAACTATTCTTAGTGGATTTGTTAATGAATTCGTAGACGATAAGTCAATTCTCTTCATTTGGTCGTATCTTCTGTTAGATTTGTCTAATAATAATAGTTATATACTTTCCATCGAAGTGCACAAGATCACTCAGAGTGAAACGGTTTGGTCAATGCTTATCTAAAGTAATTTAAGTGGCAGCGTTTCTCACTTTTAAAAAGTTAGTCACACACGAATCATCTTTTAAAGAGTTAATTGTACTTGAATTATCTTCAAACTCATTATGAAATGATTCCGAAATGATTCCATAACTCTTATTATAAATGATAAGCAAGTAAAGCTTGTTAGAACTCTCTATTACGTGTTTTATAATTGGAATTGCACAAGTTATAACTATTCTTAGTGGATTTGTTAATGAATTCGTAGACGATAAGTCAATTCTCTTCATTTGGTCGTATCTTCTGTTAGATTTGTCTAATAATAATAGTTATATACTTTCCATCGAAGTGCACAAGATCACTCAGAGTGAAACGGTTTGGTCAATGCTTATCTAAAGTAATTTAAGTGGCAGCGTTTCTCACTTTTAAAAAGTTAGTCACACACGAATCATCTTTTAAAGAGTTAATTGTACTTGAATTATCTTCAAACTCATTATGAAATGATTCCGAAATGATTCCATAACTCTTATTATAAATGATAAGCAAGTAAAGCTTGTTAGAACTCTCTATTACGTATTTTATAATTGGAAATGCACAAGTTATAACTATTCTTAGTGTATTTGTTAATGAATTCGTAGATAATAAGTCTATTCTCTTTATTTGGTCGTATCTTCTATTAGATTTGTCTAATAATAATAGCTATATACTTTCCTTCGAAGTACATAAGATCACTCAGAGTGAAACGGTTTGGTCAATGCATATCTAAAGCACTTTAAGTGGCATCGTTTCACACTTTTAAAAAGTTAATCATACACGAATCATCCTATATAGAGTTAATTGTACTTGAATTATCTTCTAACTCATTATGAAATGATTCCAAAATGATTCGATAACTCTTATTATAAATGATAAGCAAGTAAAGCTTGTTAGAACTCTCTATTACGTGTTTTATAATTGGAATTGCACAAGTTATAACTATTCTTAGTGGATTTGTTAATGAATTCGTAGACGATAAGTCTATTCTCTTCATTTGGTCGTATCTTCTGTTAGATTTGTCTAATAATAATAGTTATATACTTTCCATCGAAGTGCACAAGATCACTCAGAGTGAAACGGTTTGGTCAATGCTTATCTAAAGCACTTTAAGTGGCATCGTTTCTCACTTTTAAAAAGTTAATCATACACGAATCATCTTTTAAAGAGTTAATTGTACTTGAATTATCTTCTAACTCATTATGAAATGATTCCGAAATGATTCCATAACTCTTATTATAAATGATAAGCAAGTAAAGCCTGTTAGAACTCTCTATTACGTGTTTTATAATTGGAAATGCACAAGTTATAACAATTCTTAGTGGATTTGTTAATGAATTCGTAGATAATAAGTCTATTCTCTTTATTTGGTCGTATCTTCTATTAGATTTGTCTAATAAAAATAGCTATATACTTTCCATCGAAGTGCATAAGATCACTCATAGTGAAACGGTTTGGTCAATGCATATCTATAGCACTTTAAGTTGCATCGTTTCACACTTTTAAAAAGTTAATCATACACGAATCATCCTATATAGAGTTAATTGTACTTGAATTATCTTCTAACTCATTATGAAATGATTCCGAAATGATTCCATAACTCTTATTATATATTATAAGCAAGTAAAGCTTGTTAGAACTCTCTATTACGTATTTTATAATTGGAAATGCACAAGTTATAACTATTCTTAGTGGATTTGTTAATGAATTCGTAGATAATAAGTCTATTCTCTTCATTTGGTCGTATCTTCTATTAGATTTGTCTAATAATAATAGTTATATACTTTCCATCGAAGTGCATAAGATCACTCATAGTGAAACAGTTTGGTCAATGCGTATCTATTAAGTTGCATCGTTTCTCACTTTTAAGAAGTAAACCATACACGAATCATCCTATATAGAGTTAATTCTACTTGAATTATCTTCTAACTCATTATGAAATGATTCCAAAATGATTCCATAACTCTTATTATAAATGATAAGCAAGTAAAGCTTGTTAGAACTCTCTATTACGTGTTTTATAATTGGAAATGCACAAGTTATAACTATTCTTAGTGGATTTGTTAATGAATTCGTAGATAATAAGTCTATTCTTTTCATTTGGTCGTATCTTCTATTAAATTTGTCTAATAATAATAGTTATATACTTTCCATCGAAGTGCATAAGAAAACTCATAGTGAAACAGTTTGGTCAATGCGTATCTATTAAGTTGCATCGTTTCACACTTTTAAAAAGTTAATCATACACGAATCATCCTATATAGAGTTAATTGTACTTGAATTATCTACTAACTCATTATGAAATGATTCCGAAATGATTCCATAACTCTTATTATAAATGATAAGCAAGTAAAGCTTGTTAGAACTCTCTATTACGTGTTTTATAATTGGAAATGCACAAGTTATAACTATTCTTAGTGGATTTGTTAACGAATTCGTAGATAATAAGTCTATTCTCTTCATTTGATCGTATCTTCTATTAGATTTGTCTAATAATAATAGTTATATGCTCTCCGTCGAAGTACACAAGATCACTCAGAGTGAAACGGTTTGGTTAATGCTTATCTAAAGCACTTTAAGTGGCATCGTTTCACACTTTTAAAAAGTTAAGCATACACGAATCATCCTATATAGAGTTAATTGTACTTGAATTATCTTCTAACTCATTATGAAATGATTCCAAAATGATTCCATAACTCTTATTATAAATGATAAGCAAGTAAAGCTTGTTAGAACTCTCTATTACGTGTTCTATAATTGGAAATGCACAAGTTATAACTATTCTTAGTGGATTTGTTAATGAATTCGTAGACGATAAATCAATTCTCTTCATTTGGTCGTATCTTCTGTTAGATTTGTCTAATAATAATAGTTATATACTTTCCATCGAAGTGCACAAGATCACTCAGAGTGAAACGGTTTGGTCAATGCTTATCTAAAGTACTTTAAGTGGCATCGTTTCTCACTTTTAAAAAGTTAGTCACACACGAATCATCTTTTAAAGAGTTAATTGTACTTGAATTATCTTCAAACTCATTATGAAATGATTCCAAAATGATTCCATAACTCTTATTATAAATGATAAGCAAGTAAAGCTTGTTAGAACTCTCTATTACGTATTTTATAATTGGAAATGCACAAGTTATAACTATTCTTAGTGGACTTGTTAACGAATTCGTAGATAATAAGTCTATTCTCTTCATTTGGTCTTATCTTCTATTAAATTTGTCTATTAATAATAGCTATATACTTTCCATCGAAGTGCGTAAGATGACTCAGAGTGAAACGATTTGGTCAATGCGTATCTATAGCACTTTAAGTGGCATCGTTTCACACTTTTAAAAAGGTAATCATACACGAATCATCCTATATAGAGTTAATTGTACTTGAATTATCTTCTAACTCATTATGAAATGATTCCAAAATGATTCCATAACTCTTATTATAAATGATAAGCAAGTAAAGCTTGTTAGAACTCTCTATTACGTGTTCTATAATTGGAAATGCACAAGTTATAACTATTCTTAGTGGATTTGTTAATGAATTCGTAGACGATAAGTCTATTCTCTTCATTTGGTCGTATCTTCTGTTAGATTTGTCTAATAATAATAGTTATATACTTTCCATCGAAGTGCACAAGATCACTCAGAGTGAAACGGTTTGGTCAATGCTTATCTAAAGCACTTTAAGTGGCATCGTTTCTCACTTTTAAAAAGTTAATCATACACGAATCATCTTTTAAAGAGTTAATTGTACTTGAATTATCTTCTAACTCATTATGAAATGATTCCGAAATGATTCCATAACTCTTATTATAAATGATAAGCAAGTAAAGCCTGTTAGAACTCTCTATTACGTGTTTTATAATTGGAAATGCACAAGTTATAACAATTCTTAGTGGATTTGTTAATGAATTCGTAGATAATAAGTCTATTCTCTTTATTTGGTCGTATCTTCTATTAGATTTGTCTAATAAAAATAGCTATATACTTTCCATCGAAGTGCATAAGATCACTCATAGTGAAACGGTTTGGTCAATGCATATCTATAGCACTTTAAGTTGCATCGTTTCACACTTTTAAAAAGTTAATCATACACGAATCATCCTATATAGAGTTAATTGTACTTGAATTATCTTCTAACTCATTATGAAATGATTCCGAAATGATTCCATAACTCTTATTATATATTATAAGCAAGTAAAGCTTGTTAGAACTCTCTATTACGTATTTTATAATTGGAAATGCACAAGTTATAACTATTCTTAGTGGATTTGTTAATGAATTCGTAGATAATAAGTCTATTCTCTTCATTTGGTCGTATCTTCTATTAGATTTGTCTAATAATAATAGTTATATACTTTCCATCGAAGTGCATAAGATCACTCATAGTGAAACAGTTTGGTCAATGCGTATCTATTAAGTTGCATCGTTTCTCACTTTTAAGAAGTAAACCATACACGAATCATCCTATATAGAGTTAATTCTACTTGAATTATCTTCTAACTCATTATGAAATGATTCCAAAATGATTCCATAACTCTTATTATAAATGATAAGCAAGTAAAGCTTGTTAGAACTCTCTATTACGTGTTTTATAATTGGAAATGCACAAGTTATAACTATTCTTAGTGGATTTGTTAATGAATTCGTAGATAATAAGTCTATTCTTTTCATTTGGTCGTATCTTCTATTAAATTTGTCTAATAATAATAGTTATATACTTTCCATCGAAGTGCATAAGAAAACTCATAGTGAAACAGTTTGGTCAATGCGTATCTATTAAGTTGCATCGTTTCACACTTTTAAAAAGTTAATCATACACGAATCATCCTATATAGAGTTAATTGTACTTGAATTATCTACTAACTCATTATGAAATGATTCCGAAATGATTCCATAACTCTTATTATAAATGATAAGCAAGTAAAGCTTGTTAGAACTCTCTATTACGTGTTTTATAATTGGAAATGCACAAGTTATAACTATTCTTAGTGGATTTGTTAACGAATTCGTAGATAATAAGTCTATTCTCTTCATTTGATCGTATCTTCTATTAGATTTGTCTAATAATAATAGTTATATGCTCTCCGTCGAAGTACACAAGATCACTCAGAGTGAAACGGTTTGGTTAATGCTTATCTAAAGCACTTTAAGTGGCATCGTTTCACACTTTTAAAAAGTTAAGCATACACGAATCATCCTATATAGAGTTAATTGTACTTGAATTATCTTCTAACTCATTATGAAATGATTCCAAAATGATTCCATAACTCTTATTATAAATGATAAGCAAGTAAAGCTTGTTAGAACTCTCTATTACGTGTTCTATAATTGGAAATGCACAAGTTATAACTATTCTTAGTGGATTTGTTAATGAATTCGTAGACGATAAATCAATTCTCTTCATTTGGTCGTATCTTCTGTTAGATTTGTCTAATAATAATAGTTATATACTTTCCATCGAAGTGCACAAGATCACTCAGAGTGAAACGGTTTGGTCAATGCTTATCTAAAGTACTTTAAGTGGCATCGTTTCTCACTTTTAAAAAGTTAGTCACACACGAATCATCTTTTAAAGAGTTAATTGTACTTGAATTATCTTCAAACTCATTATGAAATGATTCCGAAATGATTCCATAACTCTTATTATAAATGATAAGCAAGTAAAGCTTGTTAGAACTCTCTATTACGTATTTTATAATTGGAAATGCACAAGTTATAACTATTCTTAGTGGACTTGTTAACGAATTCGTAGATAATAAGTCTATTCTCTTCATTTGGTCTTATCTTCTATTAAATTTGTCTATTAGTAATAGCTATATACTTTCCATCGAAGTGCGTAAGATGACTCAGAGTGAAACGATTTGGTCAATGCGTATCTATAGCACTTTAAGTGGCATCGTTTCACACTTTTAAAAAGGTAATCATACATGAATCATCCTATATAGAGTTAATTGTACTTGAATTATCTTCTAACTCATTATGAAATGATTCCAAAATGATTCCATAACTCTTATTATAAATGATAAGCAAGTAAAGCTTGTCAGAACTCTCTATTACGTGTTCTATAATTGGAAATGCACAAGTTATAACTATTCATAGTGGATTTGTTAATGAATTCGTAGACGATAAGTCTATTCTCTTCATTTGGTCGTATCTTCTGTTAGATTTGTCTAATAATAATAGTTATATACTTTCCATCGAAGTGCACAAGATCACTCAGAGTGAAACGGTTTGGTCAATACTTATCTAAAGTACTTTAGGTGGCATCGTTTCTCACTTTTAAAAAGTTAGTCACACACGAAACATCTTTTAAAGAGTTAATTGTACTTGAATTATCTTCAAACTCATTATGAAATGATTTCGAAATGATTCCATAACTCTTATTATAAATGATAAGCAAGTAAAGCTTGTTAGAACTCTCTATTACGTATTTTATAATTGGAAATGCACAAGTTATAACTATTCTTAGTGGACTTGTTAACGAATTCGTAGATAATAAGTCTATTCTCTTCATTTGGTCGTATCTTCTATTAAATTTGTCTATTAATAATAGCTATATACTTTCCATCGAAGTGCGTAAGATCACTCAGAGTGAAATGGTTTGGTCAATGCGTATCTATAGCACTTTAAGTTGCATCGTTTCACACTTTTAAAAAGTTAATCATACACGAATCATCCTATATAGAGTTAATTGTACTTGAATTATCTTCTAACTCATTATGAAATGATTCCGAAATGATTTCATAACTCTTATTATAAATGATAAGCAAGTAAAGCTTGTTAGAACTCTCTATTACGTGTTTTATAATTGGAAATGCACAAGTTATAACTATTCTTAGTGGATTTGTTAATGAATTCGTAGATAATAAGTCTATTCTCTTCATTTGGTCGTATCTTCTATTAAATTTGTCTAATAATAATAGCTATATACTTTCCATCGAAGTGCATAAGATCACTCATAGTGAAACGGTTTGGTCAATGCGTATCTATAGCACTTTAAGTTGCATCGTTTCACACTTTTAAAAAGTTAATCATACACGAATCATCCTATATAGAGTTAATTGTACTTGAATTATCTTCTAACTCATTATGAAATGATTCCGAAATGATTCCATAACTCTTATTATAAATGATAAGCAAGTAAAGCTTGTTAGAACTCTCTATTACGTATTTTATAATTGGAAATGCACAAGTTATAACTATTCTTAGTGGACTTGTTAACGAATTCGTAGATAATAAGTCTATTCTCTTCATTTGGTCGTATCTTCTATTAAATTTGTCTAATAATAATAGCTATATACTTTCCATCGAAGTGCATAAAATCACTCAGAGTGAAACGGTTTGGTCAATGCTTATCTAAAGTACTTTAAGTGGCATCGTTTCTCACTTTTAAAAAGTTAATCACAGGCGAATCATCTTTTAAAGAGTTAATTGTACTTGAATTATCTTCTAACTCATTATGAAATGATTCCAAAATGATTCCATAACTCTTATTAGAAATGATAAGCAAGTAAAGCTTGTTAGAACTCTCTATTACGTGTTCTATAATTGGAAATGCACAAGTTATAACTATTCTTAGTGGATTTGTTAATGAATTCGTAGACGATAAGTCTATTCTCTTCATTTGGTCGTATCTTCTGTCAGATTTGTCTAATAATAATAGTTATATACTTTCCATCAAAGTGCACAAGATCACTCAGAGTGAAACGGTTTGGTCAATGCTTATTTAAAGTACTTTAAGTGGCATCGTTTCTCACTTTTAAAAAGTTAGTCACACACGAATCATCTTTTAAAGAGTTAATTGTACTTGAATTATCTTCAAACTCATTATGAAATGTTTCCGAAATGATTCCATAACTCTTATTATAAATGATAAGCAAGTAAAACTTGTTAGAACTCTCTATTACGTATTTTATAATTGGAAATGCACAAGTTATAACTATTCTTAGTGGACTTGTTAATGAATTCGTAGACGATAAGTCTATTCTCTTCATTTGGTCGTATCTTCTATTAAATTTGTCTATTAATAATAGCTATATACTTTCCATCGAAGTGCGTAAGATCACTCAGAGTGAAACGGTTTGGTCAATGCGTATCTATAGCACTTTAAGTGGCATCGTTTCACACTTTTAAAAAGGTAATCATACACGAATCATCCTATATAGAGTTAATTGTACTTGAATTATCTTCTAACTCATTATGAAATGATTCCAAAATGATTTCATAACTCTTATTATAAATGATAAGCAAGTAAAGCTTGTTAGAACTCTCTATTACGTGTTCTATAATTGGAAATGCAAAAGTTATAACTATTCTTAGTGGATTTGTTAATTAATTCGTAGACGATAAGTCTATTCTCTTCATTTGGTCGTATCTTCTGTTAGATTTGTCTAATAATAATAGTTATATACTTTCCATCGAAGTGCACAAAATCACTCAGAGTGAAACGGTTTGGTCAATACTTATCTAAAGTACTTTATGTGGCATCGTTTCTCACTTTTAAAAAGTTAGTCACACACGAAACATCTTTTAAAGAGTTAATTGTACTTGAATTATCTTCAAACTCATTATGAAATGATTCCGAAATGATTTCATAACTCTTGTTATAAATGATAAGCAAGTAAAGCTTGTTAGAACTCTCTATTACGTATTTTATAATTGGAAATGCACAAGTTATAACTATTCTTAGTGGACTTGTTAACGAATTCGTAGATAATAAGTCTATTCTCTTCATTTGGTCGTATCTTCTATTAAATTTATCTAATAATAATAGCTATATACTTTCCATCGAAGTGCATAAAATCACTCAGAATGAAACGGTTTGGTCAATGCTTATCTAAAGCACTTTAAGTGGCATCGTTTCACACTTTTAAAAAGTTAAGCATACACGAATCATCCTATATAGAGTTAATTGTACTTGAATTATCTTCAAACTCATTATGAAATGATTCCAAAATGATTCCATAACTCTTATTATAAATGATAAGCAAGTAAAGCTTGTTAGAACTCTCTATTACGTATTTTATAATTAGAAATGCACAAGTTATAACTATTCTTAGTGGATTTGTTAATGAATTCGTAGATAATAAGTCTATTCTCTTCATTTGGTCGTATCTTCTATTAGATTTGTCTAATAATAATAGCTATATACTTTCCATCGAAGTGCATAAGATCAATCAGAGTGAAACGGTTTGGTCAATGCATATCTAAAGCACTTTAAGTGGCATCGTTTCTCACTTTTAAGAAGTTAATCATACCCGAGTCATCCTATATAGAGTTAATTGTACTTGAATTATCTTCTAACTCATTATGAAATGATTCCGAAATGATTCCATAACTCTTATTATAAATGATAAGCAAGTAAAGCTTGTTAGAACTCTCTATTACGTGTTTTATAATTGAAAATGCACAAGTTATAACTATTCTTAGTGGATTTGTTAACGAATTCGTAGATAATTAGTCTATTCTCTTCATTTGATCGTATCTTCTATTAGATTTGTCTAATAATAATAGCTATATACTCTCCGTCGAAGTACACAAGATCACTCAGAGTGAAACGGTTTGGTTAATGCTTATCTAAAGCACTTTAAGTGGCATCGTTTCACACTTTTAAAAAGTTAAGCATACACGAATCATCCTATATAGAGTTAATTGTACTTGAATTATCTTCTAACTCATTATGAAATGATTCCAAAATGATTCCATAACTCTTATTATAAATGATAAGCAAGTAAAGCTTGTTAGAACTCTCTATTACGTGTTCTATAATTGGAATGCACAAGTTATAACTATTCTTAGTGGATTTGTTAATGAATTCGTAGACGATAAGTCTATTCTCTTCATTTGGTCGTATCTTCTGTTAGATTTGTCTAATAATAATAGGTATATACTTTCCATCGAAGTGCACAAGATCACTCAGAGTGAAACGGTTTGGTCAATGCTTATCTAAAGCACTTTAAGTGGCATCGTTTTTCACTTTTAAAAAGTTAATCATACACGAATCATCTTTTAAAGAGTTAATTGTACTGGAATTATCTTCTAACTCATTATGAAATGATTCCGAAATGATTCCATAACTCTTATTATAAATGATAAGCAAGTAAAGCTTGTTAGAACTCTCTATTACGTATTTTATAATTGGAAATGCACAAGTTATAACTATTCTTAGTGGATTTGTTAATGAATTCATAGATAATAAGTCTATTCTCTTCATTTGGTCGTATCTTCTATTAGATTTGTCTAATAATAATAGTTATATACTTTCCATCGAAGTGCATAAGATCACTCAGAGTGAAATGGTTTGGTCAATGCATATCTAAAGCACTTTAAGTGGCATCGTTTCTCACTTTTAAGAAGTAAATCATATACGAATCATCCTATATAGAGTTAATTGTACTTGAATTATCTTCTAACTCATTATGAAATGATTCCAAAATGATTCCATAACTCTTATTATAAATGATAAGCAAGTAAAGCTTGTTAGAACTCTCTATTACGTGTTTTATAATTGGAAATGCACAAGTTATAACTATTCTTAGTGGATTTGTTAATGAATTCGTAGACGATAAGTCTATTCTCTTCATTTGGTCGTATCTTCTGTTAGATTTGTCTAATAATAATAGGTATATACTTTCCATCGAAGTGCATAAGATCACTCAAAGTGAAACGATTTGGTCAATGCTTATCTAAAGCACTTGAAGTGGCATCGTTTCTCACTTTTAAAAAGTTAATCATACACGAATCATCTTTTAAAGAGTTAATTGTACTTGAATTATCTTCTAACTCATTATGAAATGATTCCGAAATGATCCCATAACTCTTATTATAAATGATAAGCAAGTAAAGCTTGTTAGAACTCTCTATTACGTATTTTATAATTGGAAATGCACAAGTTATAACTGTTCTTAGTGGATTTGTTAATGAATTCGTAGATAATAAGTCTATTCTCTTCATTTGATCGTATCTTCTATAAGATTTGTCTAATAATAATAGCTATATACTCTCCGTCGAAGTACACAAGATCACTCAGAGTGAAACGGTTTGGTTAATGCTTATCTAAAGCACTTTAAGTGGCATCGTTTCACACTTTTAAAAGTTAAGCATACACGAATCATCCTATATAGAGTTAATTGTACTTGAATTATCTTCTAACTCATTATGAAATGATTCCAAAATGATTCCATAACTCTTATTATAAATGATAAGCAAGTAAAGCTTGTTAGAACTCTCTATTACGTGTTCTATAATTGGAAATGCACAAGTTATAACTATTCTTAGTGGATTTGTTAATGAATTCGTAGACGATAAGTCTATTCTCTTCATTTGGTCGTATCTTCTGTTAGATTTGTCTAATAATAATAGGTATATACTTTCCATCGAAGTGCACAAGATCATTCAGAGTGAAACGGTTTGGTCAATGCTTATCTAAAGTACTTTAAGTGGCATCGTTTCTCACTTTTAAAAAGTTAGTCACACACGAATCATCTTTTAAAGAGTTAATTGTACTTGAATTATCTTCAAACTCATTATGAAATGATTCCGAAATGATTCCATAACTCTTATTATAAATGAAAAGCAAGTAAAGCTTGTTAGAACTCTCTATTACGTATTTTATAATTGGAAATGCACAAGTTATAACTATTCTTAGTGGACTTGTTAACGAATTCGTAGATAATAAGTCTATTCTCTTCATTTGGTCGTATCTTCTATTAAATTTGTCTAATAATAATAGCTATATACTTTCCATCGAAGTGCATAAAATCACTCAGAGTGAAACGGTTTGGTCAATGCTTATCTAAAGTACTTTAAGTGGCATCGTTTCTCACTTTTAAAAAGTTAATCACAGACGAATCATCTTTTAAAGAGTTAATTGTACTTGAATTATCTTCTAACTCATTATGAAATGATTCCAAAATGATTCCATAACTCTTATTAGAAATGATAAGCAAGTAAAGCTTGTTAGAACTCTCTATTACGTGTTCTATAATTGGAAATGCACAAGTTATAACTATTCTTAGTGGATTTGTAAATGAATTCGTAGACGATAAGTCTATTCTCTTCATTTGGTCGTATCTTCTGTTAGATTTGTCTAATAATAATAGTTATATACTTTCCATCGAAGTGCACAAGATCACTCAGAGTGAAACGGTTTGGTCAATACTTATCTAAAGTACTTTAAGTGGCATCGTTTCTCACTTTTAAAAAGTTAGTCACACACGAATCATCTTTTAAAGAGTTAATTGTACTTGAATTATCTTCAAACTCATTATGAAATGATTCCGAAATGATTCCATAACTCTTATTATAAATGATAAGCAAGTAAAACTTGTTAGAACTCTCTATTACGTATTTTATAATTGGAAATGCACAAGTTATAACTATTCTTAGTGGACTTGTTAATGAATTCGTAGACGATAAGTCTATTCTCTTCATTTGGTCGTATCTTCTATTAAATTTGTCTATTATTAATAGCTATATACTTTCCATCGAAGTGCGTAAGATCACTCAGAGTGAAACGGTTTGGTCAATGCGTATCTATAGCACTTTAAGTGGCATCGTTTCACACTTTTAAAAAGGTAATCATACACGAATCATCCTATATAGAGTTAATTGTACTTGAATTATCTTCTAACTCATTATGAAATGATTCCAAAATGATTTCATAACTCTTATTATAAATGATAAGCAAGTAAAGCTTGTTAGAACTCTCCATTACGTGTTCTATAATTGGAAATGCAAAAGTTATAACTATTCTTAGTGGATTTGTTAATTAATTCGTAGACAATAAGTCTATTCTCTTCATTTGGTCGTATCTTCTGTTAGATTTGTCTAATAATAATAGTTATATACTTTCCATCGAAGTGCACAAGATCACTCAGAGTGAAACGGTTTGGTCAATACTTATCTAAAGTACTTTATGTGGCATCGTTTCTCACTTTTAAAAAGTTAGTCACACACGAAACATCTTTTAAAGAGTTAATTGTACTTGAATTATCTTCAAACTCATTATGAAATGATTCCGAAATGATTTCATAACTCTTGTTATAAATGATAAGCAAGTAAAGCTTGTTAGAACTCTCTATTACGTATTTTATAATTGGAAATGCACAAGTTATAACTATTCTTAGTGGACTTGTTAACGAATTCGTAGATAATAAGTCTATTCTCTTCATTTGGTCGTATCTTCTATTAAATTTTTCTAATAATAATAGCTATATACTTTCCATCGAAGTGCATAAAATCACTCAGAATGAAACGGTTTGGTCAATGCTTATCTAAAGCACTTTAAGTGGCATCGTTTCACACTTTTAAAAAGTTAAGCATACACGAATCATCCTATATAGAGTTAATTGTACTTGAATTATCTTCAAACTCATTATGAAATGATTCCAAAATGATTCCATAACTCTTATTATAAATGATAAGCAAGTAAAGCTTGTTAGAACTCTCTATTACGTATTTTATAATTGGAAATGCACAAGTTATAACTATTCTTAGTGGATTTGTTAATGAATTCGTAGATAATAAGTCTATTCTCTTCATTTGGTCGTATCTTCTATTAAATTTGTCTAATAATAATAGCTATATACTTTCCATCGAAGTGCATAAGATCACTCATAGTGAAATAGTTTGGTCAATGCGTATCTATAGCACTTTAAGTTGCATCGTTTCACACTTTTAAAAAGTTAATCATACACGAATCATCCTATATAGAGTTAATTGTACTTGAATTATCTTCTAACTCATTATGAAATGATTCCGAAATGATTCCATAACTCTTATTATAAATGATAAGCAAGTAAAGCTTGTTAGAACTCTCTATTACGTGTTTTATAATTGAAAATGCACAAGTTATAACTATTCTTAGTGGATTTGTTAACGAATTCGTAGATAATAAGTCTATTCTCTTCATTTGATCGTATCTTCTATTAGATTTGTCTAATAATAATAGCTATATACTCTCCGTCGAAGTACACAAGATCACTCAGAGTGAAACGGTTTGGTTAATGCTTATCTAAAGCACTTTAAGTGGCATCGTTTCACACTTTTAAAAAGTTAAGCATACACGAATCATCCTATATAGAGTTAATTGTACTTGAATTATCTTCTAACTCATTATGAAATGATTCCAAAATGATTCCATAACTCTTATTATAAATGATAAGCAAGTAAAGCTTGTTAGAACTCTCTATTACGTGTTCTATAATTGGAAATGCACAAGTTATAACTATTCTTAGTGGATTTGTTAATGAATTCGTAGACGATAAGTCTATTCTCTTCATTTGGTCGTATCTTCTGTTAGATTTGTCTAATAATAATAGGTATATACTTTCCATCGAAGTGCACAAGATCACTCAGAGTGAAACGGTTTGGTCAATGCTTATCTAAAGCACTTTAAGTGGCATCGTTTTTCACTTTTAAAAAGTTAATCATACACGAATCATCTTTTAAAGAGTTAATTGTACTGGAATTATCTTCTAACTCATTATGAAATGATTCCGAAATGATTCCATAACTCTTATTATAAATGATAAGCAAGTAAAGCTTGTTAGAACTCTCTATTACGTATTTTATAATTGGAAATGCACAAGTTATAACTATTCTTAGTGGATTTGTTAATGAATTCATAGATAATAAGTCTATTCTCTTCATTTGGTCGTATCTTCTATTAGATTTGTCTAATAATAATAGTTATATACTTTCCATCGAAGTGCATAAGATCACTCAGAGTGAAATGGTTTGGTCAATGCATATCTAAAGCACTTTAAGTGGCATCGTTTCTCACTTTTAAGAAGTAAATCATATACGAATCATCCTATATAGAGTTAATTGTACTTGAATTATCTTCTAACTCATTATGAAATGATTCCAAAATGATTCCATAACTCTTATTATAAATGATAAGCAAGTAAAGCTTGTTAGAACTCTCTATTACGTGTTTTATAATTGGAAATGCACAAGTTATAACTATTCTTAGTGGATTTGTTAATGAATTCGTAGACGATAAGTCTATTCTCTTCATTTGGTCGTATCTTCTGTTAGATTTGTCTAATAATAATAGGTATATACTTTCCATCGAAGTGCACAAGATCACTCAAAGTGAAACGATTTGGTCAATGCTTATCTAAAGCACTTGAAGTGGCATCGTTTCTCACTTTTAAAAAGTTAATCATACACGAATCATCTTTTAAAGAGTTAATTGTACTTGAATTATCTTCTAACTCATTATGAAATGATTCCGAAATGATCCCATAACTCTTATTATAAATGATAAGCAAGTAAAGCTTGTTAGAACTCTCTATTACGTATTTTATAATTGGAAATGCACAAGTTATAACTGTTCTTAGTGGATTTGTTAATGAATTCGTAGATAATAAGTCTATTCTCTTCATTTGATCGTATCTTCTATAAGATTTGTCTAATAATAATAGCTATATACTCTCCGTCGAAGTACACAAGATCACTCAGAGTGAAACGGTTTGGTTAATGCTTATCTAAAGCACTTTAAGTGGCATCGTTTCACACTTTTAAAAAGTTAAGCATACACGAATCATCCTATATAGAGTTAATTGTACTTGAATTATCTTCTAACTCATTATGAAATGATTCCAAAATGATTCCATAACTCTTATTATAAATGATAAGCAAGTAAAGCTTGTTAGAACTCTCTATTACGTGTTCTATAATTGGAAATGCACAAGTTATAACTATTCTTAGTGGATTTGTTAATGAATTCGTAGACGATAAGTCTATTCTCTTCATTTGGTCGTATCTTCTGTTAGATTTGTCTAATAATAATAGGTATATACTTTCCATCGAAGTGCACAAGATCATTCAGAGTGAAACGGTTTGGTCAATGCTTATCTAAAGTACTTTAAGTGGCATCGTTTCTCACTTTTAAAAAGTTAGTCACACACGAATCATCTTTTAAAGAGTTAATTGTACTTGAATTATCTTCAAACTCATTATGAAATGATTTCGAAATGATTCCATAACTCTTATTATAAATGAAAAGCAAGTAAAGCTTGTTAGAACTCTCTATTACGTATTTTATAATTGGAAATGCACAAGTTATAACTATTCTTAGTGGACTTGTTAACGAATTCGTAGATAATAAGTCTATTCTCTTCATTTGGTCGTATCTTCTATTAAATTTGTCTAATAATAATAGCTATATACTTTCCATCGAAGTGCATAAAATCACTCAGAGTGAAACGGTTTGGTCAATGCTTATCTAAAGTACTTTAAGTGGCATCGTTTCTCACTTTTAAAAAGTTAATCACAGACGAATCATCTTTTAAAGAGTTAATTGTACTTGAATTATCTTCTAACTCATTATGAAATGATTCCAAAATGATTCCATAACTCTTATTAGAAATGATAAGCAAGTAAAGCTTGTTAGAACTCTCTATTACGTGTTCTATAATTGGAAATGCACAAGTTATAACTATTCTTAGTGGATTTGTTAATGAATTCGTAGACGATAAGTCTATTCTCTTCATTTGGTCGTATCTTCTGTTAGATTTGTCTAATAATAATAGTTATATACTTTCCATCAAAGTGCACAAGATCACTCAGAGTGAAACGGTTTGGTCAATGCTTATTTAAAGTACTTTAAGTGGCATCGTTTCTCACTTTTAAAAAGTTAGTCACACACGAATCATCTTTTAAAGAGTTAATTGTACTTGAATTATCTTCAAACTCATTATGAAATGATTCCGAAATGATTCCATAACTCTTATTATAAATGATAAGCAAGTAAAACTTGTTAGAACTCTCTATTACGTATTTTATAATTGGAAATGCACAAGTTATAACTATTCTTAGTGGACTTGTTAATGAATTCGTAGACGATAAGTCTATTCTCTTCATTTGGTCGTATCTTCTATTAAATTTGTCTATTATTAATAGCTATATACTTTCCATCGAAGTGCGTAAGATCACTCAGAGTGAAACGGTTTGGTCAATGCGTATCTATAGCACTTTAAGTGGCATCGTTTCACACTTTTAAAAAGGTATCATACACGAATCATCCTATATAGAGTTAATTGTACTTGAATTATCTTCTAACTCATTATGAAATGATTCCAAAATGATTTCATAACTCTTATTATAAATGATAAGCAAGTAAAGCTTGTTAGAACTCTCTATTACGTGTTCTATAATTGGAAATGCAAAAGTTATAACTATTCTTAGTGGATTTGTTAATTAATTCGTAGACAATAAGTCTATTCTCTTCATTTGGTCGTATCTTCTGTTAGATTTGTCTAATAATAATAGTTATATACTTTCCATCGAAGTGCACAAGATCACTCAGAGTGAAACGGTTTGGTTAATGCTTATCTAAAGCACTTTAAGTGGCATCGTTTCACACTTTTAAAAAGTTAAGCATACACGAATCATCCTATATAGAGTTAATTGTACTTGAATTATCTTCTAACTCATTATGAAATGATTCCAAAATGATTCCATAACTCTTATTATAAATGATAAGCAAGTAAAGCTTGTTAGAACTCTCTATTACGTGTTCTATAATTGGAAATGCACAAGTTATAACTATTCTTAGTGGATTTGTTAATGAATTCGTAGACGATAAGTCTATTCTCTTCATTTGGTCGTATCTTCTGTTAGATTTGTCTAATAATAATAGGTATATACTTTCCATCGAAGTGCACAAGATCATTCAGAGTGAAACGGTTTGGTCAATGCTTATCTAAAGTACTTTAAGTGGCATCGTTTCTCACTTTTAAAAAGTTAGTCACACACGAATCATCTTTTAAAGAGTTAATTGTACTTGAATTATCTTCAAACTCATTATGAAATGATTCCGAAATGATTCCATAACTCTTATTATAAATGAAAAGCAAGTAAAGCTTGTTGAACTCTCTATTACGTATTTTATAATTGGAAATGCACAAGTTATAACTATTCTTAGTGGACTTGTTAACGATTCGTAGATAATAAGTCTATTCTCTTCATTTGGTCGTATCTTCTATTAAATTTGTCTAATAATAATAGCTATATACTTTCCATCGAAGTGCATAAAATCACTCAGAGTGAAACGGTTTGGTCAATGCTTATCTAAAGTACTTTAAGTGGCATCGTTTCTCACTTTTAAAAAGTTAATCACAGACGAATCATCTTTAAAGAGTTAATTGTACTTGAATTATCTTCTAACTCATTATGAAATGATTCCAAAATGATTCCATAACTCTTATTAGAAATGATAAGCAAGTAAAGCTTGTTAGAACTCTCTATTACGTGTTCTATAATTGGAAATGCACAAGTTATAACTATTCTTAGTGGATTTGTTAATGAATTCGTAGACGATAAGTCTATTCTCTTCATTTGGTCGTATCTTCTGTTAGATTTGTCTAATAATAATAGTTATATACTTTCCATCAAAGTGCACAAGATCACTCAGAGTGAAACGGTTTGGTCAATGCTTATTTAAAGTACTTTAAGTGGCATCGTTTCTCACTTTTAAAAAGTTAGTCACACACGAATCATCTTTTAAAGAGTTAATTGTACTTGAATTATCTTCAAACTCATTATGAAATGATTCCGAAATGATTCCATAACTCTTATTATAAATGATAAGCAAGTAAAACTTGTTAGAACTCTCTATTACGTATTTTATAATTGGAAATGCACAAGTTATAACTATTCTTAGTGGACTTGTTAATGAATTCGTAGACGATAAGTCTATTCTCTTCATTTGTTCGTATCTTCTATTAATTTGTCTATTATTAATAGCTATATACTTTCCATCGAAGTGCGTAAGATCACTCAGAGTGAAACGGTTTGGTCAATGCGTATCTATAGCACTTTAAGTGGCATCGTTTCACACTTTTAAAAAGGTAATCATACACGAATCATCCTATATAGAGTTAATTGTACTGAATTATCTTCTAACTCATTATGAAATGATTCCAAAATGATTCATAACTCTTATTATAAATGATAAGCAAGTAAAGCTTGTTAGAACTCTCTATTACGTGTTCTATAATTGGAAATGCAAAAGTTATAACTATTCTTAGTGGATTTGTTAATTAATTCGTAGACAATAAGTCTATTCTCTTCATTTGGTCGTATCTTCTGTTAGATTTGTCTAATAATAATAGTTATATACTTTCCATCGAAGTGCACAAGATCACTCAGAGTGAAACGGTTTGGTCAATACTTATCTAAAGTACTTTATGTGGCATCGTTTCTCACTTTTAAAAGTTAGTCACACACGAAACATCTTTTAAAGAGTTAATTGTACTTGAATTATCTTCAAACTCATTATGAAATGATTCCGAAATGATTTCATAACTCTTGTTATAAATGATAAGCAAGTAAAGCTTGTTAGAACTCTCTATTACGTATTTTATAATTGGAAATGCACAAGTTATAACTATTCTTAGTGGACTTGTTAACGAATTCGTAGATAATAAGTCTATTCTCTTCATTTGGTCGTATCTTCTATTAAATTTTTCTAATAATAATAGCTATATACTTTCCATCGAAGTGCATAAATCACTCAGAATGAAACGTTTGGTCAATGCTTATCTAAAGCACTTTAAGTGGCATCGTTTCACACTTTTAAAAAGTTAAGCATACACGAATCATCCTATATAGAGTTAATTGTACTTGAATTATCTTCAAACTCATTATGAAATGATTCCAAAATGATTCCATAACTCTTATTATAAATGATAAGCAAGTAAAGCTTGTTAGAACTCTCTATTACGTATTTTATAATTGGAAATGCACAAGTTATAACTATTCTTAGTGGATTTGTTAATGAATTCCGTAGATAATAAGTCTATTCTCTTCATTTGGTCGTATCTTCTATTAGATTTGTCTAATAATAATAGCTATATACTTTCCATCGAAGTGCATAAGATCAATCAGAGTGAAACGGTTTGGTCAATGCATATCTAAAGCACTTTAAGTGGCATCGTTTCTCACTTTTAAGAAGTTAATCATACCCGAGTCATCCTATATAGAGTTAATTGTACTTGAATTATCTTCTAACTCATTATGAAATGATTCCAAAATGATTCCATAACTCTTATTATAAATGATAAGCAAGTAAAGCTTGTTAGAACTCTCTATTACGTGTTTTATAATTGGAAATGCACAAGTTATAACTATTCTTAGTGGATTTGTTAATGAATTCGTAGACGATAAGTCTATTCTCATCATTTGGTCGTATCTTCTGTTAGATTTGTCTAATAATAATAGTTATATACTTTCCATCGAAGTGCACAAGATCACTCAGAGTGAAACGGTTTGGTCAATGCTTATCTAAAGCACTTTAAGTGGCATCATTTCTCACTTTTAAAAAGTTAATCATACACGAATCATCTTTAAAGAGTTAATTGTACTTGAATTATCTTCTAACTCATTATGAAATGATTCCAAAATGATTCCATAACTCTTATTATAAATGATAAGCAAGTAAAGCTTGTTAGAACTCTCTATTACGTATTTTATAATTGGAAATGCACAAGTTATAACTATTCTTAGTGGATTTGTTAATGAATTCATAGATAATATGTCTATTCTCTTAATTTGGTCGTATCTTCTATTAGATTTGTCTAATAATAATGGCTATATACTTTCCATCGAAGTGCATAAGATCACTCAGAGTGAAATGTTTGGTCAATGCGTATCTATAGCACTTTAAGTTGCATCGTTTCACACTTTTAAAAAGTTAATCATACACGAATCATCTATATAGAGTTAATTGTACTTGAATTATCTTCTAACTCATTATGAAATGATTCCGAAATGATTTCATAACTCTTATTATAAATGATAAGCAAGTAAAGCTTGTTAGAACTCTCTATTACGTGTTTTATAATTGGAAATGCACAAGTTATAACTATTCTTAGTGGATTTGTTAATGAATTCGTAGATAATAAGTCTATTCTCTTCATTTGGTCGTATCTTCTATTAAATTTGTCTAATAATAATAGCTATATACTTTCCATCGAAGTGCACAAGATCACTCAGAGTGAAACGGTTTGGTCAATACTTATCTAAAGTACTTTATGTGGCATCGTTTCTCACTTTTAAAAAGTTAGTCACACACGAAACATCTTTTAAAGAGTTAATTGTACTTGAATTATCTTCAAACTCATTATGAAATGATTCCGAAATGATTTCATAACTCTTGTTATAAATGATAAGCAAGTAAAGCTTGTTAGAACTCTCTATTACGTATTTTATAATTGGAAATGCACAAGTTATAACTATTCTTAGTGGACTTGTTAACGAATTCGTAGATAATAAGTCTATTCTCTTCATTTGGTCGTATCTTCTATTAAGATTTTTCTAATAATAATAGCTATATACTTTCCATCGAAGTGCATAAAATCACTCAGAATGAAACGGTTTGGTCAATGCTTATCTAAAGCACTTTAAGTGGCATCGTTTCACACTTTTAAAAAGTTAGCATACACGAATCATCTATATAGAGTTAATTGTACTTGAATTATCTTCAAACTCATTATGAAATGATTCCAAAATGATTCCATAACTCTTATTATAAATGATAAGCAAGTAAAGCTTGTTAGAACTCTCTATTACGTATTTTATAATTGGAAATGCACAAGTTATAACTATTCTTAGTGGATTTGTTAATGAATTCGTAGATAATAAGTCTATTCTCTTCATTTGGTCGTATCTTCTATTAGATTTGTCTAATAATAATAGCTATATACTTTCCATCGAAGTGCATAAGATCAATCAGAGTGAAACGGTTTGGTCAATGCATATCTAAAGCACTTTAAGTGGCATCGTTTCTCACTTTTAAGAAGTTAATCATACCCGAGTCATCCTATATAGAGTTAATTGTACTTGAATTATCTTCTAACTCATTATGAAATGATTCCAAAATGATTCCATAACTCTTATTATAAATGATAAGCAAGTAAAGCTTGTTAGAACTCTCTATTACGTGTTTTATAATTGGAAATGCACAAGTTATAACTATTCTTAGTGGATTTGTTAATGAATTCGTAGACGATAAGTCTATTCTCATCATTTGGTCGTATCTTCTGTTAGATTTGTCTAATAATAATAGTTATATACTTTCCATCGAAGTGCACAAGATCACTCAGAGTGAAACGGTTTGGTCAATGCTTATCTAAAGCACTTTAAGTGGCATCATTTCTCACTTTTAAAAAGTTAATCATACACGAATCATCTTTTAAAGAGTTAATTGTACTTGAATTATCTTCTAACTCATTATGAAATGATTCCAAAATGATTCCATAACTCTTATTATAAATGATAAGCAAGTAAAGCTTGTTAGAACTCTCTATTACGTATTTTATAATTGGAAATGCACAAGTTATAACTATTCTTAGTGGATTTGTTAATGAATTCATAGATAATATGTCTATTCTCTTAATTTGGTCGTATCTTCTATTAGATTTGTCTAATAATAATGGCTATATACTTTCCATCGAAGTGCATAAGATCACTCAGAGTGAAATGGTTTGGTCAATGCGTATCTATAGCACTTTAAGTTGCATCGTTTCACACTTTTAAAAAGTTAATCATACACGAATCATCCTATATAGAGTTAATTGTACTTGAATTATCTTCTAACTCATTATGAAATGATTCCGAAATGATTTCATAACTCTTATTATAAATGATAAGCAAGTAAAGCTTGTTAGAACTCTCTATTACGTGTTTTATAATTGGAAATGCACAAGTTATAACTATTCTTAGTGGATTTGTTAATGAATTCGTAGATAATAAGTCTATTCTCTTCATTTGGTCGTATCTTCTATTAAATTTGTCTAATAATAATAGCTATATACTTTCCATCGAAGTGCATAAGATCACTCATAGTGAAACAGTTTGGTCAATGCGTATCTACAGCACTTTAAGTTGCATCGTTTCACACTTTTAAAAAGTTAATCATACACGAATCATCCTATATAGAGTTAATTGTACTTGAATTATCTTCTAACTCATTATGAAATGATTCCGAAATAATTCCATAACTCTTATTATAAATGATAAGCAAGTAAAGCTTGTTAGAACTCTCTATTACGTGTTTTATAATTGGAAATGCACAAGTTATAACTATTCTTAGTGGATTTGTTAACGAATTCGTAGATAATAAGTCTATTCTCTTCATTTGATCGTATCTTCTATTAGATTTGTCTAATAATAATAGCTATATACTCTCCGTCGAAGTACACAAGATCACTCAGAGTGAAACGGTTTGGTTAATGCTTATCTAAACGACTTTAAGTAGCATCGTTTCACACTTTTAAAAAGTTAAGCATACACGAATCATCCTATATAGAGTTAATTGTACTTGAATTATCTTCTAACTCATTATGAAATGATTCCAAAATGATTCCATAACTCTTATTATAAATGATAAGCAAGTAAAGCTTGTTAGAACTCTCTATTACGTGTTCTATAATTGGAAATGCACAAGTTATAACTATTCTTAGTGGATTTGTTAATGAATTCGTAGACGATAAGTCTATTCTCTTCATTTGGTCGTATCTTCTGTTAGATTTGTCTAATAATAATAGGTATATACTTTCCATCGAAGTGCACAAGATCACTCAGAGTGAAACGGTTTGGTCAATGCTTATCTAAAGCACTTTAAGTGGCATCGTTTTCACTTTTAAAAAGTTAATCATACACGAATCATCTTTAAAGAGTTAATTGTACTGGAATTATCTTCTAACTCATTATGAAATGATTCCGAAATGATTCCATAACTCTTATTATAAATGATAAGCAAGTAAAGCTTGTTAGAACTCTCTATTACGTATTTTATAATTGGAAATGCACAAGTTATAACTATTCTTAGTGGATTTGTTAATGAATTCGTAGATAATAAGTCTATTCTCTTCATTTGGTCGTATCTTCTATTAGATTTGTCTAATAATAATAGTTATATACTTTCCATCGAAGTGCATAAGATCACTCAGAGTGAAATGGTTTGGTCAATGCATATCTAAAGCACTTTAAGTGGCATCGTTTCTCACTTTTAAGAAGTAAATCATATACGAATCATCTATATAGAGTTAATTGTACTTGAATTATCTTCTAACTCATTATGAAATGATTCCAAAATGATTCCATAACTCTTATTATAAATGATAAGCAAGTAAAGCTTGTTAGAACTCTCTATTACGTGTTTTATAATTGGAAATGCACAAGTTATAACTATTCTTAGTGGATTTGTTAATGAATTCGTAGACGATAAGTCTATTCTCTTCATTTGGTCGTATCTTCTGTTAGATTTGTCTAATAATAATAGGTATATACTTCCATCGAAGTGCACAAGATCACTCAAGAGTGAAACGGTTTGGTCAATGCTTATCTAAAGCACTTTAAGTGGCATCGTTTCTCACTTTTAAAAAGTTAATCATACACGAATCATCTTTAAAGAGTTAATTGTACTTGAATTATCTTCTAACTCATTATGAAATGATTCCGAAATGATCCATAACTCTTATTATAAATGATAAGCAAGTAAAGCTTGTTAGAACTCTCTATTACCGTATTTTATAATTGGAAATGCACAAGTTATAACTGTTCTTAGTGGATTTGTTAATGAATTCGTAGATAATAAGTCTATTCTCTTCATTTGATCGTATCTTCTATAAGATTTGTCTAATAATAATAGCTATATACTCTCCGTCGAAGTGCACAAGATCACTCAGAGTGAAACGGTTTGGTTAATGCTTATCTAAAGCGACTTTAAGTAGCATCGTTTCACACTTTTAAAAAGTTAAGCATACACGAATCATCCTATATAGAGTTAATTGTACTTGAATTATCTTCTAACTCATTATGAAATGATTCCAAAATGATTCCATAACTCTTATTATAAATGATAAGCAAGTAAAGCTTGTTAGAACTCTCTATTACGTGTTCTATAATTGGAAATGCACAAGTTATAACTATTCTTAGTGGATTTGTTAATGAATTCGTAGACGATAAGTCTATTCTCTTCATTTGGTCGTATCTTCTGTTAGATTTGTCTAATAATAATAGGTATATACTTTCCATCGAAGTGCACAAGATCATCAGAGTGAAACGGTTTGGTCAATGCTTATCTAAAGTACTTTAAGTGGCATCGTTTCTCACTTTTAAAAAGTTAGTCACACACGAATCATCTTTTAAAGAGTTAATTGTACTTGAATTATCTTCAAACTCATTATGAAATGATTCCGAAATGAATTCCATAACTCTTATTATAAATGAAAAGCAAGTAAAGCTTGTTAGAACTCTCTATTACGTATTTTATAATTGGAAATGCACAAGTTATAACTATTCTTAGTGGACTTGTTAACGAATTCGTAGATAATAAGTCTATTCTCTTCATTTGGTCGTATCTTCTATTAATTTGTCTAATAATAATAGCTATATACTTTCCATCGAAGTGCATAAAATCACTCAGAGTGAAACGGTTTGGTCAATGCTTATCTAAAGTACTTTAAGTGGCATCGTTTCTCACTTTTAAAAAGTTAATCACAGACGAATCATCTTTTAAAGAGTTAATTGTACTTGAATTATCTTCTAACTCATTATGAAATGATTCCAAAATGATTCCATAACTCTTATTATAAATGATAAGCAAGTAAAGCTTGTTAGAACTCTCTATTACGTGTTCTATAATTGGAAATGCACAAGTTATAACTATTCTTAGTGGATTTGTTAATGAATTCGTAGACGATAAGTCTATTCTCTTCATTTGGTCGTATCTTCTGTTAGATTTGTCTAATAATAATAGTTATATACTGTCCATCGAAGTGCACAAGATCACTCAGAGTGAAACGGTTTGGTCAATGCTTATCTAAAGTACTTTAAGTGGCATCGTTTCTCACTTTTAAAAAGTTAGTCACACACGAATCATCTTTTAAAGAGTTAATTGTACTTGAATTATCTTCAAACTCATTATGAAATGATTCCGAAATGATTCCATAACTCTTATTATAAATGATAAGCAAGTAAACTTGTTAGAACTCTCTATTACGTATTTTATAATTGGAAATGCACAAGTTATAACTATTCTTAGTGGACTTGTTAATGAATTCGTAGACGATAAGTCTATTCTCTTCATTTGGTCGTATCTTCTATTAAATTTGTCTATTATTAATAGCTATATACTTTCCATCGAAGTGCGTAAGATCACTCAGAGTGAAACGGTTTGGTCAATGCGTATCTATAGCACTTTAAGTGGCATCGTTTCACACTTTTAAAAGGTAATCATACACGAATCATCCTATATAGAGTTAATTGTACTTGAATTATCTTCTAACTCATTATGAAATGATTCCAAAATGATTTCATAACTCTTATTATAAATGATAAGCAAGTAAAGCTTGTTAGAACTCTCTATTACGTGTTCTATAATTGGAAATGCAAAAGTTATAACTATTCTTAGTGGATTTGTTAATTAATTCGTAGACAATAAGTCTATTCTCTTCATTTGGTCGTATCTTCTGTTAGATTTGTCTAATAATAATAGTTATATACTTTCCATCGAAGTGCACAAGATCACTCAGAGTGAAACGGTTTGGTCAATACTTATCTAAAGTACTTTATGTGGCATCGTTTCTCACTTTTAAAAAGTTAGTCACACACGAAACATCTTTTAAAGAGTTAATTGTACTTGAATTATCTTCAAACTCATTATGAAATGATTCCGAAATGATTTCATAACTCTTGTTATAAATGATAAGCAAGTAAAGCTTGTTAGAACTCTCTATTACGTATTTTATAATTGGAAATGCACAAGTTATAACTATTCTTAGTGGACTTGTTAACGAATTCGTAGATAATAAGTCTATTCTCTTCATTTGGTCGTATCTTCTATTAAATTTTTCTAATAATAATAGCTATATACTTTCCATCGAAGTGCATAAAATCACTCAGAATGAAACGGTTTTGGTCAATGCTTATCTAAAGCACTTTAAGTGGCATCGTTTCACACTTTTAAAAAGTTAAGCATACACGAATCATCCTATATAGAGTTAGATTGTACTTGAATTATCTTCAAACTCATTATGAAATGATTCCAAAATGATTCCATAACTCTTATTATAAATGATAAGCAAGTAAAGCTTGTTAGAACTCTCTATTACGTATTTTATAATTGGAAATGCACAAGTTATAACTATTCTTAGTGGATTTGTTAATGAATTCGTAGATAATAAGTCTATTCTCTTCATTTGGTCGTATCTTCTATTAGATTTGTCTAATAATAATAGCTATATACTTTCCATCGAAGTGCATAAGATCAATCAGAGTGAAACGGTTTGGTCAATGCATATCTAAAGCACTTTAAGTGGCATCGTTTCTCACTTTTAAGAAGTTAATCATACCCGAGTCATCCTATATAGAGTTAATTGTACTTGAATTATCTTCTAACTCATTATGAAATGATTCCAAAATGATTCCATAACTCTTATTATAAATGATAAGCAAGTAAAGCTTGTTAGAACTCTCTATTACGTGTTTTATAATTGGAAATGCACAAGTTATAACTATTCTTAGTGGATTTGTTAATGAATTCGTAGACGATAAGTCTATTCTCTTCATTTGGTCGTATCTTCTGTTAGATTTGTCTAATAATAATAGTTATATACTTTCCATCGAAGTGCACAAGATCACTCAGAGTGAAACGGTTTGGTCAATGCTTATCTATAGCACTTTTAAGTTGCATCATTTCTCACTTTTAAAAAGTTAATACATACACGAATCATCTTTAAAGAGTTAATGGTACTTGAATTATCTTCTAACTCATTATGAAATGATTCAAAATGATTCCATAACTCTTATTATAAATGATAAGCAAGTAAAGCTTGTTAGAACTCTCTATTACGTATTTTATAATTGGAAATGCACAAGTTATAACTATTCTTAGTGGATTTGTTAATGAATTCATAGATAATATGTCTATTCTCTTAATTTGGTCGTATCTTCTATTAGATTTGTCTAATAATAATGCTATATACTTTCCATCGAAGTGCATAAGATCACTCAGAGTGAAACGGTTTGGTCAATGCGTATCTATAGCACTTTAAGTTGCATCGTTTCACACTTTTAAAAAGTTAATCATACACGAATCATCCTATATAGAGTTAATTGTACTTGAATTATCTTCTAACTCATTATGAAATGATTCCGAAATGATTCCATAACTCTTATTATAAATGATAAGCAAGTAAAGCTTGTTAGAACTCTCTATTACGTGTTTTATAATTGGAAATGCACAAGTATAACTATTCTTAGTGGATTTGTTAATGAATTCGTAGATAATAAGTCTATTCTCTTCATTTGGTCGTATCTTCTATTAAATTTGTCTAATAATAATAGCTATATACTTTCCATCGAAGTGCATAAGATCACTCATAGTGAAACGGTTTGGTCAATGCGTATCTATAGCACTTTAAGTTGCATCGTTTCACACTTTTAAAAAGTTAATCATACACGAATCATCCTATATAGAGTTAATTGTACTTGAATTATCTTCTAACTCATTATGAAATGATTCCGAAATGATTCCATAACTCTTATTATAAATGATAAGCAAGTAAAGCTTGTTAGAACTCTCTATTACGTGTTTTATAATTGGAAATGCACAAGTTATAACTATTCTTAGTGGATTTGTTAATGAATTCGTAGACGATAAGTCTATTCTCTTCATTTGGTCGTATCTTCTGTTAGATTTGTCTAATAATAATAGTTATATACTTTCCATCGAAGTGCACAAGATCACTCAGAGTGAAACGGTTTGGTCAATGCTTATCTAAAGCACTTTAAGTGGCATCATTTCTCACTTTTAAAAAGTTAATCATACACGAATCATCTTTTAAAGAGTTAATTGTACTTGAATTATCTTCTAACTCATTATGAAATGATTCCAAAATGATTCCATAACTCTTATTATAAATGATAAGCAAGTAAAGCTTGTTAGAACTCACTATTACGTGTTCTATAATTGGAAATGCACAAGTTATAACTATTCTTAGTGGATTTGTTAATGAATTCGTAGACGATAAGTCTATTCTCTTCATTTGGTCGTATCTTCTGTTAGATTTGTCTAATAATAATAGGTATATACTTTCCATCGAAGTGCACAAGATCACTCAGAGTGAAACGGTTTGGTCAATGCTTATCTAAAGCACTTTAAGTGGCATCGTTTTTCACTTTTAAAAAGTTAATCATACACGAATCATCTTTTAAAGAGTTAATTGTACTGGAATTATCTTCTAACTCATTATGAAATGATTCCGAAATGATTCCATAACTCTTATTATAAATGATAAGCAAGTAAAGCTTGTTAGAACTCTCTATTACGTATTTTATAATTGGAAATGCACAAGTTATAACTATTCATAGTGGATTTGTTAATGAATTCGTAGATAATAAGTCTATTCTCTTCATTTGGTCGTATCTTCTATTAGATTTGTCTAATAATAATAGTTATATACTTTCCATCGAAGTGCATAAGATCACTCAGAGTGAAATGGTTTGGTCAATGCATATCTAAAGCACTTTAAGTGGCATCGTTTCTCACTTTTAAGAAGTAAATCATATATGAATCATCCTATATAGAGTTAATTGTACTTGAATTATCTTCTAACTCATTATGAAATGATTCCAAAATGATTCCATAACTCTTATTATAAATGATAAGCAAGTAAAGCTTGTTAGAACTCTCTATTACGTGTTTTATAATTGGAAATGCACAAGTTATAACTATTCTTAGTGGATTTGTTAATGAATTCGTAGACGATAAGTCTATTCTCTTCATTTGGTCGTAATCTTCTATTAGATTTGTCTAATAATAATAGTTATATACTTTCCATCGAAGTGCATAAGATCACTCAGAGTGAAATGGTTTGGTCAATGCATATCTAAAGCACTTTAAGTGGCATCGTTTCTCACTTTTAAAGAGTTAATCACACATGAATCATCTTTTAAAGAGTTAATTGTACTTGAATTATCTTCAAACTCATTATGAAATGATTCCGAAATGATTTCATAACTCTTATTATAAATGATAAGCAAGTAAAGCTTGTTAGAACTCTTTATTACGTATTTTATAATTGGAAATGCACAAGTTATAACTCTTCTTAGTGGATTTGTTAATGAATTCGTAGATAATAAGTCTATTCTCTTCATTTGATCGTATCTTCTATAAGATTTGTCTAATAATAATAGCTATATACTCTCCGTCGAAGTACACAAGATCACTCAGAGTGAAACGGTTTGGTTAATGCTTATCTAAAGCACTTTAAGTGGCATCGTTTCACACTTTTAAAAAGTTAAGCATACACGAATCATCCTATATAGAGTTAATTGTACTTGAATTATCTTCTAATTCATTATGAAATGATTCCAAAATGATTCCATAACTCTTATTATAAATGATAAGCAAGTAAAGCTTGTTAGAACTCTCTATTACGTGTTCTATAATTGGAAATGCACAAGTTATAACTATTCTTAGTGGATTTGTTAATGAATTCGTAGACGATAAGTCTATTCTCTTCATTTGGTCGTATCTTCTGTTAGATTTGTCTAATAATAATAGGTATATACTTTCCATCGAAGTGCACAAGATCACTCAGAGTGAAACGGTTTGGTCAATGCTTATCTAAAGTACTTTAAGTGGCATCGTTTCTCACTTTTAAAAAGTAGTCACACACGAATCATCTTTTAAAGAGTTAATTGTACTTGAATTATCTTCAAACTCATTATGAAATGAATCCGAAATGATTCCATAACTCTTATTATAAATGATAAGCAAGTAAAGCTTGTTAGAACTCTCTATTACGTATTTTATAATTGGAAATGCACAAGTTATAACTATTCTTAGTGGACTTGTTAACGAATTCGTAGATAATAAGTCTATTCTCTTCATTTGGTCGTATCTTCTATTAAATTTGTCTAATAATAATAGCTATATACTTTCCATCGAAGTGCATAAAATCACTCAGAGTGAAACGGTTTGGTCAATGCTTATCTAAAGCACTTTAAGTGGCATCGTTTCACACTTTTAAAAAGTTAAGCATACACGAATCATCCTATATAGAGTTAATTGTACTTGAATTATCTTCAAACTCATTATGAAATGATTCCAAAATGATTCCATAACTCTTATTATAAATGATAAGCAAGTAAAGCTTGTTAGAACTCTCTATTACGTATTTTATAATTGGAAATGCACAAGTTATAACTATTCTTAGTGGATTTGTTAATGAATTCGTAGATAATAAGTCTATTCTCTTCATTTGGTCGTATCTTCTATTAGATTTGTCTAATAATAATAGCTATATACTTTCCATCGAAGTGCATAAGATCAATCAGAGTGAAACGGTTTGGTCAATGCATATCTAAAGCACTTTAAGTGGCATCGTTTCTCACTTTTAAGAAGTTAATCATACCCGAGTCATCCTATATAGAGTTAATTGTACTTGAATTATCTTCTAACTCATTATGAAATGATTCCAAAATGATTCCATAACTCTTATTATAAATGATAAGCAAGTAAAGCTTGTTAGAACTCTCTATTACGTATTTTATAATTGGAAATGCACAAGTTATAACTATTCTTAGTGGATTTGTTAATGAATTCATAGATAATATGTCTATTCTCTTAATTTGGTCGTATCTTCTATTAGATTTGTCTAATAATAATGGCTATATACTTTCCATCGAAGTGCATAAGATCACTCAGAGTGAAATGGTTTGGTCAATGCGTATCTATAGCACTTTAAGTTGCATCGTTTCACACTTTTAAAAAGTTAATCATACACGAATCATCCTATATAGAGTTAATTGTACTTGAATTATCTTCTAACTCATTATGAAATGATTCCGAAATGATTCCATAACTCTTATTATAAATGATAAGCAAGTAAAGCTTGTTAGAACTCTCTATTACGTGTTTTATAATTGGAAATGCACAAGTTATAACTATTCTTAGTGGATTTGTTAACGAATTCGTAGATAATAAGTCTATTCTCTTCATTTGGTCGTATCTTCTATTAAATTTGTCTAATAATAATAGCTATATACTTTCCATCGAAGTGCATAAGATCACTCATAGTGAAACGGTTTGGTCAATGCGTATCTATAGCACTTTAAGTTGCATCGTTTCACACTTTTAAAAAGTTAATCATACACGAATCATCCTATATAGAGTTAATTGTACTTGAATTATCTTCTAACTCATTATGAAATGATTCCGAAATGATTCCATAACTCTTATTATAAATGATAAGCAAGTAAAGCTTGTTAGAACTCTCTATTACGTGTTTTATAATTGGAAATGCACAAGTTATAACTATTCTTAGTGGATTTGTTAACGAATTCGTAGATAATAAGTCTATTCTCTTCATTTGGTCGTATCTTCTATTAGATTTGTCTAATAATAATAGCTATATACTCTCCGTCGAAGTACACAAGATCACTCAGAGTGAAACGGTTTGGTTAATGCTTATCTAAACGACTTTAAGTAGCATCGTTTCACACTTTTAAAAAGTTAAGCATACACGAATCATCCTATATAGAGTTAATTGTACTTGAATTATCTTCTAACTCATTATGAAATGATTCCAAAATGATTCCATAACTCTTATTATAAATGATAAGCAAGTAAAGCTTGTTAGAACTCACTATTACGTGTTCTATAATTGGAAATGCACAAGTTATAACTATTCTTAGTGGATTTGTTAATGAATTCGTAGACGATAAGTCTATTCTCTTCATTTGGTCGTATCTTCTGTTAGATTTGTCTAATAATAATAGGTATATACTTTCCATCGAAGTGCACAAGATCACTCAGAGTGAAACGGTTTGGTCAATGCTTATCTAAAGCACTTTAAGTGGCATCGTTTTTCACTTTTAAAAAGTTAATCATACACGAATCATCTTTTAAAGAGTTAATTGTACTGGAATTATCTTCTAACTCATTATGAAATGATTCCGAAATGATTCCATAACTCTTATTATAAATGATAAGCAAGTAAAGCTTGTTAGAACTCTCTATTACGTATTTTATAATTGGAAATGCACAAGTTATAACTATTCATAGTGGATTTGTTAATGAATTCGTAGATAATAAGTCTATTCTCTTCATTTGGTCGTATCTTCTATTAGATTTGTCTAATAATAATAGTTATATACTTTCCATCGAAGTGCATAAGATCACTCAGAGTGAAATGGTTTGGTCAATGCATATCTAAAGCACTTTAAGTGGCATCGTTTCTCACTTTTAAGAAGTAAATCATATATGAATCATCCTATATAGAGTTAATTGTACTTGAATTATCTTCTAACTCATTATGAAATGATTCCAAAATGATTCCATAACTCTTATTATAAATGATAAGCAAGTAAAGCTTGTTAGAACTCTCTATTACGTGTTTTATAATTGGAAATGCACAAGTTATAACTATTCTTAGTGGATTTGTTAATGAATTCGTAGACGATAAGTCTATTCTCTTCATTTGGTCGTATCTTCTATTAGATTTGTCTAATAATAATAGTTATATACTTTCCATCGAAGTGCATAAGATCACTCAGAGTGAAATGGTTTGGTCAATGCATATCTAAAGCACTTTAAGTGGCATCGTTTCTCACTTTTAAAGAGTTAATCACACATGAATCATCTTTTAAAGAGTTAATTGTACTTGAATTATCTTCAAACTCATTATGAAATGATTCCGAAATGATTTCATAACTCTTATTATAAATGATAAGCAAGTAAAGCTTGTTAGAACTCTTTATTACGTATTTTATAATTGGAAATGCACAAGTTATAACTCTTCTTAGTGGATTTGTTAATGAATTCGTAGATAATAAGTCTATTCTCTTCATTTGATCGTATCTTCTATAAGATTTGTCTAATAATAATAGCTATATACTCTCCGTCGAAGTACACAAGATCACTCAGAGTGAAACGGTTTGGTTAATGCTTATCTAAAGCACTTTAAGTGGCATCGTTTCACACTTTTAAAAAGTTAAGCATACACGAATCATCCTATATAGAGTTAATTGTACTTGAATTATCTTCTAATTCATTATGAAATGATTCCAAAATGATTCCATAACTCTTATTATAAATGATAAGCAAGTAAAGCTTGTTAGAACTCTCTATTACGTGTTCTATAATTGGAAATGCACAAGTTATAACTATTCTTAGTGGATTTGTTAATGAATTCGTAGACGATAAGTCTATTCTCTTCATTTGGTCGTATCTTCTGTTAGATTTGTCTAATAATAATAGGTATATACTTTCCATCGAAGTGCACAAGATCACTCAGAGTGAAACGGTTTGGTCAATGCTTATCTAAAGTACTTTAAGTGGCATCGTTTCTCACTTTTAAAAAGTTAGTCACACACGAATCATCTTTTAAAGAGTTAATTGTACTTGAATTATCTTCAAACTCATTATGAAATGAATCCGAAATGATTCCATAACTCTTATTATAAATGATAAGCAAGTAAAGCTTGTTAGAACTCTCTATTACGTATTTTATAATTGGAAATGCACAAGTTATAACTATTCTTAGTGGACTTGTTAACGAATTCGTAGATAATAAGTCTATTCTCTTCATTTGGTCGTATCTTCTATTAAATTTGTCTAATAATAATAGCTATATACTTTCCATCGAAGTGCATAAAATCACTCAGAGTGAAACGGTTTGGTCAATGCTTATCTAAAGCACTTTAAGTGGCATCGTTTCACACTTTTAAAAAGTTAAGCATACACGAATCATCCTATATAGAGTTAATTGTACTTGAATTATCTTCTAACTCATTATGAAATGATTCCAAAATGATTCCATAACCCTTATTATAAATGATAAGCAAGTAAAGCTTGTTAGAACTCTCTATTACGTGTTTTATAATTGGAAATGCACAAGTTATAACTATTCTTAGTGGATTTGTTAATGAATTCGTAGACGATAAGTCTATTCTCTTCATTTGGTCGTATTTTCTGTTAGATTTGTCTAATAATAATAGTTATATACTTTCCATCGAAGTGCACAAGATCACTCAAAGTGAAACGGTTTGGTCAATGCTTATCTAAAGCACTTTAAGTGGCATCGTTTCTCACTTTTAAAGAGTTAATCACACACGAATCATCTTTTAAAGAGTTAATTGTACTTGAATTATCTTCAAACTCATTATGAAATGATTCCGAAATGATTTCATAACTCTTATTATAAATGATAAGCAAGTAAAGCTTGTTAGAACTCTTTATTACGTATTTTATAATTGGAAATGCACAAGTTATAACTATTCTTAGTGGATTTGTTAATGAATTCGTAGATAATAAGTCTATTCTCTTCATTTGGTCGTATCTTCTATTAGATTTGTCTAATAATAATAGTTATATACTTTCCATCGAAGTGCATAAGATCACTCAGAGTGAAATGGTTTGGTCAATGCATATCTAAAGCACTTTAAGTGGCATCGTTTCTCACTTTTAAAGAGTTAATCACACATGAATCATCTTTTAAAGAGTTAATTGTACTTGAATTATCTTCAAACTCATTATGAAATGATTCCGAAATGATTTCATAACTCTTATTATAAATGATAAGCAAGTAAAGCTTGTTAGAACTCTTTATTACGTATTTTATAATTGGAAATGCACAAGTTATAACTATTCTTAGTGGATTTGTTAATGAATTCGTATATAATAAGTCTATTCTCTTCATTTGGTCGTATCTTCTATTAGATTTGTCTAATAATAATAGTTATATACTTTCCATCGAAGTGCATAAGATCACTCAGAGTGAAATGGTTTGGTCAATGCATATCTAAAGCACTTTAAGTGGCATAGTTTTTCACTTTTAAAAAGTTAATCATACACGAATCATCTTTTAAAGAGTTAATTGTACTTGAATTATCTTCTAACTCATTATGAAATGATTCCAAAATGATTCCATAACTCTTATTATAAATGATAAGCAAGTAAAGCTTGTTAGAACTCTCTATTACGTGTTTTATAATTGAAAATGCACAAGTTATAACTATTCTTAGTGGATTTGTTAATGAATTCGTAGACGATAAGTCTATTCTCTTCATTTGGTCGTATCTTCTGTTAGATTTGTCTAATAATAATAGTTATATACTGTCCATCGAAGTGCACAAGATCACTCAGAGTGAAACGGTTTGGTCAATGCTTATCTAAAGTACTTTAAGTGGCATCGTTTCTCACTTTTAAAAAGTTAATCACAGACGAATCATCTTTTAAAGAGTTAATTGTACTTGAATTATTTTCAAACTCATTATGAAATGATTCCAAAATGATTCCATAACTCTTATTATAAATGATAAGCAAGTAAAGCTTGTTAGAACTCTCTATTACGTATTTTATAATTGGAAATGCACAAGTTATAACTATTCTTAGTGGATTTGTTAATGAATTCGTAGATAATAAGTCTATTCTCTTCATTTGATCGTATCTTCTATAAGATTTGTCTAATAATAATAGCTATATACTTTCCGTCGAAGTACACAAGATCACTCAGAGTGAAACGGTTTGGTTAATGCTTATCTAAAGCACTTTAAGTGGCATCGTTTCACACTTTTAAAAAGTTAAGCATACACGAATCATCCTATATAGAGTTAATTGTACTTGAATTATCTTCTAACTCATTATGAAATGATTCCAAAATGATTCCATAACTCTTATTATAAATGATAAGCAAGTAAAGCTTGTTAGAACTCTCTATTACGTGTTCTATAATTGGAAATGCACAAGTTATAACTATTCTTAGTGGATTTGTTAATGAATTCGTAGACGATAGGTCTATTCTCTTCATTTGGTCGTATCTTCTGTTAGATTTGTCTAATAATAATAGTTATATACTTTCCATCGAAGTGCACGAGATCACTCAGAGTGAAACGGTTTGGTCAATACTTATCTAAAGTACTTTAAGTGGCATCGTTTCTCACTTTTAAAAAGTTAGTCACACACGAATCATCTTTTAAAGAGTTAATTGTACTTGAATTATCTTCAAACTCATTATGAAATGATTCCGAAATGATTCCATAACTCTTATTATAAATGATAAGCAAGTAAAGCTTGTTAGAACTCTTTATTACGTATTTTATAATTGGAAATGCACAAGTTATAACTATTCTTAGTGGATTTGTTAATGAATTCGTAGATAATAAGTCTATTCTCTTCATTTGGTCGTATCTTCTATTAGATTTGTCTAATAATAATAGTTATATACTTTCCATCGAAGTGCATAAGATCACTCAGAGTGAAATGGTTTGGTCAATGCATATCTAAAGCACTTTAAGTGGCATCGTTTCTCACTTTTAAAGAGTTAATCACACATGAATCATCTTTTAAAGAGTTAATTGTACTTGAATTATCTTCAAACTCATTATGAAATGATTCCGAAATGATTTCATAACTCTTATTATAAATGATAAGCAAGTAAAGCTTGTTAGAACTCTTTATTACGTATTTTATAATTGGAAATGCACAAGTTATAACTATTCTTAGTGGATTTGTTAATGAATTCGTAGATAATAAGTCTATTCTCTTCATTTGATCGTATCTTCTATAAGATTTGTCTAATAATAATAGCTATATACTCTCCGTCGAAGTACACAAGATCACTCAGAGTGAAACGGTTTGGTTAATGCTTATCTAAAGCACTTTAAGTGGCATCGTTTCACACTTTTAAAAAGTTAAGCATACACGAATCATCCTATATAGAGTTAATTGTACTTGAATTATCTTCTAATTCATTATGAAATGATTCCAAAATGATTCCATAACTCTTATTATAAATGATAAGCAAGTAAAGCTTGTTAGAACTCTTTATTACGTATTTTATAATTGGAAATGCACAAGTTATAACTATTCTTAGTGGATTTGTTAATGAATTCGTAGATAATAAGTCTATTCTCTTCATTTGGTCGTATCTTCTATTAGATTTGTCAAATAATAATAGTTATATACTTTCCATCGAAGTGCATAAGATCACTCAGAGTGAAATGGTTTGGTCAATGCATATCTAAAGCACTTTAAGTGGCATCGTTTCTCACTTTTAAAAAGTTAATCATACACGAATCATCTTTTAAAGAGTTAATTGTACTTGAATTATCTTCTAACTCATTATGAAATGATTCCAAAATGATTCCATAACTCTTATTATAAATGATAAGCAAGTAAAGCTTGTTAGAACTCTCTATTACGTGTTCTATAATTGGAAATGCACAAGTTATAACTATTCTTAGTGGATTTGTTAATGAATTCGTAGACGATAAGTCTATTCTCTTCATTTGGTCGTATCTTCTGTTAGATTTGTCTAATAATAATAGGTATATACTTTCCATCGAAGTGCACAAGATCACTCAGAGTGAAACGGTTTGGTCAATGCTTATCTAAAGTACTTTAAGTGGCATCGTTTCTCACTTTTAAAAAGTTAGTCACACACGAATCATCTTTTAAAGAGTTAATTGTACTTGAATTATCTTCAAACTCATTATGAAATGATTCCGAAATGATTGCATAACTCTTATTATAAATGATAAGCAAGTAAAGCTTGTTAGAACTCTCTATTACGTATTTTATAATTGGAAATGCACAAGTTATAACTATTCTTAGTGGACTTGTTAACGAATTCGTAGATAATAAGTCTATTCTCTTCATTTGGTCGTATCTTCTATTAAATTTGTCTAATAATAATAGCTATATACTTTCCATCGAAGTGCATAAAATCACTCAGAGTGAAACGGTTTGGTCAATGCTTATCTAAAGCACTTTAAGTGGCATCGTTTCACACTTTTAAAAAGTTAAGCATACACGAATCATCCTATATAGAGTTAATTGTACTTGAATTATCTTCTAACTCATTATGAAATGATTCCAAAATGATTCCATAACTCTTATTAAAAATGATAAGCAAGTAAAGCTTGTTAGAACTCTCTATTACGTGTTCTATAATTGGAAATGCACAAGTTATAACTATTCTTAGTGGATTTGTTAATGAATTCGTAGACGATAGGTCTATTCTCTTCATTTGGTCGTATCTTCTGTTAGATTTGTCTAATAATAATAGTTATATACTTTCCATCGAAGTGCACAAGATCACTCAGAGTGAAACGGTTTGGTCAATACTTATCTAAAGTACTTTAAGTGGCATCGTTTCTCACTTTTAAAAAGTTAGTCACACACGAATCATCTTTTAAGGAGTTAATTGTACTTGAATTATCTTCAAACTCATTATGAAATGATTCCGAAATGATTTCATAACTCTTATTATAAATGATAAGCATGTAAAGCTTGTTAGAACTCTCTATTACGTATTTTATAATTGGAAATGCACAAGTTATAACTATTCTTAGTGGATTTGTTAATGAATTCGTAGATAATAAGTCTATTCTCTTCATTTGGTCGTATCTTCTATTAGATTTGTCTAATAATAATAGTTATATACTTTCCATCGAAGTGCATAAGATCACTCAGAGTGAAATGGTTTGGTCAATGCATATCTAAAGCACTTTAAGTGGCATCGTTTCTCACTTTTAAAGAGTTAATCACACATGAATCATCTTTTAAAGAGTTAATTGTACTTGAATTATCTTCAAACTCATTATGAAATGATTCCGAAATGATTTCATAACTCTTATTATAAATGATAAGCAAGTAAAGCTTGTTAGAACTCTTTATTACGTATTTTATAATTGGAAATGCACAAGTTATAACTATTCTTAGTGGATTTGTTAATGAATTCGTAGATAATAAGTCTATTCTCTTCATTTGATCGTATCTTCTATAAGATTTGTCTAATAATAATAGCTATATACTCTCCGTCGAAGTACACAAGATCACTCAGAGTGAAACGGTTTGGTTAATGCTTATCTAAAGCACTTTAAGTGGCATCGTTTCACACTTTTAAAAAGTTAAGCATACACGAATCATCCTATATAGAGTTAATTGTACTTGAATTATCTTCTAATTCATTATGAAATGATTCCAAAATGATTCCATAACTCTTATTATAAATGATAAGCAAGTAAAGCTTGTTAGAACTCTCTATTACGTGTTCTATAATTGGAAATGCACAAGTTATAACTATTCTTAGTGGATTTGTTAATGAATTCGTAGACGATAAGTCTATTCTCTTCATTTGGTCGTATCTTCTGTTAGATTTGTCTAATAATAATAGGTATATACTTTCCATCGAAGTGCACAAGATCACTCAGAGTGAAACGGTTTGGTCAATGCTTATCTAAAGTACTTTAAGTGGCATCGTTTCTCACTTTTAAAAAGTTAGTCACACACGAATCATCTTTTAAAGAGTTAATTGTACTTGAATTATCTTCAAACTCATTATGAAATGATTCCGAAATGATTGCATAACTCTTATTATAAATGATAAGCAAGGTAAAGCTTGTTAGAACTCTCTATTACGTATTTTATAATTGAAATGCACAAGTTATAACTATTCTTAGTGGACTTGTTAACGAATTCGTAGATAATAAGTCTATTCTCTTCATTTGGTCGTATCTTCTATTAAATTTGTCTAATAATAATAGCTATATACTTTCCATCGAAGTGCATAAAATCACTCAGAGTGAAACGGTTTGGTCAATGCTTATCTAAAGCACTTTAAGTGGCATCGTTTCACACTTTTAAAAAGTTAAGCATACACGAATCATCCTATATAGAGTTAATTGTACTTGAATTATCTCTAACTCATTATGAAATGATTCCAAAATGATTCCATAACTCTTATTAAAAATGATAAGCAAGTAAAGCTTGTTAGAACTCTCTATTACGTGTTCTATAATTGGAAATGCACAAGTTATAACTATTCTTAGTGGATTTGTTAATGAATTCGTAGACGATAGGTCTATTCTCTTCATTTGGTCGTATCTTCTGTTAGATTTGTCTAATAATAATAGTATATACTTTCCATCGAAGTGCACAAGATCACTCAGAGTGAAACGGTTTGGTCAATACTTATCTAAAGTACTTTAAGTGGCATCGTTTCTCACTTTTAAAAAGTTAGTCACACACGAATCATCTTTTAAGGAGTTAATTGTACTTGAATTATCTTCAAACTCATTATGAAATGATTCCGAAATGATTTCATAACTCTTATTATAAATGATAAGCATGTAAAGCTTGTTAGAACTCTCTATTACGTATTTTATAATTGGAAATGCACAAGTTATAACTATTCTTAGTGGATTTGTTAATGAATTCGTAGATAATAAGTCTATTCTCTTCATTTGGTCGTATCTTCTATTAGATTTGTCAAATAATAATAGTTATATACTTTCCATCGAAGTGCATAAGATCACTCAGAGTGAAATGGTTTGGTCAATGCATATCTAAAGCACTTTAAGTGGCATCGTTTCTCACTTTTAAAAAGTTAATCATACACGAATCATCTTTTAAAGAGTTAATTGTACTTGAATTATCTTCTAACTCATTATGAAATGATTCCAAAATGATTCCATAACTCTTATTATAAATGATAAGCAAGTAAAGCTTGTTAGAACTCTCTATTACGTGTTCTATAATTGGAAATGCACAAGTTATAACTATTCTTAGTGGATTTGTTAATGAATTCGTAGACGATAAGTCTATTCTCTTCATTTGGTCGTATCTTCTGTTAGATTTGTCTAATAATAATAGGTATATACTTTCCATCGAAGTGCACAAGATCACTCAGAGTGAAACGGTTTTGGTCAATGCTTATCTAAAGTACTTTAAGTGGCATCGTTTCTCACTTTTAAAAAGTTAGTCACACACGAATCATCTTTTAAAGAGTTAATTGTACTTGAATTATCTTCAAACTCATTATGAAATGATTCCGAAATGATTGCATAACTCTTATTATAAATGATAAGCAAGTAAAGCTTGTTAGAACTCTCTATTACGTATTTTATAATTGGAAATGCACAAGTTATAACTATTCTTAGTGGACTTGTTAACGAATTCGTAGATAATAAGTCTATTCTCTTCATTTGGTCGTATCTTCTATTAAATTTGTCTAATAATAATAGCTATATACTTTCCATCGAAGTGCATAAAATCACTCAGAGTGAAACGGTTTGGTCAATGCTTATCTAAAGCACTTTAAGTGGCATCGTTTCACACTTTTAAAAAGTTAAGCATACACGAATCATCCTATATAGAGTTAATTGTACTTGAATTATCTTCTAACTCATTATGAAATGATTCCAAAATGATTCCATAACTCTTATTAAAAATGATAAGCAAGTAAAGCTTGTTAGAACTCTCTATTACGTGTTCTATAATTGGAAATGCACAAGTTAATAACTATTCTTAGTGGATTTGTTAATGAATTCGTAGACGATAGGTCTATTCTCTTCATTTGTCGTATCTTCTGTTAGATTTGTCTAATAATAATAGTTATATACTTTCCATCGAAGTGCACAAGATCACTCAGAGTGAAACGGTTTGGTCAATACTTATCTAAAGTACTTTAAGTGGCATCGTTTCTCACTTTTAAAAAGTTAGTCACACACGAATCATCTTTTAAGGAGTTAATTGTACTTGAATTATCTTCAAACTCATTATGAAATGATTCCGAAATGATTTCATAACTCTTATTATAAATGATAAGCATGTAAAGCTTGTTAGAAACTCTCTATTACGTATTTTATAATTGGAAATGCACAAGTTATAACTATTCTTAGTGGATTTGTTAATGAATTCGTAGATATAAGTCTATTCTCTTCATTTGGTCGTATCTTCTATTAGATTTGTCTAATATAATAGTTATATACTTTCCATCGAAGTGCATAAGATCACTCAGAGTGAAATGGTTTGGTCAATGCATATCTAAAGCACTTTAAGTGGCATCGTTTCTCACTTTTAAAGAGTTAATCACACATGAATCATCTTTTAAAGAGTTAATTGTACTTGAATTATCTTCAAACTCATTATGAAATGATTCCGAAATGATTTCATAACTCTTATTATAAATGATAAGCAAGTAAAGCTTGTTAGAACTCTTTATTACGTATTTTATAATTGGAAATGCACAAGTTATAACTATTCTTAGTGGATTTGTTAATGAATTCGTAGATAATAAGTCTATTCTCTTCATTTGATCGTATCTTCTATAAGATTTGTCTAATAATAATAGCTATATACTCTCCGTCGAAGTACACAAGATCACTCAGAGTGAAACGGTTTGGTTAATGCTTATCTAAAGCACTTTAAGTGGCATCGTTTCACACTTTTAAAAAGTTAAGCATACACGAATCATCTATTAGAGTTAATTGTACTTGAATTATCTTCTAATTCATTATGAAATGATTCCAAAATGATTCCATAACTCTTATTATAAATGATAAGCAAGTAAAGCTTGTTAGAACTCTCTATTACGTGTTCTATAATTGGAAATGCACAAGTTATAACTATTCTTAGTGGATTTGTTAATGAATTCGTAGACGATAAGTCTATTCTCTTCATTTGGTCGTATCTTCTGTTAGATTTGTCTAATAATAATAGGTATATACTTTCCATCGAAGTGCACAAGATCACTCAGAGTGAAACGGTTTGGTCAATGCTTATCTAAAGTACTTTAAGTGGCATCGTTTCTCACTTTTAAAAAGTTAGTCACACACGAATCATCTTTTAAAGAGTTAATTGTACTTGAATTATCTTCAAACTCATTATGAAATGATTCCGAAATGATTGCATAACTCTTATTATAAATGATAAGCAAGTAAAGCTTGTTAGAACTCTCTATTACGTATTTTATAATTGGAAATGCACAAGTTATAACTATTCTTAGTGGACTTGTTAACGAATTCGTAGATAATAAGTCTATTCTCTTCATTTGGTCGTATCTTCTATTAAATTTGTCTAATAATAATAGCTATATACTTTCCATCGAAGTGCATAAAATCACTCAGAGTGAAACGGTTTGGTCAATGCTTATCTAAAGCACTTTAAGTGGCATCGTTTCACACTTTTAAAAAGTTAAGCATACACGAATCATCCTATATAGAGTTAATTGTACTTGAATTATCTTCTAACTCATTATGAAATGATTCCAAAATGATTCCATAACTCTTATTAAAAATGATAAGCAAGTAAAGCTTGTTAGAACTCTCTATTACGTGTTCTATAATTGGAAATGCACAAGTTATAACTATTCTTAGTGGATTTGTTAATGAATTCGTAGACGATAGGTCTATTCTCTTCATTTGGTCGTATCTTCTGTTAGATTTGTCTAATAATAATAGTTATATACTTTCCATCGAAGTGCACAAGATCACTCAGAGTGAAACGGTTTGGTCAATACTTATCTAAAGTACTTTAAGTGGCATCGTTTCTCACTTTTAAAAAGTTAGTCACACACGAATCATCTTTTAAGGAGTTAATTGTACTTGAATTATCTTCAAACTCATTATGAAATGATTCCGAAATGATTTCATAACTCTTATTATAAATGATAAGCATGTAAAGCTTGTTAGAACTCTCTATTACGTATTTTATAATTGGAAATGCACAAGTTATAACTATTCTTAGTGGATTTGTTAATGAATTCGTAGATAATAAGTCTATTCTCTTCATTTGGTCGTATCTTCTATTAGATTTGTAATAATAATAGTTATATACTTTCCATCGAAGTGCATAAGATCACTCAGAGTGAAATGGTTTGGTCAATGCATATCTAAAGCACTTTAAGTGGCATCGTTTCTCACTTTTAAAAAGTTAATCATACACGAATCATCTTTTAAAGAGTTAATTGTACTTGAATTATCTTCTAACTCATTATGAAATGATTCCAAAATGATTCCATAACTCTTATTATAAATGATAAGCAAGTAAAGCTTGTTAGAACTCTTTATTACGTATTTTATAATTGGAAATGCACAAGTTATAACTATTCTTAGTGGATTTGTTAATGAATTCGTAGATAATAAGTCTATTCTCTTCATTTGATCGTATCTTCTATAAGATTTGTCTAATAATAATAGCTATATACTCTCCGTCGAAGTACACAAGATCACTCAGAGTGAAACGGTTTGGTTAATGCTTATCTAAAGCACTTTAAGTGGCATCGTTTCACACTTTTAAAAAGTTAAGCATACACGAATCATCCTATATAGAGTTAATTGTACTTGAATTATCTTCTAATTCATTATGAAATGATTCCAAAATGATTCCATAACTCTTATTATAAATGATAAGCAAGTAAAGCTTGTTAGAACTCTCTATTACGTGTTCTATAATTGGAAATGCACAAGTTATAACTATTCTTAGTGGATTTGTTAATGAATTCGTAGACGATAAGTCTATTCTCTTCATTTGGTCGTATCTTCTGTTAGATTTGTCTAATAATAATAGTATATACTTTCCATCGAAGTGCACAAGATCACTCAGAGTGAAACGGTTTGGTCAATGCTTATCTAAAGTACATTAAGTGGCATCGTTTCTCACTTTTAAAAAGTTAGTCACACACGAATCATCTTTTAAAGAGTTAATTGTACTTGAATTATCTTCAAACTCATTATGAAATGATTCCGAAATGATTCCATAACTCTTATTATAAATGATAAGCAAGTAAAGCTTGTTAGAACTCTCTATTACGTATTTTATAATTGGAAATGCACAAGTTATAACTATTCTTAGTGGACTTGTTAACGAATTCGTAGATAATAAGTCTATTCTCTTCATTTGGTCGTATCTTCTATTAAATTTGTCTAATAATAATAGCTATATACTTTCCATCGAAGTGCATAAAATCACTCAGAGTGAAACGGTTTGGTCAATGCTTATCTAAAGCACTTTAAGTGGCATCGTTTCACACTTTTAAAAAGTTAAGCATACACGAATCATCCTATATAGAGTTAATTGTACTTGAATTATCTTCTAACTCATTATGAAATGATTCCAAAATGATTCCATAACTCTTATTATAAATGATAAGCAAGTAAAGCTTGTTAGAACTCTCTATTACGTGTTTTATAATTGGAAATGCACAAGTTATAACTATTCTTAGTGGATTTGTTAATGAATTCGTAGACGATGTCTATTCTCTTCATTTGATCGTATTTTCTGTTAGATTTGTCTAATAATAATAGTTATATACTTTCCATCGAAGTGCACAAGATCACTCAAGTGAAACGGTTTGGTCAATGCTTATCTAAAGCACTTTAAGTGGCATCGTTTCTCACTTTTAAAGAGTTAATCACACACGAATCATCTTTTAAAGAGTTAATTGTACTTGAATTATCTTCAAACTCATTATGAAATGATTCCGAAATGATTTCATAACTCTTATTATAAATGATAAGCAAGTAAAGCTTGTTAGAACTCTTATTACGTATTTTATAATTGGAAATGCAAAGTTATAACTATTCTTAGTGGATTTGTTAATGAATTCGTAGACGATAAGTCTATTCTCTTCATTTGGTCGTATCTTCTGTTAGATTTGTCTAAATAATAGTTATATACTTCCATCGAAGTGCACAAGATCACTCAGAGTGAAACGGTTTGGTCAATGCTTATCTAAAGTACTTTAAGTGGCATCGTTTTCACTTTTAAAAAGTTAATCACAGACGAATCATCTTTTAAAGAGTTAATTGTACTTGAATTATCTTCTAACTCATTATGAAATGATTCCAAAATGATTCCATAACTCTTATTATAAATGATAAGCAAGTAAAGCTTGTTAGAACTCTCTATTACGTGTTTTATAATTGAAATGCACAAGTTATAACTATTCTTAGTGGATTTGTTAATGAATTCGTAGACGATAAGTCTATTCTCTTCATTTGGTCGTATCTTCTGTTAGATTTGTCTAATATAATAGTATATACTTCCATCGAAGTGCACAAGATCACTCAGAGTGAAACGGTTTGGTCAATGCTTATCTAAAGTACTTTAAGTGGCATCGTTTCTCACTTTTAAAAAGTTATCACAGACGAATCATCTTTTAAAGAGTTAATTGTACTTGAATTATCTTCAAACTCATTATGAAATGATTCCAAAATGATTCCATAACTCTTATTATAAATGATAAGCAAGTAAAGCTTGTTAGAACTCTCTATTACGTATTTTATAATTGGAAATGCACAAGTTATAACTATTCTTAGTGGATTTGTTAATGAATTCGTAGACGATAAGTCTATTCTCTTCATTTGGTCGTATCTTCTGTTAGATTTGTCTAATAATAATAGGTATATACTTTCCATCGAAGTGCACAAGATCACTCAGAGTGAAACGGTTTGGTCAATGCTTATCTAAAGTACTTTAAGTGGCATCGTTTCACTTTTAAA
>CM053647.1:17088000-17175957 GCA_028654395.1 Scutellaria barbata | reverse complement strand
TCCATCGAAGTGCATAAGATCACTCAGAGTGAAACGGTTTGGTCAATGCATATCTAAAGCACTTTAAGTGGCATCGTTTCACACTTTTAAAAAGTTAATCATACACGAATCATCCTATATAGAGTTAATTGTACTTGAATTATCTTCTAACTCATTATGAAATGATTACGAAATGATTCCATAACTCTTATTATAAATGATAAGCAAGTAAAGCTTGTTAGAACTCTCTATTACGTATTATATAATTGGAAATGCACAAGTTATAACTATTCTTAGTGGACTTGTTAACGAATTCGTAGATAATAAGTCTATTCTCTTCATTTGGTCGTATCTTCTATTAGATTTGTCTAATAATAATAGCTATATACTTTCCATCGAAGTGCATAAGATCACTCAGAGTGAAACGGTTTGGTCAATGCATATCTAAAGCACTTTAAGTGGCATCGTTTCACACTTTTAAAAAGTTAATCATACACGAATCATCTTTATAGAGTTAATTGTACTTGAATTATCTTCTAACTCATTATGAAATGATTCCGAAATGATTCCATAACTCTTATTATAAATGATAAGCAAGTAAAGCTTGTTAGAACTCTCTATTACGTATTTTATAATTGGAAATGCACAAGTTATAACTATTCTTAGTGGACTTGTTAACGAATTCGTAGATAATAAGTCTATTCTCTTCATTTGGTCGTATCTTCTATTAGATTTGTCTAATAATAATAGCTATATACTTTCCATCGAAGTGCATAAGATCACTCAGAGTGAAACGGTTTGGTCAATGCATATCTAAAGCACTTTAAGTGGCATCGTTTCACACTTTTAAAAAGTTAATCATACACGAATCATCCTATATAGAGTTAATTGTACTTGAATTATCTTCTAACTCATTATGAAATGATTACGAAATGATTCCATAACTCTTATTATAAATGATAAGCAAGTAAAGCTTGTTAGAACTCTCTATTACGTATTTTATAATTGGAAATGCACAAGTTATAACTATTCTTAGTGGACTTGTTAACGAATTCGTAGATAATAAGTCTATTCTCTTCATTTGGTCGTATCTTCTATTAGATTTGTCTAATAATAATAGCTATATACTTTCCATCGAAGTGCATAAGATCACTCAGAGTGAAACGGTTTGGTCAATGCATATCTAAAGCACTTTAAGTGGCATCGTTTCACACTTTTAAAAAGTTAATCATACACGAATCATCTTTATAGAGTTAATTGTACTTGAATTATCTTCTAACTCATTATGAAATGATTACGAAATGATTCCATAACTCTTATTATAAATGATAAGCAAGTAAAGCTTGTTAGAACTCTCTATTACGTATTTTATAATTGGAAATGCACAAGTTATAACTATTCTTAGTGGACTTGTTAACGAATTCGTAGATAATAAGTCTATTCTCTTCATTTGGTCGTATCTTCTATTAGATTTGTCTAATAATAATAGCTATATACTTTCCATCGAAGTGCATAAGATCACTCAGAGTGAAACGGTTTGGTCAATGCATATCTAAAGCACTTTAAGTGGCATCGTTTCACACTTTTAAAAAGTTAATCATACACGAATCATCTTTATAGAGTTAATTGTACTTGAATTATCTTCTAACTCATTATGAAATGATTCCGAAATGATTCCATAACTCTTATTATAAATGATAAGCAAGTAAAGCTTGTTAGAACTCTCTATTACGTATTATATAATTGGAAATGCACAAGTTATAACTATTCTTAGTGGACTTGTTAACGAATTCGTAGATAATAAGTCTATTCTCTTCATTTGGTCGTATCTTCTATTAGATTTGTCTAATAATAATAGCTATATACTTTCCATCGAAGTGCATAAGATCACTCAGAGTGAAACGGTTTGGTCAATGCATATCTAAAGCACTTTAAGTGGCATCGTTTCACACTTTTAAAAAGTTAATCATACACGAATCATCTTTATAGAGTTAATTGTACTTGAATTATCTTCTAACTCATTATGAAATGATTCCGAAATGATTCCATAACTCTTATTATAAATGATAAGCAAGTAAAGCTTGTTAGAACTCTCTATTACGTATTATATAATTGGAAATGCACAAGTTATAACTATTCTTAGTGGACTTGTTAACGAATTCGTAGATAATAAGTCTATTCTCTTCATTTGGTCGTATCTTCTATTAGATTTGTCTAATAATAATAGCTATATACTTTCCATCGAAGTGCATAAGATCACTCAGAGTGAAACGGTTTGGTCAATGCATATCTAAAGCACTTTAAGTGGCATCGTTTCACACTTTTAAAAAGTTAATCATACACGAATCATCTTTATAGAGTTAATTGTACTTGAATTATCTTCTAACTCATTATGAAATGATTACGAAATGATTCCATAACTCTTATTATAAATGATAAGCAAGTAAAGCTTGTTAGAACTCTCTATTACGTATTTTATAATTGGAAATGCACAAGTTATAACTATTCTTAGTGGACTTGTTAACGAATTCGTAGATAATAAGTCTATTCTCTTCATTTGGTCGTATCTTCTATTAGATTTGTCTAATAATAATAGCTATATACTTTCCATCGAAGTGCATAAGATCACTCAGAGTGAAACGGTTTGGTCAATGCATATCTAAAGCACTTTAAGTGGCATCGTTTCACACTTTTAAAAAGTTAATCATACACGAATCATCCTATATAGAGTTAATTGTACTTGAATTATCTTCTAACTCATTATGAAATGATTACGAAATGATTCCATAACTCTTATTATAAATGATAAGCAAGTAAAGCTTGTTAGAACTCTCTATTACGTATTATATAATTGGAAATGCACAAGTTATAACTATTCTTAGTGGACTTGTTAACGAATTCGTAGATAATAAGTCTATTCTCTTCATTTGGTCGTATCTTCTATTAGATTTGTCTAATAATAATAGCTATATACTTTCCATCGAAGTGCATAAGATCACTCAGAGTGAAACGGTTTGGTCAATGCATATCTAAAGCACTTTAAGTGGCATCGTTTCACACTTTTAAAAAGTTAATCATACACGAATCATCTTTATAGAGTTAATTGTACTTGAATTATCTTCTAACTCATTATGAAATGATTCCGAAATGATTCCATAACTCTTATTATAAATGATAAGCAAGTAAAGCTTGTTAGAACTCTCTATTACGTATTTTATAATTGGAAATGCACAAGTTATAACTATTCTTAGTGGACTTGTTAACGAATTCGTAGATAATAAGTCTATTCTCTTCATTTGGTCGTATCTTCTATTAGATTTGTCTAATAATAATAGCTATATACTTTCCATCGAAGTGCATAAGATCACTCAGAGTGAAACGGTTTGGTCAATGCATATCTAAAGCACTTTAAGTGGCATCGTTTCACACTTTTAAAAAGTTAATCATACACGAATCATCTTTATAGAGTTAATTGTACTTGAATTATCTTCTAACTCATTATGAAATGATTACGAAATGATTCCATAACTCTTATTATAAATGATAAGCAAGTAAAGCTTGTTAGAACTCTCTATTACGTATTTTATAATTGGAAATGCACAAGTTATAACTATTCTTAGTGGACTTGTTAACGAATTCGTAGATAATAAGTCTATTCTCTTCATTTGGTCGTATCTTCTATTAGATTTGTCTAATAATAATAGCTATATACTTTCCATCGAAGTGCATAAGATCACTCAGAGTGAAACGGTTTGGTCAATGCATATCTAAAGCACTTTAAGTGGCATCGTTTCACACTTTTAAAAAGTTAATCATACACGAATCATCTTTATAGAGTTAATTGTACTTGAATTATCTTCTAACTCATTATGAAATGATTCCGAAATGATTCCATAACTCTTATTATAAATGATAAGCAAGTAAAGCTTGTTAGAACTCTCTATTACGTATTATATAATTGGAAATGCACAAGTTATAACTATTCTTAGTGGACTTGTTAACGAATTCGTAGATAATAAGTCTATTCTCTTCATTTGGTCGTATCTTCTATTAGATTTGTCTAATAATAATAGCTATATACTTTCCATCGAAGTGCATAAGATCACTCAGAGTGAAACGGTTTGGTCAATGCATATCTAAAGCACTTTAAGTGGCATCGTTTCACACTTTTAAAAAGTTAATCATACACGAATCATCTTTATAGAGTTAATTGTACTTGAATTATCTTCTAACTCATTATGAAATGATTCCGAAATGATTCCATAACTCTTATTATAAATGATAAGCAAGTAAAGCTTGTTAGAACTCTCTATTACGTATTATATAATTGGAAATGCACAAGTTATAACTATTCTTAGTGGACTTGTTAACGAATTCGTAGATAATAAGTCTATTCTCTTCATTTGGTCGTATCTTCTATTAGATTTGTCTAATAATAATAGCTATATACTTTCCATCGAAGTGCATAAGATCACTCAGAGTGAAACGGTTTGGTCAATGCATATCTAAAGCACTTTAAGTGGCATCGTTTCACACTTTTAAAAAGTTAATCATACACGAATCATCTTTATAGAGTTAATTGTACTTGAATTATCTTCTAACTCATTATGAAATGATTCCGAAATGATTCCATAACTCTTATTATAAATGATAAGCAAGTAAAGCTTGTTAGAACTCTCTATTACGTATTATATAATTGGAAATGCACAAGTTATAACTATTCTTAGTGGACTTGTTAACGAATTCGTAGATAATAAGTCTATTCTCTTCATTTGGTCGTATCTTCTATTAGATTTGTCTAATAATAATAGCTATATACTTTCCATCGAAGTGCATAAGATCACTCAGAGTGAAACGGTTTGGTCAATGCATATCTAAAGCACTTTAAGTGGCATCGTTTCACACTTTTAAAAAGTTAATCATACACGAATCATCTTTATAGAGTTAATTGTACTTGAATTATCTTCTAACTCATTATGAAATGATTACGAAATGATTCCATAACTCTTATTATAAATGATAAGCAAGTAAAGCTTGTTAGAACTCTCTATTACGTATTATATAATTGGAAATGCACAAGTTATAACTATTCTTAGTGGACTTGTTAACGAATTCGTAGATAATAAGTCTATTCTCTTCATTTGGTCGTATCTTCTATTAGATTTGTCTAATAATAATAGCTATATACTTTCCATCGAAGTGCATAAGATCACTCAGAGTGAAACGGTTTGGTCAATGCATATCTAAAGCACTTTAAGTGGCATCGTTTCACACTTTTAAAAAGTTAATCATACACGAATCATCTTTATAGAGTTAATTGTACTTGAATTATCTTCTAACTCATTATGAAATGATTACGAAATGATTCCATAACTCTTATTATAAATGATAAGCAAGTAAAGCTTGTTAGAACTCTCTATTACGTATTATATAATTGGAAATGCACAAGTTATAACTATTCTTAGTGGACTTGTTAACGAATTCGTAGATAATAAGTCTATTCTCTTCATTTGGTCGTATCTTCTATTAGATTTGTCTAATAATAATAGCTATATACTTTCCATCGAAGTGCATAAGATCACTCAGAGTGAAACGGTTTGGTCAATGCATATCTAAAGCACTTTAAGTGGCATCGTTTCACACTTTTAAAAAGTTAATCATACACGAATCATCTTTATAGAGTTAATTGTACTTGAATTATCTTCTAACTCATTATGAAATGATTCCGAAATGATTCCATAACTCTTATTATAAATGATAAGCAAGTAAAGCTTGTTAGAACTCTCTATTACGTATTATATAATTGGAAATGCACAAGTTATAACTATTCTTAGTGGACTTGTTAACGAATTCGTAGATAATAAGTCTATTCTCTTCATTTGGTCGTATCTTCTATTAGATTTGTCTAATAATAATAGCTATATACTTTCCATCGAAGTGCATAAGATCACTCAGAGTGAAACGGTTTGGTCAATGCATATCTAAAGCACTTTAAGTGGCATCGTTTCACACTTTTAAAAAGTTAATCATACACGAATCATCCTTTATAGAGTTAATTGTACTTGAATTATCTTCTAACTCATTATGAAATGATTCCGAAATGATTCCATAACTCTTATTATAAATGATAAGCAAGTAAAGCTTGTTAGAACTCTCTATTACGTATTATATAATTGGAAATGCACAAGTTATAACTATTCTTAGTGGACTTGTTAACGAATTCGTAGATAATAAGTCTATTCTCTTCATTTGGTCGTATCTTCTATTAGATTTGTCTAATAATAATAGCTATATACTTTCCATCGAAGTGCATAAGATCACTCAGAGTGAAACGGTTTGGTCAATGCATATCTAAAGCACTTTAAGTGGCATCGTTTCACACTTTTAAAAAGTTAATCATACACGAATCATCTTTATAGAGTTAATTGTACTTGAATTATCTTCTAACTCATTATGAAATGATTCCGAAATGATTCCATAACTCTTATTATAAATGATAAGCAAGTAAAGCTTGTTAGAACTCTCTATTACGTATTATATAATTGGAAATGCACAAGTTATAACTATTCTTAGTGGACTTGTTAACGAATTCGTAGATAATAAGTCTATTCTCTTCATTTGGTCGTATCTTCTATTAGATTTGTCTAATAATAATAGCTATATACTTTCCATCGAAGTGCATAAGATCACTCAGAGTGAAACGGTTTGGTCAATGCATATCTAAAGCACTTTAAGTGGCATCGTTTCACACTTTTAAAAAGTTAATCATACACGAATCATCTTTATAGAGTTAATTGTACTTGAATTATCTTCTAACTCATTATGAAATGATTCGAAATGATTCCATAACTCTTATTATAAATGATAAGCAAGTAAAGCTTGTTAGAACTCTCTATTACGTATTATATAATTGGAAATGCACAAGTTATAACTATTCTTAGTGGACTTGTTAACGAATTCGTAGATAATAAGTCTATTCTCTTCATTTGGTCGTATCTTCTATTAGATTTGTCTAATAATAATAGCTATATACTTTCCATCGAAGTGCATAAGATCACTCAGAGTGAAACGGTTTGGTCAATGCATATCTAAAGCACTTTAAGTGGCATCGTTTCACACTTTTAAAAAGTTAATCATACACGAATCATCTTTTAAAGAGTTAATTGTACTTGAATTATCTTCTAACTCATTATGAAATGATTCCGAAATGATTCCATAACTCTTATTATAAATGATAAGCAAGTAAAGCTTGTTAGAACTCTCTATTACGTATTATATAATTGGAAATGCACAAGTTATAACTATTCTTAGTGGACTTGTTAACGAATTCGTAGATAATAAGTCTATTCTCTTCATTTGGTCGTATCTTCTATTAGATTTGTCTAATAATAATAGCTATATACTTTCCATCGAAGTGCATAAGATCACTCAGAGTGAAACGGTTTGGTCAATGCATATCTAAAGCACTTTAAGTGGCATCGTTTCACACTTTTAAAAAGTTAATCATACACGAATCATCTTTATAGAGTTAATTGTACTTGAATTATCTTCTAACTCATTATGAAATGATTCCGAAATGATTCCATAACTCTTATTATAAATGATAAGCAAGTAAAGCTTGTTAGAACTCTCTATTACGTATTATATAATTGGAAATGCACAAGTTATAACTATTCTTAGTGGACTTGTTAACGAATTCGTAGATAATAAGTCTATTCTCTTCATTTGGTCGTATCTTCTATTAGATTTGTCTAATAATAATAGCTATATACTTTCCATCGAAGTGCATAAGATCACTCAGAGTGAAACGGTTTGGTCAATGCATATCTAAAGCACTTTAAGTGGCATCGTTTCACACTTTTAAAAAGTTAATCATACACGAATCATCTTTATAGAGTTAATTGTACTTGAATTATCTTCTAACTCATTATGAAATGATTACGAAATGATTCCATAACTCTTATTATAAATGATAAGCAAGTAAAGCTTGTTAGAACTCTCTATTACGTATTATATAATTGGAAATGCACAAGTTATAACTATTCTTAGTGGACTTGTTAACGAATTCGTAGATAATAAGTCTATTCTCTTCATTTGGTCGTATCTTCTATTAGATTTGTCTAATAATAATAGCTATATACTTTCCATCGAAGTGCATAAGATCACTCAGAGTGAAACGGTTTGGTCAATGCATATCTAAAGCACTTTAAGTGGCATCGTTTCACACTTTTAAAAAGTTAATCATACACGAATCATCTTTATAGAGTTAATTGTACTTGAATTATCTTCTAACTCATTATGAAATGATTCCGAAATGATTCCATAACTCTTATTATAAATGATAAGCAAGTAAAGCTTGTTAGAACTCTCTATTACGTATTATATAATTGGAAATGCACAAGTTATAACTATTCTTAGTGGACTTGTTAACGAATTCGTAGATAATAAGTCTATTCTCTTCATTTGGTCGTATCTTCTATTAGATTTGTCTAATAATAATAGCTATATACTTTCCATCGAAGTGCATAAGATCACTCAGAGTGAAACGGTTTGGTCAATGCATATCTAAAGCACTTTAAGTGGCATCGTTTCACACTTTTAAAAAGTTAATCATACACGAATCATCTTTATAGAGTTAATTGTACTTGAATTATCTTCTAACTCATTATGAAATGATTCCGAAATGATTCCATAACTCTTATTATAAATGATAAGCAAGTAAAGCTTGTTAGAACTCTCTATTACGTATTATATAATTGGAAATGCACAAGTTATAACTATTCTTAGTGGACTTGTTAACGAATTCGTAGATAATAAGTCTATTCTCTTCATTTGGTCGTATCTTCTATTAGATTTGTCTAATAATAATAGCTATATACTTTCCATCGAAGTGCATAAGATCACTCAGAGTGAAACGGTTTGGTCAATGCATATCTAAAGCACTTTAAGTGGCATCGTTTCACACTTTTAAAAAGTTAATCATACACGAATCATCTTTAAAGAGTTAATTGTACTTGAATTATCTTCTAACTCATTATGAAATGATTCCGAAATGATTCCATAACTCTTATTATAAATGATAAGCAAGTAAAGCTTGTTAGAACTCTCTATTACGTATTATATAATTGGAAATGCACAAGTTATAACTATTCTTAGTGGACTTGTTAACGAATTCGTAGATAATAAGTCTATTCTCTTCATTTGGTCGTATCTTCTATTAGATTTGTCTAATAATAATAGCTATATACTTTCCATCGAAGTGCATAAGATCACTCAGAGTGAAACGGTTTGGTCAATGCATATCTAAAGCACTTTAAGTGGCATCGTTTCACACTTTTAAAAAGTTAATCATACACGAATCATCTTTATAGAGTTAATTGTACTTGAATTATCTTCTAACTCATTATGAAATGATTCCGAAATGATTCCATAACTCTTATTATAAATGATAAGCAAGTAAAGCTTGTTAGAACTCTCTATTACGTATTATATAATTGGAAATGCACAAGTTATAACTATTCTTAGTGGACTTGTTAACGAATTCGTAGATAATAAGTCTATTCTCTTCATTTGGTCGTATCTTCTATTAGATTTGTCTAATAATAATAGCTATATACTTTCCATCGAAGTGCATAAGATCACTCAGAGTGAAACGGTTTGGTCAATGCATATCTAAAGCACTTTAAGTGGCATCGTTTCACACTTTTAAAAAGTTAATCATACACGAATCATCTTTATAGAGTTAATTGTACTTGAATTATCTTCTAACTCATTATGAAATGATTCCGAAATGATTCCATAACTCTTATTATAAATGATAAGCAAGTAAAGCTTGTTAGAACTCTCTATTACGTATTATATAATTGGAAATGCACAAGTTATAACTATTCTTAGTGGACTTGTTAACGAATTCGTAGATAATAAGTCTATTCTCTTCATTTGGTCGTATCTTCTATTAGATTTGTCTAATAATAATAGCTATATACTTTCCATCGAAGTGCATAAGATCACTCAGAGTGAAACGGTTTGGTCAATGCATATCTAAAGCACTTTAAGTGGCATCGTTTCACACTTTTAAAAAGTTAATCATACACGAATCATCCTTTATAGAGTTAATTGTACTTGAATTATCTTCTAACTCATTATGAAATGATTACGAAATGATTCCATAACTCTTATTATAAATGATAAGCAAGTAAAGCTTGTTAGAACTCTCTATTACGTATTATATAATTGGAAATGCACAAGTTATAACTATTCTTAGTGGACTTGTTAACGAATTCGTAGATAATAAGTCTATTCTCTTCATTTGGTCGTATCTTCTATTAGATTTGTCTAATAATAATAGCTATATACTTTCCATCGAAGTGCATAAGATCACTCAGAGTGAAACGGTTTGGTCAATGCATATCTAAAGCACTTTAAGTGGCATCGTTTCACACTTTTAAAAAGTTAATCATACACGAATCATCTTTATAGAGTTAATTGTACTTGAATTATCTTCTAACTCATTATGAAATGATTCCGAAATGATTCCATAACTCTTATTATAAATGATAAGCAAGTAAAGCTTGTTAGAACTCTCTATTACGTATTATATAATTGGAAATGCACAAGTTATAACTATTCTTAGTGGACTTGTTAACGAATTCGTAGATAATAAGTCTATTCTCTTCATTTGGTCGTATCTTCTATTAGATTTGTCTAATAATAATAGCTATATACTTTCCATCGAAGTGCATAAGATCACTCAGAGTGAAACGGTTTGGTCAATGCATATCTAAAGCACTTTAAGTGGCATCGTTTCACACTTTTAAAAAGTTAATCATACACGAATCATCTTTATAGAGTTAATTGTACTTGAATTATCTTCTAACTCATTATGAAATGATTCCGAAATGATTCCATAACTCTTATTATAAATGATAAGCAAGTAAAGCTTGTTAGAACTCTCTATTACGTATTATATAATTGGAAATGCACAAGTTATAACTATTCTTAGTGGACTTGTTAACGAATTCGTAGATAATAAGTCTATTCTCTTCATTTGGTCGTATCTTCTATTAGATTTGTCTAATAATAATAGCTATATACTTTCCATCGAAGTGCATAAGATCACTCAGAGTGAAACGGTTTGGTCAATGCATATCTAAAGCACTTTAAGTGGCATCGTTTCACACTTTTAAAAAGTTAATCATACACGAATCATCTTTATAGAGTTAATTGTACTTGAATTATCTTCTAACTCATTATGAAATGATTCCGAAATGATTCCATAACTCTTATTATAAATGATAAGCAAGTAAAGCTTGTTAGAACTCTCTATTACGTATTATATAATTGGAAATGCACAAGTTATAACTATTCTTAGTGGACTTGTTAACGAATTCGTAGATAATAAGTCTATTCTCTTCATTTGGTCGTATCTTCTATTAGATTTGTCTAATAATAATAGCTATATACTTTCCATCGAAGTGCATAAGATCACTCAGAGTGAAACGGTTTGGTCAATGCATATCTAAAGCACTTTAAGTGGCATCGTTTCACACTTTTAAAAAGTTAATCATACACGAATCATCTTTATAGAGTTAATTGTACTTGAATTATCTTCTAACTCATTATGAAATGATTCCGAAATGATTCCATAACTCTTATTATAAATGATAAGCAAGTAAAGCTTGTTAGAACTCTCTATTACGTATTATATAATTGGAAATGCACAAGTTATAACTATTCTTAGTGGACTTGTTAACGAATTCGTAGATAATAAGTCTATTCTCTTCATTTGGTCGTATCTTCTATTAGATTTGTCTAATAATAATAGCTATATACTTTCCATCGAAGTGCATAAGATCACTCAGAGTGAAACGGTTTGGTCAATGCATATCTAAAGCACTTTAAGTGGCATCGTTTCACACTTTTAAAAAGTTAATCATACACGAATCATCCTTTATAGAGTTAATTGTACTTGAATTATCTTCTAACTCATTATGAAATGATTACGAAATGATTCCATAACTCTTATTATAAATGATAAGCAAGTAAAGCTTGTTAGAACTCTCTATTACGTATTATATAATTGGAAATGCACAAGTTATAACTATTCTTAGTGGACTTGTTAACGAATTCGTAGATAATAAGTCTATTCTCTTCATTTGGTCGTATCTTCTATTAGATTTGTCTAATAATAATAGCTATATACTTTCCATCGAAGTGCATAAGATCACTCAGAGTGAAACGGTTTGGTCAATGCATATCTAAAGCACTTTAAGTGGCATCGTTTCACACTTTTAAAAAGTTAATCATACACGAATCATCTTTATAGAGTTAATTGTACTTGAATTATCTTCTAACTCATTATGAAATGATTCCGAAATGATTCCATAACTCTTATTATAAATGATAAGCAAGTAAAGCTTGTTAGAACTCTCTATTACGTATTATATAATTGGAAATGCACAAGTTATAACTATTCTTAGTGGACTTGTTAACGAATTCGTAGATAATAAGTCTATTCTCTTCATTTGGTCGTATCTTCTATTAGATTTGTCTAATAATAATAGCTATATACTTTCCATCGAAGTGCATAAGATCACTCAGAGTGAAACGGTTTGGTCAATGCATATCTAAAGCACTTTAAGTGGCATCGTTTCACACTTTTAAAAAGTTAATCATACACGAATCATCTTTATAGAGTTAATTGTACTTGAATTATCTTCTAACTCATTATGAAATGATTACGAAATGATTCCATAACTCTTATTATAAATGATAAGCAAGTAAAGCTTGTTAGAACTCTCTATTACGTATTATATAATTGGAAATGCACAAGTTATAACTATTCTTAGTGGACTTGTTAACGAATTCGTAGATAATAAGTCTATTCTCTTCATTTGGTCGTATCTTCTATTAGATTTGTCTAATAATAATAGCTATATACTTTCCATCGAAGTGCATAAGATCACTCAGAGTGAAACGGTTTGGTCAATGCATATCTAAAGCACTTTAAGTGGCATCGTTTCACACTTTTAAAAAGTTAATCATACACGAATCATCTTTATAGAGTTAATTGTACTTGAATTATCTTCTAACTCATTATGAAATGATTCCGAAATGATTCCATAACTCTTATTATAAATGATAAGCAAGTAAAGCTTGTTAGAACTCTCTATTACGTATTATATAATTGGAAATGCACAAGTTATAACTATTCTTAGTGGACTTGTTAACGAATTCGTAGATAATAAGTCTATTCTCTTCATTTGGTCGTATCTTCTATTAGATTTGTCTAATAATAATAGCTATATACTTTCCATCGAAGTGCATAAGATCACTCAGAGTGAAACGGTTTGGTCAATGCATATCTAAAGCACTTTAAGTGGCATCGTTTCACACTTTTAAAAAGTTAATCATACACGAATCATCCTTTATAGAGTTAATTGTACTTGAATTATCTTCTAACTCATTATGAAATGATTACGAAATGATTCCATAACTCTTATTATAAATGATAAGCAAGTAAAGCTTGTTAGAACTCTCTATTACGTATTATATAATTGGAAATGCACAAGTTATAACTATTCTTAGTGGACTTGTTAACGAATTCGTAGATAATAAGTCTATTCTCTTCATTTGGTCGTATCTTCTATTAGATTTGTCTAATAATAATAGCTATATACTTTCCATCGAAGTGCATAAGATCACTCAGAGTGAAACGGTTTGGTCAATGCATATCTAAAGCACTTTAAGTGGCATCGTTTCACACTTTTAAAAAGTTAATCATACACGAATCATCTTTATAGAGTTAATTGTACTTGAATTATCTTCTAACTCATTATGAAATGATTCCGAAATGATTCCATAACTCTTATTATAAATGATAAGCAAGTAAAGCTTGTTAGAACTCTCTATTACGTATTATATAATTGGAAATGCACAAGTTATAACTATTCTTAGTGGACTTGTTAACGAATTCGTAGATAATAAGTCTATTCTCTTCATTTGGTCGTATCTTCTATTAGATTTGTCTAATAATAATAGCTATATACTTTCCATCGAAGTGCATAAGATCACTCAGAGTGAAACGGTTTGGTCAATGCATATCTAAAGCACTTTAAGTGGCATCGTTTCACACTTTTAAAAAGTTAATCATACACGAATCATCTTTATAGAGTTAATTGTACTTGAATTATCTTCTAACTCATTATGAAATGATTACGAAATGATTCCATAACTCTTATTATAAATGATAAGCAAGTAAAGCTTGTTAGAACTCTCTATTACGTATTATATAATTGGAAATGCACAAGTTATAACTATTCTTAGTGGACTTGTTAACGAATTCGTAGATAATAAGTCTATTCTCTTCATTTGGTCGTATCTTCTATTAGATTTGTCTAATAATAATAGCTATATACTTTCCATCGAAGTGCATAAGATCACTCAGAGTGAAACGGTTTGGTCAATGCATATCTAAAGCACTTTAAGTGGCATCGTTTCACACTTTTAAAAAGTTAATCATACACGAATCATCTTTAAAGAGTTAATTGTACTTGAATTATCTTCTAACTCATTATGAAATGATTCCGAAATGATTCCATAACTCTTATTATAAATGATAAGCAAGTAAAGCTTGTTAGAACTCTCTATTACGTATTATATAATTGGAAATGCACAAGTTATAACTATTCTTAGTGGACTTGTTAACGAATTCGTAGATAATAAGTCTATTCTCTTCATTTGGTCGTATCTTCTATTAGATTTGTCTAATAATAATAGCTATATACTTTCCATCGAAGTGCATAAGATCACTCAGAGTGAAACGGTTTGGTCAATGCATATCTAAAGCACTTTAAGTGGCATCGTTTCACACTTTTAAAAAGTTAATCATACACGAATCATCTTTATAGAGTTAATTGTACTTGAATTATCTTCTAACTCATTATGAAATGATTCCGAAATGATTCCATAACTCTTATTATAAATGATAAGCAAGTAAAGCTTGTTAGAACTCTCTATTACGTATTATATAATTGGAAATGCACAAGTTATAACTATTCTTAGTGGACTTGTTAACGAATTCGTAGATAATAAGTCTATTCTCTTCATTTGGTCGTATCTTCTATTAGATTTGTCTAATAATAATAGCTATATACTTTCCATCGAAGTGCATAAGATCACTCAGAGTGAAACGGTTTGGTCAATGCATATCTAAAGCACTTTAAGTGGCATCGTTTCACACTTTTAAAAAGTTAATCATACACGAATCATCTTTATAGAGTTAATTGTACTTGAATTATCTTCTAACTCATTATGAAATGATTACGAAATGATTCCATAACTCTTATTATAAATGATAAGCAAGTAAAGCTTGTTAGAACTCTCTATTACGTATTATATAATTGGAAATGCACAAGTTATAACTATTCTTAGTGGACTTGTTAACGAATTCGTAGATAATAAGTCTATTCTCTTCATTTGGTCGTATCTTCTATTAGATTTGTCTAATAATAATAGCTATATACTTTCCATCGAAGTGCATAAGATCACTCAGAGTGAAACGGTTTGGTCAATGCATATCTAAAGCACTTTAAGTGGCATCGTTTCACACTTTTAAAAAGTTAATCATACACGAATCATCTTTAAAGAGTTAATTGTACTTGAATTATCTTCTAACTCATTATGAAATGATTCCGAAATGATTCCATAACTCTTATTATAAATGATAAGCAAGTAAAGCTTGTTAGAACTCTCTATTACGTATTATATAATTGGAAATGCACAAGTTATAACTATTCTTAGTGGACTTGTTAACGAATTCGTAGATAATAAGTCTATTCTCTTCATTTGGTCGTATCTTCTATTAGATTTGTCTAATAATAATAGCTATATACTTTCCATCGAAGTGCATAAGATCACTCAGAGTGAAACGGTTTGGTCAATGCATATCTAAAGCACTTTAAGTGGCATCGTTTCACACTTTTAAAAAGTTAATCATACACGAATCATCTTTAAAGAGTTAATTGTACTTGAATTATCTTCTAACTCATTATGAAATGATTCCGAAATGATTCCATAACTCTTATTATAAATGATAAGCAAGTAAAGCTTGTTAGAACTCTCTATTACGTATTATATAATTGGAAATGCACAAGTTATAACTATTCTTAGTGGACTTGTTAACGAATTCGTAGATAATAAGTCTATTCTCTTCATTTGGTCGTATCTTCTATTAGATTTGTCTAATAATAATAGCTATATACTTTCCATCGAAGTGCATAAGATCACTCAGAGTGAAACGGTTTGGTCAATGCATATCTAAAGCACTTTAAGTGGCATCGTTTCACACTTTTAAAAAGTTAATCATACACGAATCATCTTTATAGAGTTAATTGTACTTGAATTATCTTCTAACTCATTATGAAATGATTCCGAAATGATTCCATAACTCTTATTATAAATGATAAGCAAGTAAAGCTTGTTAGAACTCTCTATTACGTATTATATAATTGGAAATGCACAAGTTATAACTATTCTTAGTGGACTTGTTAACGAATTCGTAGATAATAAGTCTATTCTCTTCATTTGGTCGTATCTTCTATTAGATTTGTCTAATAATAATAGCTATATACTTTCCATCGAAGTGCATAAGATCACTCAGAGTGAAACGGTTTGGTCAATGCATATCTAAAGCACTTTAAGTGGCATCGTTTCACACTTTTAAAAAGTTAATCATACACGAATCATCTTTATAGAGTTAATTGTACTTGAATTATCTTCTAACTCATTATGAAATGATTCCGAAATGATTCCATAACTCTTATTATAAATGATAAGCAAGTAAAGCTTGTTAGAACTCTCTATTACGTATTATATAATTGGAAATGCACAAGTTATAACTATTCTTAGTGGACTTGTTAACGAATTCGTAGATAATAAGTCTATTCTCTTCATTTGGTCGTATCTTCTATTAGATTTGTCTAATAATAATAGCTATATACTTTCCATCGAAGTGCATAAGATCACTCAGAGTGAAACGGTTTGGTCAATGCATATCTAAAGCACTTTAAGTGGCATCGTTTCACACTTTTAAAAAGTTAATCATACACGAATCATCTTTATAGAGTTAATTGTACTTGAATTATCTTCTAACTCATTATGAAATGATTACGAAATGATTCCATAACTCTTATTATAAATGATAAGCAAGTAAAGCTTGTTAGAACTCTCTATTACGTATTATATAATTGGAAATGCACAAGTTATAACTATTCTTAGTGGACTTGTTAACGAATTCGTAGATAATAAGTCTATTCTCTTCATTTGGTCGTATCTTCTATTAGATTTGTCTAATAATAATAGCTATATACTTTCCATCGAAGTGCATAAGATCACTCAGAGTGAAACGGTTTGGTCAATGCATATCTAAAGCACTTTAAGTGGCATCGTTTCACACTTTTAAAAAGTTAATCATACACGAATCATCTTTATAGAGTTAATTGTACTTGAATTATCTTCTAACTCATTATGAAATGATTCCGAAATGATTCCATAACTCTTATTATAAATGATAAGCAAGTAAAGCTTGTTAGAACTCTCTATTACGTATTATATAATTGGAAATGCACAAGTTATAACTATTCTTAGTGGACTTGTTAACGAATTCGTAGATAATAAGTCTATTCTCTTCATTTGGTCGTATCTTCTATTAGATTTGTCTAATAATAATAGCTATATACTTTCCATCGAAGTGCATAAGATCACTCAGAGTGAAACGGTTTGGTCAATGCATATCTAAAGCACTTTAAGTGGCATCGTTTCACACTTTTAAAAAGTTAATCATACACGAATCATCTTTATAGAGTTAATTGTACTTGAATTATCTTCTAACTCATTATGAAATGATTCCGAAATGATTCCATAACTCTTATTATAAATGATAAGCAAGTAAAGCTTGTTAGAACTCTCTATTACGTATTATATAATTGGAAATGCACAAGTTATAACTATTCTTAGTGGACTTGTTAACGAATTCGTAGATAATAAGTCTATTCTCTTCATTTGGTCGTATCTTCTATTAGATTTGTCTAATAATAATAGCTATATACTTTCCATCGAAGTGCATAAGATCACTCAGAGTGAAACGGTTTGGTCAATGCATATCTAAAGCACTTTAAGTGGCATCGTTTCACACTTTTAAAAAGTTAATCATACACGAATCATCTTTAAAGAGTTAATTGTACTTGAATTATCTTCTAACTCATTATGAAATGATTCCGAAATGATTCCATAACTCTTATTATAAATGATAAGCAAGTAAAGCTTGTTAGAATTCTCTATTACGTATTTTATAATTGGAAATGCACAAGTTATAACTATTCTTAGTGGACTTGTTAACGAATTCGTAGATAATAAGTCTATTCTCTTCATTTGGTCGTATCTTCTATTAGATTTGTCTAATAATAATAGCTATATACTTTCCATCGAAGTGCATAAGATCACTCAGAGTGAAACGGTTTGGTCAATGCATATCTAAAGCACTTTAAGTGGCATCGTTTCACACTTTTAAAAAGTTAATCATACACGAATCATCTTTATAGAGTTAATTGTACTTGAATTATCTTCTAACTCATTATGAAATGATTCCGAAATGATTCCATAACTCTTATTATAAATGATAAGCAAGTAAAGCTTGTTAGAACTCTCTATTACGTATTATATAATTGGAAATGCACAAGTTATAACTATTCTTAGTGGACTTGTTAACGAATTCGTAGATAATAAGTCTATTCTCTTCATTTGGTCGTATCTTCTATTAGATTTGTCTAATAATAATAGCTATATACTTTCCATCGAAGTGCATAAGATCACTCAGAGTGAAACGGTTTGGTCAATGCATATCTAAAGCACTTTAAGTGGCATCGTTTCACACTTTTAAAAAGTTAATCATACACGAATCATCTTTATAGAGTTAATTGTACTTGAATTATCTTCTAACTCATTATGAAATGATTCCGAAATGATTCCATAACTCTTATTATAAATGATAAGCAAGTAAAGCTTGTTAGAACTCTCTATTACGTATTATATAATTGGAAATGCACAAGTTATAACTATTCTTAGTGGACTTGTTAACGAATTCGTAGATAATAAGTCTATTCTCTTCATTTGGTCGTATCTTCTATTAGATTTGTCTAATAATAATAGCTATATACTTTCCATCGAAGTGCATAAGATCACTCAGAGTGAAACGGTTTGGTCAATGCATATCTAAAGCACTTTAAGTGGCATCGTTTCACACTTTTAAAAAGTTAATCATACACGAATCATCTTTATAGAGTTAATTGTACTTGAATTATCTTCTAACTCATTATGAAATGATTCCGAAATGATTCCATAACTCTTATTATAAATGATAAGCAAGTAAAGCTTGTTAGAACTCTCTATTACGTATTATATAATTGGAAATGCACAAGTTATAACTATTCTTAGTGGACTTGTTAACGAATTCGTAGATAATAAGTCTATTCTCTTCATTTGGTCGTATCTTCTATTAGATTTGTCTAATAATAATAGCTATATACTTTCCATCGAAGTGCATAAGATCACTCAGAGTGAAACGGTTTGGTCAATGCATATCTAAAGCACTTTAAGTGGCATCGTTTCACACTTTTAAAAAGTTAATCATACACGAATCATCTTTAAAGAGTTAATTGTACTTGAATTATCTTCTAACTCATTATGAAATGATTCCGAAATGATTCCATAACTCTTATTATAAATGATAAGCAAGTAAAGCTTGTTAGAACTCTCTATTACGTATTATATAATTGGAAATGCACAAGTTATAACTATTCTTAGTGGACTTGTTAACGAATTCGTAGATAATAAGTCTATTCTCTTCATTTGGTCGTATCTTCTATTAGATTTGTCTAATAATAATAGCTATATACTTTCCATCGAAGTGCATAAGATCACTCAGAGTGAAACGGTTTGGTCAATGCATATCTAAAGCACTTTAAGTGGCATCGTTTCACACTTTTAAAAAGTTAATCATACACGAATCATCTTTATAGAGTTAATTGTACTTGAATTATCTTCTAACTCATTATGAAATGATTCCGAAATGATTCCATAACTCTTATTATAAATGATAAGCAAGTAAAGCTTGTTAGAACTCTCTATTACGTATTATATAATTGGAAATGCACAAGTTATAACTATTCTTAGTGGACTTGTTAACGAATTCGTAGATAATAAGTCTATTCTCTTCATTTGGTCGTATCTTCTATTAGATTTGTCTAATAATAATAGCTATATACTTTCCATCGAAGTGCATAAGATCACTCAGAGTGAAACGGTTTGGTCAATGCATATCTAAAGCACTTTAAGTGGCATCGTTTCACACTTTTAAAAAGTTAATCATACACGAATCATCTTTAAAGAGTTAATTGTACTTGAATTATCTTCTAACTCATTATGAAATGATTACGAAATGATTCCATAACTCTTATTATAAATGATAAGCAAGTAAAGCTTGTTAGAACTCTCTATTACGTATTATATAATTGGAAATGCACAAGTTATAACTATTCTTAGTGGACTTGTTAACGAATTCGTAGATAATAAGTCTATTCTCTTCATTTGGTCGTATCTTCTATTAGATTTGTCTAATAATAATAGCTATATACTTTCCATCGAAGTGCATAAGATCACTCAGAGTGAAACGGTTTGGTCAATGCATATCTAAAGCACTTTAAGTGGCATCGTTTCACACTTTTAAAAAGTTAATCATACACGAATCATCTTTATAGAGTTAATTGTACTTGAATTATCTTCTAACTCATTATGAAATGATTCCGAAATGATTCCATAACTCTTATTATAAATGATAAGCAAGTAAAGCTTGTTAGAACTCTCTATTACGTATTATATAATTGGAAATGCACAAGTTATAACTATTCTTAGTGGACTTGTTAACGAATTCGTAGATAATAAGTCTATTCTCTTCATTTGGTCGTATCTTCTATTAGATTTGTCTAATAATAATAGCTATATACTTTCCATCGAAGTGCATAAGATCACTCAGAGTGAAACGGTTTGGTCAATGCATATCTAAAGCACTTTAAGTGGCATCGTTTCACACTTTTAAAAAGTTAATCATACACGAATCATCTTTAAAGAGTTAATTGTACTTGAATTATCTTCTAACTCATTATGAAATGATTCCGAAATGATTCCATAACTCTTATTATAAATGATAAGCAAGTAAAGCTTGTTAGAACTCTCTATTACGTATTATATAATTGGAAATGCACAAGTTATAACTATTCTTAGTGGACTTGTTAACGAATTCGTAGATAATAAGTCTATTCTCTTCATTTGGTCGTATCTTCTATTAGATTTGTCTAATAATAATAGCTATATACTTTCCATCGAAGTGCATAAGATCACTCAGAGTGAAACGGTTTGGTCAATGCATATCTAAAGCACTTTAAGTGGCATCGTTTCACACTTTTAAAAAGTTAATCATACACGAATCATCCTATATAGAGTTAATTGTACTTGAATTATCTTCTAACTCATTATGAAATGATTACGAAATGATTCCATAACTCTTATTATAAATGATAAGCAAGTAAAGCTTGTTAGAACTCTCTATTACGTATTATATAATTGGAAATGCACAAGTTATAACTATTCTTAGTGGACTTGTTAACGAATTCGTAGATAATAAGTCTATTCTCTTCATTTGGTCGTATCTTCTATTAGATTTGTCTAATAATAATAGCTATATACTTTCCATCGAAGTGCATAAGATCACTCAGAGTGAAACGGTTTGGTCAATGCATATCTAAAGCACTTTAAGTGGCATCGTTTCACACTTTTAAAAAGTTAATCATACACGAATCATCTTTAAAGAGTTAATTGTACTTGAATTATCTTCTAACTCATTATGAAATGATTCCGAAATGATTCCATAACTCTTATTATAAATGATAAGCAAGTAAAGCTTGTTAGAACTCTCTATTACGTATTATATAATTGGAAATGCACAAGTTATAACTATTCTTAGTGGACTTGTTAACGAATTCGTAGATAATAAGTCTATTCTCTTCATTTGGTCGTATCTTCTATTAGATTTGTCTAATAATAATAGCTATATACTTTCCATCGAAGTGCATAAGATCACTCAGAGTGAAACGGTTTGGTCAATGCATATCTAAAGCACTTTAAGTGGCATCGTTTCACACTTTTAAAAAGTTAATCATACACGAATCATCTTTAAAGAGTTAATTGTACTTGAATTATCTTCTAACTCATTATGAAATGATTCCGAAATGATTCCATAACTCTTATTATAAATGATAAGCAAGTAAAGCTTGTTAGAACTCTCTATTACGTATTATATAATTGGAAATGCACAAGTTATAACTATTCTTAGTGGACTTGTTAACGAATTCGTAGATAATAAGTCTATTCTCTTCATTTGGTCGTATCTTCTATTAGATTTGTCTAATAATAATAGCTATATACTTTCCATCGAAGTGCATAAGATCACTCAGAGTGAAACGGTTTGGTCAATGCATATCTAAAGCACTTTAAGTGGCATCGTTTCACACTTTTAAAAAGTTAATCATACACGAATCATCTTTATAGAGTTAATTGTACTTGAATTATCTTCTAACTCATTATGAAATGATTCCGAAATGATTCCATAACTCTTATTATAAATGATAAGCAAGTAAAGCTTGTTAGAACTCTCTATTACGTATTATATAATTGGAAATGCACAAGTTATAACTATTCTTAGTGGACTTGTTAACGAATTCGTAGATAATAAGTCTATTCTCTTCATTTGGTCGTATCTTCTATTAGATTTGTCTAATAATAATAGCTATATACTTTCCATCGAAGTGCATAAGATCACTCAGAGTGAAACGGTTTGGTCAATGCATATCTAAAGCACTTTAAGTGGCATCGTTTCACACTTTTAAAAAGTTAATCATACACGAATCATCTTTAAAGAGTTAATTGTACTTGAATTATCTTCTAACTCATTATGAAATGATTACGAAATGATTCCATAACTCTTATTATAAATGATAAGCAAGTAAAGCTTGTTAGAACTCTCTATTACGTATTATATAATTGGAAATGCACAAGTTATAACTATTCTTAGTGGACTTGTTAACGAATTCGTAGATAATAAGTCTATTCTCTTCATTTGGTCGTATCTTCTATTAGATTTGTCTAATAATAATAGCTATATACTTTCCATCGAAGTGCATAAGATCACTCAGAGTGAAACGGTTTGGTCAATGCATATCTAAAGCACTTTAAGTGGCATCGTTTCACACTTTTAAAAAGTTAATCATACACGAATCATCTTTTAAAGAGTTAATTGTACTTGAATTATCTTCTAACTCATTATGAAATGATTCCGAAATGATTCCATAACTCTTATTATAAATGATAAGCAAGTAAAGCTTGTTAGAACTCTCTATTACGTATTATATAATTGGAAATGCACAAGTTATAACTATTCTTAGTGGACTTGTTAACGAATTCGTAGATAATAAGTCTATTCTCTTCATTTGGTCGTATCTTCTATTAGATTTGTCTAATAATAATAGCTATATACTTTCCATCGAAGTGCATAAGATCACTCAGAGTGAAACGGTTTGGTCAATGCATATCTAAAGCACTTTAAGTGGCATCGTTTCACACTTTTAAAAAGTTAATCATACACGAATCATCTTTAAAGAGTTAATTGTACTTGAATTATCTTCTAACTCATTATGAAATGATTCCGAAATGATTCCATAACTCTTATTATAAATGATAAGCAAGTAAAGCTTGTTAGAACTCTCTATTACGTATTATATAATTGGAAATGCACAAGTTATAACTATTCTTAGTGGACTTGTTAACGAATTCGTAGATAATAAGTCTATTCTCTTCATTTGGTCGTATCTTCTATTAGATTTGTCTAATAATAATAGCTATATACTTTCCATCGAAGTGCATAAGATCACTCAGAGTGAAACGGTTTGGTCAATGCATATCTAAAGCACTTTAAGTGGCATCGTTTCACACTTTTAAAAAGTTAATCATACACGAATCATCCTATATAGAGTTAATTGTACTTGAATTATCTTCTAACTCATTATGAAATGATTACGAAATGATTCCATAACTCTTATTATAAATGATAAGCAAGTAAAGCTTGTTAGAACTCTCTATTACGTATTATATAATTGGAAATGCACAAGTTATAACTATTCTTAGTGGACTTGTTAACGAATTCGTAGATAATAAGTCTATTCTCTTCATTTGGTCGTATCTTCTATTAGATTTGTCTAATAATAATAGCTATATACTTTCCATCGAAGTGCATAAGATCACTCAGAGTGAAACGGTTTGGTCAATGCATATCTAAAGCACTTTAAGTGGCATCGTTTCACACTTTTAAAAAGTTAATCATACACGAATCATCTTTAAAGAGTTAATTGTACTTGAATTATCTTCTAACTCATTATGAAATGATTCCGAAATGATTCCATAACTCTTATTATAAATGATAAGCAAGTAAAGCTTGTTAGAACTCTCTATTACGTATTATATAATTGGAAATGCACAAGTTATAACTATTCTTAGTGGACTTGTTAACGAATTCGTAGATAATAAGTCTATTCTCTTCATTTGGTCGTATCTTCTATTAGATTTGTCTAATAATAATAGCTATATACTTTCCATCGAAGTGCATAAGATCACTCAGAGTGAAACGGTTTGGTCAATGCATATCTAAAGCACTTTAAGTGGCATCGTTTCACACTTTTAAAAAGTTAATCATACACGAATCATCTTTAAAGAGTTAATTGTACTTGAATTATCTTCTAACTCATTATGAAATGATTCCGAAATGATTCCATAACTCTTATTATAAATGATAAGCAAGTAAAGCTTGTTAGAACTCTCTATTACGTATTATATAATTGGAAATGCACAAGTTATAACTATTCTTAGTGGACTTGTTAACGAATTCGTAGATAATAAGTCTATTCTCTTCATTTGGTCGTATCTTCTATTAGATTTGTCTAATAATAATAGCTATATACTTTCCATCGAAGTGCATAAGATCACTCAGAGTGAAACGGTTTGGTCAATGCATATCTAAAGCACTTTAAGTGGCATCGTTTCACACTTTTAAAAAGTTAATCATACACGAATCATCTTTAAAGAGTTAATTGTACTTGAATTATCTTCTAACTCATTATGAAATGATTCCGAAATGATTCCATAACTCTTATTATAAATGATAAGCAAGTAAAGCTTGTTAGAACTCTCTATTACGTATTATATAATTGGAAATGCACAAGTTATAACTATTCTTAGTGGACTTGTTAACGAATTCGTAGATAATAAGTCTATTCTCTTCATTTGGTCGTATCTTCTATTAGATTTGTCTAATAATAATAGCTATATACTTTCCATCGAAGTGCATAAGATCACTCAGAGTGAAACGGTTTGGTCAATGCATATCTAAAGCACTTTAAGTGGCATCGTTTCACACTTTTAAAAAGTTAATCATACACGAATCATCCTATATAGAGTTAATTGTACTTGAATTATCTTCTAACTCATTATGAAATGATTCCGAAATGATTCCATAACTCTTATTATAAATGATAAGCAAGTAAAGCTTGTTAGAATTCTCTATTACGTATTTTATAATTGGAAATGCACAAGTTATAACTATTCTTAGTGGACTTGTTAACGAATTCGTAGATAATAAGTCTATTCTCTTCATTTGGTCGTATCTTCTATTAGATTTGTCTAATAATAATAGCTATATACTTTCCATCGAAGTGCATAAGATCACTCAGAGTGAAACGGTTTGGTCAATGCATATCTAAAGCACTTTAAGTGGCATCGTTTCACACTTTTAAAAAGTTAATCATACACGAATCATCTTTTAAAGAGTTAATTGTACTTGAATTATCTTCTAACTCATTATGAAATGATTCCGAAATGATTCCATAACTCTTATTATAAATGATAAGCAAGTAAAGCTTGTTAGAACTCTCTATTACGTATTATATAATTGGAAATGCACAAGTTATAACTATTCTTAGTGACTTGTTAACGATTCGTAGATAATAGACCTATGGAGAAGGAGAGACACAACATATGCAGAATCGGACTCCAACCAAAGCCTCCTCCAATGCATCTTATGGGCAGATTCGATAGCGTACATAGCAGCTAATAGCTCAGCATCGAAGGAGAAACCCACCCCACCATCGAAAGAGAAGCAGCCACACGCAAATCCTCTCCAGTTTCTGAAAATGCCGCCAGCCTGAATGCGACCCGGGGATCCCGAAGCGCTACCATCTGTATTGACCTTCCACCAACCGGCAAGAGGCGGGAACCAACGGACAGGGATGATCTTCTGTAACTTGCGCGGGTGGCCAGCAACACCAATACGGGCAAGACTGAGAAGATCATGTTGGGTGTTGAACATGCCTCTCGAGTCCTTGCCACCGAACTCTCTAATGAAGGTCCATAACATGCTGCGAATTGCATCCAGCGTAAGAGACTTCCCATCGAAAACAACGCTGTTTCGGGCATACCATATGCACCAAAAACCAGAAATAATTGCAGCCTTCCACAAAGCTCCAAGCTGTGGACTGAAACTAAGACCCATAGCGCGCAGAATCAGCTGGGTAGCGCCACTGTCCAGAACAAAACGAACACCAAAAAGACCATGCACCCACTTCCAAAGCTGCCTGGAAAAATTGCAATGCAGGAAAAGATGGTCAGCAGATTCCGCCGCTGCAAAGCACAAATAGCATATGGACGGGGAGATGACACCCCTTTTCCGCAGGTTATCCATGGTCGAGAGCCTGTCATGTATAAGCCTCCAAACAACAATCGATCGCCTCTCAGGGATATTGGAGTCCCAAATCCATCGACCCCATGAAACCTTGGGAAAATGTTGCCTGCGTTGCTGATAAGCGATAGACGAGTCGACAGAACCTTTGGCCGTAACAGGCCAGATTCTACAATCATCGGTATTCGGTGCCATAGGGACAGCAATAATGTCTGCAACAATCGAACGATAAGCGCCCACAAAATCAGCTGTAAAATTCCAGCAGCCATCAAAGTAAAGCTTGTTAGAACTCTCTATTACGTATTATATAATTGGAAATGCACAAGTTATAACTATTCTTAGTGGACTTGTTAACGAATTCGTAGATAATAAGTCTATTCTCTTCATTTGGTCGTATCTTCTATTAGATTTGTCTAATAATAATAGCTATATACTTTCCATCGAAGTGCATAAGATCACTCAGAGTGAAACGGTTTGATCAATGCATATCTAAAGCACTTTAAGTGGCATCGTTTCACACTTTTAAAAAGTAATCATACACGAATCATCTTTATAGAGTTAATTGTACTTGAATTATCTTCTAACTCATTATGAAATGATTCCGAAATGATTCCATAACTCTTATTATAAATGATAAGCAAGTAAAGCTTGTTAGAACTCTCTATTACGTATTATATAATTGGAAATGCACAAGTTATAACTATTCTTAGTGGATTTGTTAATGAATTCGTAGATAATAAGTCTATTCTCTTCATTTGGTCGTATCTTCTATTAGATTTGTCTAATAATAATAGTTATATACTTTCCATCGAAGTGCATAAGATCACTCAGAGTGAAACGGTTTGGTCAATGCATATCTAAAGCACTTTAAGTGGCATCGTTTCACACTTTTAAAAAGTTAATCATACACGAATCATCTTTTAAAGAGTTAATTGTACTTGAATTATCTTCTAACTCATTATGAAATGATTACGAAATGATTCCATAACTCTTATTATAAATGATAAGCAAGTAAAGCTTGTTAGAACTCTCTATTACGTATTATATAATTGGAAATGCACAAGTTATAACTATTCTTAGTGGACTTGTTAACGAATTCGTAGATAATAAGTCTATTCTCTTCATTTGGTCGTATCTTCTATTAGATTTGTCTAATAATAATAGCTATATACTTTCCATCGAAGTGCATAAGATCACTCAGAGTGAAACGGTTTGGTCAATGCATATCTAAAGCACTTTAAGTGGCATCGTTTCACACTTTTAAAAAGTTAATCATACACGAATCATCCTATATAGAGTTAATTGTACTTGAATTATCTTCTAACTCATTATGAAATGATTACGAAATGATTCCATAACTCTTATTATAAATGATAAGCAAGTAAAGCTTGTTAGAACTCTCTATTACGTATTATATAATTGGAAATGCACAAGTTATAACTATTCTTAGTGGACTTGTTAACGAATTCGTAGATAATAAGTCTATTCTCTTCATTTGGTCGTATCTTCTATTAGATTTGTCTAATAATAATAGCTATATACTTTCCATCGAAGTGCATAAGATCACTCAGAGTGAAACGGTTTGGTCAATGCATATCTAAAGCACTTTAAGTGGCATCGTTTCACACTTTTAAAAAGTTAATCATACACGAATCATCTTTTAAAGAGTTAATTGTACTTGAATTATCTTCTAACTCATTATGAAATGATTCCGAAATGATTCCATAACTCTTATTATAAATGATAAGCAAGTAAAGCTTGTTAGAACTCTCTATTACGTATTATATAATTGGAAATGCACAAGTTATAACTATTCTTAGTGGACTTGTTAACGAATTCGTAGATAATAAGTCTATTCTCTTCATTTGGTCGTATCTTCTATTAGATTTGTCTAATAATAATAGCTATATACTTTCCATCGAAGTGCATAAGATCACTCAGAGTGAAACGGTTTGGTCAATGCATATCTAAAGCACTTTAAGTGGCATCGTTTCACACTTTTAAAAAGTTAATCATACACGAATCATCTTTTAAAGAGTTAATTGTACTTGAATTATCTTCTAACTCATTATGAAATGATTACGAAATGATTCCATAACTCTTATTATAAATGATAAGCAAGTAAAGCTTGTTAGAACTCTCTATTACGTATTATATAATTGGAAATGCACAAGTTATAACTATTCTTAGTGGACTTGTTAACGAATTCGTAGATAATAAGTCTATTCTCTTCATTTGGTCGTATCTTCTATTAGATTTGTCTAATAATAATAGCTATATACTTTCCATCGAAGTGCATAAGATCACTCAGAGTGAAACGGTTTGGTCAATGCATATCTAAAGCACTTTAAGTGGCATCGTTTCACACTTTTAAAAAGTTAATCATACACGAATCATCTTTTAAAGAGTTAATTGTACTTGAATTATCTTCTAACTCATTATGAAATGATTCCGAAATGATTCCATAACTCTTATTATAAATGATAAGCAAGTAAAGCTTGTTAGAACTCTCTATTACGTATTATATAATTGGAAATGCACAAGTTATAACTATTCTTAGTGGACTTGTTAACGAATTCGTAGATAATAAGTCTATTCTCTTCATTTGGTCGTATCTTCTATTAGATTTGTCTAATAATAATAGCTATATACTTTCCATCGAAGTGCATAAGATCACTCAGAGTGAAACGGTTTGATCAATGCATATCTAAAGCACTTTAAGTGGCATCGTTTCACACTTTTAAAAAGTTAATCATACACGAATCATCCTATATAGAGTTAATTGTACTTGAATTATCTTCTAACTCATTATGAAATGATTCCGAAATGATTCCATAACTCTTATTATAAATGATAAGCAAGTAAAGCTTGTTAAAACTCTCTATTACGTGTTTTATAATTGGAAATGCACAAGTTATAACTATTCTTAGTGGATTTGTTAATGAATTCGTAGACTATAAGTCTATTCTCTTCATTTGGTCGTATCTTCTATTAGATTTGTCTAATAATAATAGTTATATACTTTCCATCTAAGTGCATAAGATCACTCAGAGTGAAACGGTTTGGTCAATGCTTATCTAAAGCACTTTAAGTGGCATCGTTTCTCACTTTTAAAAAGTTAATCACACACGAATCATCTTTTAAAGAGTTAATTGTACTTGAATTATCTTCTAACTCATTATGAAATGATTACGAAATGATTCCATAACTCTTATTATAAATGATAAGCAAGTAAAGCTTGTTAGAACTCTCTATTACGTATTTTATAATTGGAAATGCACAAGTTATAACTATTCTTAGTGGACTTGTTAACGAATTCGTAGATAATAAGTCTATTCTCTTCATTTGGTCGTATCTTCTATTAGATTTGTCTAATAATAATAGCTATATACTTTCCATCGAAGTGCATAAGATCACTCAGAGTGAAACGGTTTGGTCAATGCATATCTAAAGCACTTTAAGTGGCATCGTTTCACACTTTTAAAAAGTTAATCATACACGAATCATCCTATATAGAGTTAATTGTACTTGAATTATCTTCTAACTCATTATGAAATGATTACGAAATGATTCCATAACTCTTATTATAAATGATAAGCAAGTAAAGCTTGTTAGAACTCTCTATTACGTATTATATAATTGGAAATGCACAAGTTATAACTATTCTTAGTGGACTTGTTAACGAATTCGTAGATAATAAGTCTATTCTCTTCATTTGGTCGTATCTTCTATTAGATTTGTCTAATAATAATAGCTATATACTTTCCATCGAAGTGCATAAGATCACTCAGAGTGAAACGGTTTGGTCAATGCATATCTAAAGCACTTTAAGTGGCATCGTTTCACACTTTTAAAAAGTTAATCATACACGAATCATCTTTTAAAGAGTTAATTGTACTTGAATTATCTTCTAACTCATTATGAAATGATTCCGAAATGATTCCATAACTCTTATTATAAATGATAAGCAAGTAAAGCTTGTTAGAACTCTCTATTACGTATTATATAATTGGAAATGCACAAGTTATAACTATTCTTAGTGGACTTGTTAACGAATTCGTAGATAATAAGTCTATTCTCTTCATTTGGTCGTATCTTCTATTAGATTTGTCTAATAATAATAGCTATATACTTTCCATCGAAGTGCATAAGATCACTCAGAGTGAAACGGTTTGGTCAATGCATATCTAAAGCACTTTAAGTGGCATCGTTTCACACTTTTAAAAAGTTAATCATACACGAATCATCCTATATAGAGTTAATTGTACTTGAATTATCTTCTAACTCATTATGAAATGATTCCGAAATGATTCCATAACTCTTATTATAAATGATAAGCAAGTAAAGCTTGTTAGAACTCTCTATTACGTATTATATAATTGGAAATGCACAAGTTATAACTATTCTTAGTGGACTTGTTAACGAATTCGTAGATAATAAGTCTATTCTCTTCATTTGGTCGTATCTTCTATTAGATTTGTCTAATAATAATAGCTATATACTTTCCATCGAAGTGCATAAGATCACTCAGAGTGAAACGGTTTGGTCAATGCATATCTAAAGCACTTTAAGTGGCATCGTTTCACACTTTTAAAAAGTTAATCATACACGAATCATCCTATATAGAGTTAATTGTACTTGAATTATCTTCTAACTCATTATGAAATGATTACGAAATGATTCCATAACTCTTATTATAAATGATAAGCAAGTAAAGCTTGTTAGAACTCTCTATTACGTATTATATAATTGGAAATGCACAAGTTATAACTATTCTTAGTGGACTTGTTAACGAATTCGTAGATAATAAGTCTATTCTCTTCATTTGGTCGTATCTTCTATTAGATTTGTCTAATAATAATAGCTATATACTTTCCATCGAAGTGCATAAGATCACTCAGAGTGAAACGGTTTGGTCAATGCATATCTAAAGCACTTTAAGTGGCATCGTTTCACACTTTTAAAAAGTTAATCATACACGAATCATCCTATATAGAGTTAATTGTACTTGAATTATCTTCTAACTCATTATGAAATGATTACGAAATGATTCCATAACTCTTATTATAAATGATAAGCAAGTAAAGCTTGTTAGAACTCTCTATTACGTATTATATAATTGGAAATGCACAAGTTATAACTATTCTTAGTGGACTTGTTAACGAATTCGTAGATAATAAGTCTATTCTCTTCATTTGGTCGTATCTTCTATTAGATTTGTCTAATAATAATAGCTATATACTTTCCATCGAAGTGCATAAGATCACTCAGAGTGAAACGGTTTGGTCAATGCATATCTAAAGCACTTTAAGTGGCATCGTTTCACACTTTTAAAAAGTTAATCATACACGAATCATCTTTTAAAGAGTTAATTGTACTTGAATTATCTTCTAACTCATTATGAAATGATTCCGAAATGATTCCATAACTCTTATTATAAATGATAAGCAAGTAAAGCTTGTTAGAACTCTCTATTACGTATTATATAATTGGAAATGCACAAGTTATAACTATTCTTAGTGGACTTGTTAACGAATTCGTAGATAATAAGTCTATTCTCTTCATTTGGTCGTATCTTCTATTAGATTTGTCTAATAATAATAGCTATATACTTTCCATCGAAGTGCATAAGATCACTCAGAGTGAAACGGTTTGGTCAATGCATATCTAAAGCACTTTAAGTGGCATCGTTTCACACTTTTAAAAAGTTAATCATACACGAATCATCCTATATAGAGTTAATTGTACTTGAATTATCTTCTAACTCATTATGAAATGATTACGAAATGATTCCATAACTCTTATTATAAATGATAAGCAAGTAAAGCTTGTTAGAACTCTCTATTACGTATTATATAATTGGAAATGCACAAGTTATAACTATTCTTAGTGGACTTGTTAACGAATTCGTAGATAATAAGTCTATTCTCTTCATTTGGTCGTATCTTCTATTAGATTTGTCTAATAATAATAGCTATATACTTTCCATCGAAGTGCATAAGATCACTCAGAGTGAAACGGTTTGGTCAATGCATATCTAAAGCACTTTAAGTGGCATCGTTTCACACTTTTAAAAAGTTAATCATACACGAATCATCCTATATAGAGTTAATTGTACTTGAATTATCTTCTAACTCATTATGAAATGATTACGAAATGATTCCATAACTCTTATTATAAATGATAAGCAAGTAAAGCTTGTTAGAACTCTCTATTACGTATTATATAATTGGAAATGCACAAGTTATAACTATTCTTAGTGGACTTGTTAACGAATTCGTAGATAATAAGTCTATTCTCTTCATTTGGTCGTATCTTCTATTAGATTTGTCTAATAATAATAGCTATATACTTTCCATCGAAGTGCATAAGATCACTCAGAGTGAAACGGTTTGGTCAATGCATATCTAAAGCACTTTAAGTGGCATCGTTTCACACTTTTAAAAAGTTAATCATACACGAATCATCTTTTAAAGAGTTAATTGTACTTGAATTATCTTCTAACTCATTATGAAATGATTCCGAAATGATTCCATAACTCTTATTATAAATGATAAGCAAGTAAAGCTTGTTAGAACTCTCTATTACGTATTATATAATTGGAAATGCACAAGTTATAACTATTCTTAGTGGACTTGTTAACGAATTCGTAGATAATAAGTCTATTCTCTTCATTTGGTCGTATCTTCTATTAGATTTGTCTAATAATAATAGCTATATACTTTCCATCGAAGTGCATAAGATCACTCAGAGTGAAACGGTTTGGTCAATGCATATCTAAAGCACTTTAAGTGGCATCGTTTCACACTTTTAAAAAGTTAATCATACACGAATCATCTTTTAAAGAGTTAATTGTACTTGAATTATCTTCTAACTCATTATGAAATGATTCCGAAATGATTCCATAACTCTTATTATAAATGATAAGCAAGTAAAGCTTGTTAGAACTCTCTATTACGTATTATATAATTGGAAATGCACAAGTTATAACTATTCTTAGTGGACTTGTTAACGAATTCGTAGATAATAAGTCTATTCTCTTCATTTGGTCGTATCTTCTATTAGATTTGTCTAATAATAATAGCTATATACTTTCCATCGAAGTGCATAAGATCACTCAGAGTGAAACGGTTTGATCAATGCATATCTAAAGCACTTTAAGTGGCATCGTTTCACACTTTTAAAAAGTTAATCATACACGAATCATCCTATATAGAGTTAATTGTACTTGAATTATCTTCTAACTCATTATGAAATGATTCCATAACTCTTATTATAAATGATAAGCGAGTAAAGCTTGTTAAAACTCTCTATTACGTGTTTTATAATTGGAAATGTACAAGTTATAACTATTCTTAGTAGACTTGTTAACGAATTCGTAGATAATAAGTCTATTCTCTTCATTTGGTCGTATCTTCTATTAGATTTGTCTAATAATAATAGCTATATACTTTCCATCGAAGTGCATAAGATCACTCAGAGTGAAACGGTTTGATCAATGCATATCTAAAGCACTTTTTTTTTTTTTAACTAAATCACGAAAATATATATAAAGAAAAGAAAAGCGAAGCCGAAGCCCCAAAGTACAACACGGAAGGAGAAGAGAAATAAGAGAAATGCCGGCGTGAGCCAGACATTTATACAAATCTGTAACGCAACTGGCCAGAGATATCTAAGAACATACTATAATGTAAACTAAAAGGAGCCGAGCTCCACCATCGAAAATGAACATGCATCTTGGTAAGCAAATCAGCCACATCGTTGCCCTCCCTAAAAATATGAGAGACCCGAAACTCCATCTGACCAATGAGACTCAGAGCTCTCGTCCAACGATTCCGAAAATACCATGGAACATGGCAAGACCTATGGAGAAGGAGAGACACAACATATGCAGAATCGGACTCCAACCAAAGCCTCCTCCAATGCATCTTATGGGCAGATTCGATAGCGTACATAGCAGCTAATAGCTCAGCATCGAAGGAGAAACCCACCCCACCATCGAAAGAGAAGCAGCCACACGCAAATCCTCTCCAGTTTCTGAAAATGCCGCCAGCCTGAATGCGACCCGGGGATCCCGAAGCGCTACCATCTGTATTGACCTTCCACCAACCGGCAAGAGGCGGGAACCAACGGACAGGGATGATCTTCTGTAACTTGCGCGGGTGGCCAGCAACACCAATACGGGCAAGACTGAGAAGATCATGTTGGGTGTTGAACATGCCTCTCGAGTCCTTGCCACCGAACTCTCTAATGAAGGTCCATAACATGCTGCGAATTGCATCCAGCGTAAGAGACTTCCCATCGAAAACAACGCTGTTTCGGGCATACCATATGCACCAAAAACCAGAAATAATTGCAGCCTTCCACAAAGCTCCAAGCTGTGGACTGAAACTAAGACCCATAGCGCGCAGAATCAGCTGGGTAGCGCCACTGTCCAGAACAAAACGAACACCAAAAAGACCATGCACCCACTTCCAAAGCTGCCTGGAAAAATTGCAATGCAGGAAAAGATGGTCAGCAGATTCCGCCGCTGCAAAGCACAAATAGCATATGGACGGGGAGATGACACCCCTTTTCCGCAGGTTATCCATGGTCGAGAGCCTGTCATGTATAAGCCTCCAAACAACAATCGATCGCCTCTCAGGGATATTGGAGTCCCAAATCCATCGACCCCATGAAACCTTGGGAAAATGTTGCCTGCGTTGCTGATAAGCGATAGACGAGTCGACAGAACCTTTGGCCGTAACAGGCCAGATTCTACAATCATCGGTATTCGGTGCCATAGGGACAGCAATAATGTCTGCAACAATCGAACGATAAGCGCCCACAAAATCAGCTGTAAAATTCCAGCAGCCATCAAAATAATAGTCAGAGATATAGAATTCAAAATAATGTCGTCTGTCAGCAGGAATCCCCATTCTATCAGCCAAAACATAACCTAACCAATTGTCCAACCAAAACATTACTCGCGAGGCCTCACCCGGCAGCCATCTGCTCTCCGACATAAGACTTTTCACAGAATTCCTGATACTCGACCAAACAGATGAGCAAGTAAAGTATGTTAGAACTCTCTATTACGTATTATATAATTGGAAATGCACAAGTTATAACTATTCTTAGTGGACTTGTTAACGAATTCGTAGATAATAAGTCTATTCTCTTCATTTGGTCGTATCTTCTATTAGATTTGTCTAATAATAATAGCTATATACTTTCCATCGAAGTGCATAAGATCACTCAGAGTGAAACGGTTTGGTCAATGCATATCTAAAGCACTTTAAGTGGCATCGTTTCACACTTTTAAAAAGTTAATCATACACGAATCATCTTTTAAAGAGTTAATTGTACTTGAATTATCTTCTAACTCATTATGAAATGATTCCGAAATGATTCCATAACTCTTATTATAAATGATAAGCAAGTAAAGCTTGTTAGAACTCTCTATTACGTATTATATAATTGGAAATGCACAAGTTATAACTATTCTTAGTGGACTTGTTAACGAATTCGTAGATAATAAGTCTATTCTCTTCATTTGGTCGTATCTTCTATTAGATTTGTTTAATAATAATAGTTATATACTTTCCATCTAAGTGCATAAGATCACTCAGAGTGAAACGGTTTGGTCAATGCTTATCTAAAGCACTTTAAGTGGCATCGTTTCTCACTTTTAAAAAGTTAATCACACACGAATCATCTTTTAAAGAGTTAATTGTACTTGAATTATCTTTTAACTCATTATGAAATGATTACGAAATGATTCCATAACTCTTATTATAAATGATAAGCAAGTAAAGCTTGTTAGAACTCTCTATTACGTATTATATAATTGGAAATGCACAAGTTATAACTATTCTTAGTGGACTTGTTAACGAATTCGTAGATAATAAGTCTATTCTCTTCATTTGGTCGTATCTTCTATTAGATTTGTCTAATAATAATAGCTATATACTTTCCATCGAAGTGCATAAGATCACTCAGAGTGAAACGGTTTGGTCAATGCATATCTAAAGCACTTTAAGTGGCATCGTTTCACACTTTTAAAAAGTTAATCATATACGAATCATCCTATATAGAGTTAATTGTACTTGAATTATCTTCTAACTCATTATGAAATGATTACGAAATGATTCCATAACTCTTATTATAAATGATAAGCAAGTAAAGCTTGTTAGAACTCTCTATTACGTATTATATAATTGGAAATGCACAAGTTATAACTATTCTTAGTGGACTTGTTAACGAATTCGTAGATAATAAGTCTATTCTCTTCATTTGGTCGTATCTTCTATTAGATTTGTCTAATAATAATAGCTATATACTTTCCATCGAAGTGCATAAGATCACTCAGAGTGAAACGGTTTGGTCAATGCATATCTAAAGCACTTTAAGTGGCATCGTTTCACACTTTTAAAAAGTTAATCATACACGAATCATCTTTTAAAGAGTTAATTGTACTTGAATTATCTTCTAACTCATTATGAAATGATTCCGAAATGATTCCATAACTCTTATTATAAATGATAAGCAAGTAAAGCTTGTTAGAACTCTCTATTACGTATTATATAATTGGAAATGCACAAGTTATAACTATTCTTAGTGGACTTGTTAACGAATTCGTAGATAATAAGTCTATTCTCTTCATTTGGTCGTATCTTCTATTAGATTTGTCTAATAATAATAGCTATATACTTTCCATCGAAGTGCATAAGATCACTCAGAGTGAAACGGTTTGGTCAATGCATATCTAAAGCACTTTAAGTGGCATCGTTTCACACTTTTAAAAAGTTAATCATACACGAATCATCTTTTAAAGAGTTAATTGTACTTGAATTATCTTCTAACTCATTATGAAATGATTACGAAATGATTCCATAACTCTTATTATAAATGATAAGCAAGTAAAGCTTGTTAGAACTCTCTATTACGTATTATATAATTGGAAATGCACAAGTTATAACTATTCTTAGTGGACTTGTTAACGAATTCGTAGATAATAAGTCTATTCTCTTCATTTGGTCGTATCTTCTATTAGATTTGTCTAATAATAATAGCTATATACTTTCCATCGAAGTGCATAAGATCACTCAGAGTGAAACGGTTTGGTCAATGCATATCTAAAGCACTTTAAGTGGCATCGTTTCACACTTTTAAAAAGTTAATCATACACGAATCATCTTTTAAAGAGTTAATTGTACTTGAATTATCTTCTAACTCATTATGAAATGATTCCGAAATGATTCCATAACTCTTATTATAAATGATAAGCAAGTAAAGCTTGTTAGAACTCTCTATTACGTATTATATAATTGGAAATGCACAAGTTATAACTATTCTTAGTGGACTTGTTAACGAATTCGTAGATAATAAGTCTATTCTCTTCATTTGGTCGTATCTTCTATTAGATTTGTCTAATAATAATAGCTATATACTTTCCATCGAAGTGCATAAGATCACTCAGAGTGAAACGGTTTGGTCAATGCATATCTAAAGCACTTTAAGTGGCATCGTTTCACACTTTTAAAAAGTTAATCATACACGAATCATCCTATATAGAGTTAATTGTACTTGAATTATCTTCTAACTCATTATGAAATGATTCCGAAATGATTCCATAACTCTTATTATAAATGATAAGCAAGTAAAGCTTGTTAGAACTCTCTATTACGTGTTTTATAATTGGAAATGCACAAGTTATAACTATTCTTAGTGGATTTGTTAATGAATTCGTAGACGATAAGTCTATTCTCTTCATTTGGTCGTATCTTCTATTAGATTTGTCTAATAATAATAGTTATATACTTTCCATCGAAGTGCATAAGATCACTCAGAGTGAAACGGTTTGGTCAATGCTTATCTAAAGCACTTTAAGTGGCATCGTTTCTCACTTTTAAAAAGTTAATCATACACGAATCATCTTTTAAAGAGTTAATTGTACTTGAATTATCTTCTAACTCATTATGAAATGATTACGAAATGATTCCATAACTCTTATTATAAATGATAAGCAAGTAAAGCTTGTTAGAACTCTCTATTACGTATTTTATAATTGGAAATGCACAAGTTATAACTATTCTTAGTGGACTTGTTAACGAATTCGTAGATAATAAGTCTATTCTCTTCATTTGGTCGTATCTTCTATTAGATTTGTCTAATAATAATAGCTATATACTTTCCATCGAAGTGCATAAGATCACTCAGAGTGAAACGGTTTGGTCAATGCATATCTAAAGCACTTTAAGTGGCATCGTTTCACACTTTTAAAAAGTTAATCATACACGAATCATCCTATATAGAGTTAATTGTACTTGAATTATCTTCTAACTCATTATGAAATGATTACGAAATGATTCCATAACTCTTATTATAAATGATAAGCAAGTAAAGCTTGTTAGAACTCTCTATTACGTATTATATAATTGGAAATGCACAAGTTATAACTATTCTTAGTGGACTTGTTAACGAATTCGTAGATAATAAGTCTATTCTCTTCATTTGGTCGTATCTTCTATTAGATTTGTCTAATAATAATAGCTATATACTTTCCATCGAAGTGCATAAGATCACTCAGAGTGAAACGGTTTGGTCAATGCATATCTAAAGCACTTTAAGTGGCATCGTTTCACACTTTTAAAAAGTTAATCATACACGAATCATCTTTTAAAGAGTTAATTGTACTTGAATTATCTTCTAACTCATTATGAAATGATTCCGAAATGATTCCATAACTCTTATTATAAATGATAAGCAAGTAAAGCTTGTTAGAACTCTCTATTACGTATTATATAATTGGAAATGCACAAGTTATAACTATTCTTAGTGGACTTGTTAACGAATTCGTAGATAATAAGTCTATTCTCTTCATTTGGTCGTATCTTCTATTAGATTTGTCTAATAATAATAGCTATATACTTTCCATCGAAGTGCATAAGATCACTCAGAGTGAAACGGTTTGGTCAATGCATATCTAAAGCACTTTAAGTGGCATCGTTTCACACTTTTAAAAAGTTAATCATACACGAATCATCTTTTAAAGAGTTAATTGTACTTGAATTATCTTCTAACTCATTATGAAATGATTCCGAAATGATTCCATAACTCTTATTATAAATGATAAGCAAGTAAAGCTTGTTAGAACTCTCTATTACGTATTATATAATTGGAAATGCACAAGTTATAACTATTCTTAGTGGACTTGTTAACGAATTCGTAGATAATAAGTCTATTCTCTTCATTTGGTCGTATCTTCTATTAGATTTGTCTAATAATAATAGCTATATACTTTCCATCGAAGTGCATAAGATCACTCAGAGTGAAACGGTTTGGTCAATGCATATCTAAAGCACTTTAAGTGGCATCGTTTCACACTTTTAAAAAGTTAATCATACACGAATCATCTTTAAAGAGTTAATTGTACTTGAATTATCTTCTAACTCATTATGAAATGATTCCGAAATGATTCCATAACTCTTATTATAAATGATAAGCAAGTAAAGCTTGTTAGAACTCTCTATTACGTATTATATAATTGGAAATGCACAAGTTATAACTATTCTTAGTGGACTTGTTAACGAATTCGTAGATAATAAGTCTATTCTCTTCATTTGGTCGTATCTTCTATTAGATTTGTCTAATAATAATAGCTATATACTTTCCATCGAAGTGCATAAGATCACTCAGAGTGAAACGGTTTGGTCAATGCATATCTAAAGCACTTTAAGTGGCATCGTTTCACACTTTTAAAAAGTTAATCATACACGAATCATCTTTTAAAGAGTTAATTGTACTTGAATTATCTTCTAACTCATTATGAAATGATTCCGAAATGATTCCATAACTCTTATTATAAATGATAAGCAAGTAAAGCTTGTTAGAACTCTCTATTACGTATTATATAATTGGAAATGCACAAGTTATAACTATTCTTAGTGGACTTGTTAACGAATTCGTAGATAATAAGTCTATTCTCTTCATTTGGTCGTATCTTCTATTAGATTTGTCTAATAATAATAGCTATATACTTTCCATCGAAGTGCATAAGATCACTCAGAGTGAAACGGTTTGGTCAATGCATATCTAAAGCACTTTAAGTGGCATCGTTTCACACTTTTAAAAAGTTAATCATACACGAATCATCTTTTAAAGAGTTAATTGTACTTGAATTATCTTCTAACTCATTATGAAATGATTCCGAAATGATTCCATAACTCTTATTATAAATGATAAGCAAGTAAAGCTTGTTAGAACTCTCTATTACGTATTATATAATTGGAAATGCACAAGTTATAACTATTCTTAGTGGACTTGTTAACGAATTCGTAGATAATAAGTCTATTCTCTTCATTTGGTCGTATCTTCTATTAGATTTGTCTAATAATAATAGCTATATACTTTCCATCGAAGTGCATAAGATCACTCAGAGTGAAACGGTTTGGTCAATGCATATCTAAAGCACTTTAAGTGGCATCGTTTCACACTTTTAAAAAGTTAATCATACACGAATCATCTTTTAAAGAGTTAATTGTACTTGAATTATCTTCTAACTCATTATGAAATGATTACGAAATGATTCCATAACTCTTATTATAAATGATAAGCAAGTAAAGCTTGTTAGAACTCTCTATTACGTATTATATAATTGGAAATGCACAAGTTATAACTATTCTTAGTGGACTTGTTAACGAATTCGTAGATAATAAGTCTATTCTCTTCATTTGGTCGTATCTTCTATTAGATTTGTCTAATAATAATAGCTATATACTTTCCATCGAAGTGCATAAGATCACTCAGAGTGAAACGGTTTGGTCAATGCATATCTAAAGCACTTTAAGTGGCATCGTTTCACACTTTTAAAAAGTTAATCATACACGAATCATCCTATATAGAGTTAATTGTACTTGAATTATCTTCTAACTCATTATGAAATGATTACGAAATGATTCCATAACTCTTATTATAAATGATAAGCAAGTAAAGCTTGTTAGAATTCTCTATTACGTATTTTATAATTGGAAATGCACAAGTTATAACTATTCTTAGTGGACTTGTTAACGAATTCGTAGATAATAAGTCTATTCTCTTCATTTGGTCGTATCTTCTATTAGATTTGTCTAATAATAATAGCTATATACTTTCCATCGAAGTGCATAAGATCACTCAGAGTGAAACGGTTTGGTCAATGCATATCTAAAGCACTTTAAGTGGCATCGTTTCACACTTTTAAAAAGTTAATCATACACGAATCATCTTTTAAAGAGTTAATTGTACTTGAATTATCTTCTAACTCATTATGAAATGATTCCGAAATGATTCCATAACTCTTATTATAAATGATAAGCAAGTAAAGCTTGTTAGAACTCTCTATTACGTATTATATAATTGGAAATGCACAAGTTATAACTATTCTTAGTGGACTTGTTAACGAATTCGTAGATAATAAGTCTATTCTCTTCATTTGGTCGTATCTTCTATTAGATTTGTCTAATAATAATAGCTATATACTTTCCATCGAAGTGCATAAGATCACTCAGAGTGAAACGGTTTGGTCAATGCATATCTAAAGCACTTTAAGTGGCATCGTTTCACACTTTTAAAAAGTTAATCATACACGAATCATCCTATATAGAGTTAATTGTACTTGAATTATCTTCTAACTCATTATGAAATGATTCCGAAATGATTCCATAACTCTTATTATAAATGATAAGCAAGTAAAGCTTGTTAGAATTCTCTATTACGTATTTTATAATTGGAAATGCACAAGTTATAACTATTCTTAGTGGATTTGTTAATGAATTCGTAGATAATAAGTCTATTCTCTTCATTTGGTCGTATCTTCTATTAGATTTGTCTAATAATAATAGCTATATACTTTCCATCGAAGTGCATAAGATCACTCAGAGTGAAACGGTTTGTTCAATGCATATCTAAAGCACTTTAAGTGGCATCGTTTCACACTTTTAAAAAGTTAATCATACACGAATCATCTTTTAAAGAGTTAATTGTACTTGAATTATCTTCTAACTCATTATGAAATGATTACGAAATGATTCCATAACTCTTATTATAAATGATAAGCAAGTAAAGCTTGTTAGAACTCTCTATTACGTATTTTATAATTGGAAATGCACAAGTTATAACTATTCTTAGTGGACTTGTTAACGAATTCGTAGATAATAAGTCTATTCTCTTCATTTGGTCGTATCTTCTATTAGATTTGTCTAATAATAATAGCTATATACTTTCCATCGAAGTGCATAAGATCACTCAGAGTGAAACGGTTTGGTCAATGCATATCTAAAGCACTTTAAGTGGCATCGTTTCACACTTTTAAAAAGTTAATCATACACGAATCATCCTATATAGAGTTAATTGTACTTGAATTATCTTCTAACTCATTATGAAATGATTCCGAAATGATTCCATAACTCTTATTATAAATGATAAGCAAGTAAAGCTTGTTAGAACTCTCTATTACGTATTATATAATTGGAAATGCACAAGTTATAACTATTCTTAGTGGACTTGTTAACGAATTCGTAGATAATAAGTCTATTCTCTTCATTTGGTCGTATCTTCTATTAGATTTGTCTAATAATAATAGCTATATACTTTCCATCGAAGTGCATAAGATCACTCAGAGTGAAACGGTTTGGTCAATGCATATCTAAAGCACTTTAAGTGGCATCGTTTCACACTTTTAAAAAGTTAATCATACACGAATCATCTTTAAAGAGTTAATTGTACTTGAATTATCTTCTAACTCATTATGAAATGATTACGAAATGATTCCATAACTCTTATTATAAATGATAAGCAAGTAAAGCTTGTTAGAACTCTCTATTACGTATTATATAATTGGAAATGCACAAGTTATAACTATTCTTAGTGGACTTGTTAACGAATTCGTAGATAATAAGTCTATTCTCTTCATTTGGTCGTATCTTCTATTAGATTTGTCTAATAATAATAGCTATATACTTTCCATCGAAGTGCATAAGATCACTCAGAGTGAAACGGTTTGGTCAATGCATATCTAAAGCACTTTAAGTGGCATCGTTTCACACTTTTAAAAAGTTAATCATACACGAATCATCCTATATAGAGTTAATTGTACTTGAATTATCTTCTAACTCATTATGAAATGATTACGAAATGATTCCATAACTCTTATTATAAATGATAAGCAAGTAAAGCTTGTTAGAACTCTCTATTACGTATTATATAATTGGAAATGCACAAGTTATAACTATTCTTAGTGGACTTGTTAACGAATTCGTAGATAATAAGTCTATTCTCTTCATTTGGTCGTATCTTCTATTAGATTTGTCTAATAATAATAGCTATATACTTTCCATCGAAGTGCATAAGATCACTCAGAGTGAAACGGTTTGGTCAATGCATATCTAAAGCACTTTAAGTGGCATCGTTTCACACTTTTAAAAAGTTAATCATACACGAATCATCTTTTAAAGAGTTAATTGTACTTGAATTATCTTCTAACTCATTATGAAATGATTCCGAAATGATTCCATAACTCTTATTATAAATGATAAGCAAGTAAAGCTTGTTAGAACTCTCTATTACGTATTATATAATTGGAAATGCACAAGTTATAACTATTCTTAGTGGACTTGTTAACGAATTCGTAGATAATAAGTCTATTCTCTTCATTTGGTCGTATCTTCTATTAGATTTGTCTAATAATAATAGCTATATACTTTCCATCGAAGTGCATAAGATCACTCAGAGTGAAACGGTTTGGTCAATGCATATCTAAAGCACTTTAAGTGGCATCGTTTCACACTTTTAAAAAGTTAATCATACACGAATCATCCTATATAGAGTTAATTGTACTTGAATTATCTTCTAACTCATTATGAAATGATTCCGAAATGATTCCATAACTCTTATTATAAATGATAAGCAAGTAAAGCTTGTTAGAACTCTCTATTACGTGTTTTATAATTGGAAATGCACAAGTTATAACTATTCTTAGTGGACTTGTTAATGAATTCGTAGATAATAAGTCTATTCTCTTCATTTGGTCGTATCTTCTATTAGATTTGTCTAATAATAATAGCTATATACTTTCCATCGAAGTGCATAAGATCACTCAGAGTGAAACGGTTTGGTCAATGCATATCTAAAGCACTTTAAGTGGCATCGTTTCACACTTTTAAAAAGTTAATCATACACGAATCATCTTTTAAAGAGTTAATTGTACTTGAATTATCTTCTAACTCATTATGAAATGATTACGAAATGATTCCATAACTCTTATTATAAATGATAAGCAAGTAAAGCTTGTTAGAACTCTCTATTACGTATTATATAATTGGAAATGCACAAGTTATAACTATTCTTAGTGGACTTGTTAACGAATTCGTAGATAATAAGTCTATTCTCTTCATTTGGTCGTATCTTCTATTAGATTTGTCTAATAATAATAGCTATATACTTTCCATCGAAGTGCATAAGATCACTCAGAGTGAAACGGTTTGGTCAATGCATATCTAAAGCACTTTAAGTGGCATCGTTTCACACTTTTAAAAAGTTAATCATACACGAATCATCCTATATAGAGTTAATTGTACTTGAATTATCTTCTAACTCATTATGAAATGATTCCGAAATGATTCCATAACTCTTATTATAAATGATAAGCAAGTAAAGCTTGTTAGAACTCTCTATTACGTATTATATAATTGGAAATGCACAAGTTATAACTATTCTTAGTGGACTTGTTAACGAATTCGTAGATAATAAGTCTATTCTCTTCATTTGGTCGTATCTTCTATTAGATTTGTCTAATAATAATAGCTATATACTTTCCATCGAAGTGCATAAGATCACTCAGAGTGAAACGGTTTGGTCAATGCATATCTAAAGCACTTTAAGTGGCATCGTTTCACACTTTTAAAAAGTTAATCATACACGAATCATCTTTAAAGAGTTAATTGTACTTGAATTATCTTCTAACTCATTATGAAATGATTCCGAAATGATTCCATAACTCTTATTATAAATGATAAGCAAGTAAAGCTTGTTAGAACTCTCTATTACGTATTATATAATTGGAAATGCACAAGTTATAACTATTCTTAGTGGACTTGTTAACGAATTCGTAGATAATAAGTCTATTCTCTTCATTTGGTCGTATCTTCTATTAGATTTGTCTAATAATAATAGCTATATACTTTCCATCGAAGTGCATAAGATCACTCAGAGTGAAACGGTTTGGTCAATGCATATCTAAAGCACTTTAAGTGGCATCGTTTCACACTTTTAAAAAGTTAATCATACACGAATCATCCTATATAGAGTTAATTGTACTTGAATTATCTTCTAACTCATTATGAAATGATTACGAAATGATTCCATAACTCTTATTATAAATGATAAGCAAGTAAAGCTTGTTAGAACTCTCTATTACGTATTATATAATTGGAAATGCACAAGTTATAACTATTCTTAGTGGACTTGTTAACGAATTCGTAGATAATAAGTCTATTCTCTTCATTTGGTCGTATCTTCTATTAGATTTGTCTAATAATAATAGCTATATACTTTCCATCGAAGTGCATAAGATCACTCAGAGTGAAACGGTTTGGTCAATGCATATCTAAAGCACTTTAAGTGGCATCGTTTCACACTTTTAAAAAGTTAATCATACACGAATCATCTTTTAAAGAGTTAATTGTACTTGAATTATCTTCTAACTCATTATGAAATGATTCCGAAATGATTCCATAACTCTTATTATAAATGATAAGCAAGTAAAGCTTGTTAGAACTCTCTATTACGTATTATATAATTGGAAATGCACAAGTTATAACTATTCTTAGTGGACTTGTTAACGAATTCGTAGATAATAAGTCTATTCTCTTCATTTGGTCGTATCTTCTATTAGATTTGTCTAATAATAATAGCTATATACTTTCCATCGAAGTGCATAAGATCACTCAGAGTGAAACGGTTTGGTCAATGCATATCTAAAGCACTTTAAGTGGCATCGTTTCACACTTTTAAAAAGTTAATCATACACGAATCATCTTTAAAGAGTTAATTGTACTTGAATTATCTTCTAACTCATTATGAAATGATTCCGAAATGATTCCATAACTCTTATTATAAATGATAAGCAAGTAAAGCTTGTTAGAACTCTCTATTACGTATTATATAATTGGAAATGCACAAGTTATAACTATTCTTAGTGGACTTGTTAACGAATTCGTAGATAATAAGTCTATTCTCTTCATTTGGTCGTATCTTCTATTAGATTTGTCTAATAATAATAGCTATATACTTTCCATCGAAGTGCATAAGATCACTCAGAGTGAAACGGTTTGGTCAATGCATATCTAAAGCACTTTAAGTGGCATCGTTTCACACTTTTAAAAAGTTAATCATACACGAATCATCTTTAAAGAGTTAATTGTACTTGAATTATCTTCTAACTCATTATGAAATGATTCCGAAATGATTCCATAACTCTTATTATAAATGATAAGCAAGTAAAGCTTGTTAGAACTCTCTATTACGTATTATATAATTGGAAATGCACAAGTTATAACTATTCTTAGTGGACTTGTTAACGAATTCGTAGATAATAAGTCTATTCTCTTCATTTGGTCGTATCTTCTATTAGATTTGTCTAATAATAATAGCTATATACTTTCCATCGAAGTGCATAAGATCACTCAGAGTGAAACGGTTTGGTCAATGCATATCTAAAGCACTTTAAGTGGCATCGTTTCACACTTTTAAAAAGTTAATCATACACGAATCATCTTTTAAAGAGTTAATTGTACTTGAATTATCTTCTAACTCATTATGAAATGATTCCGAAATGATTCCATAACTCTTATTATAAATGATAAGCAAGTAAAGCTTGTTAGAACTCTCTATTACGTATTATATAATTGGAAATGCACAAGTTATAACTATTCTTAGTGGACTTGTTAACGAATTCGTAGATAATAAGTCTATTCTCTTCATTTGGTCGTATCTTCTATTAGATTTGTCTAATAATAATAGCTATATACTTTCCATCGAAGTGCATAAGATCACTCAGAGTGAAACGGTTTGGTCAATGCATATCTAAAGCACTTTAAGTGGCATCGTTTCACACTTTTAAAAAGTTAATCATACACGAATCATCTTTAAAGAGTTAATTGTACTTGAATTATCTTCTAACTCATTATGAAATGATTACGAAATGATTCCATAACTCTTATTATAAATGATAAGCAAGTAAAGCTTGTTAGAACTCTCTATTACGTATTATATAATTGGAAATGCACAAGTTATAACTATTCTTAGTGGACTTGTTAACGAATTCGTAGATAATAAGTCTATTCTCTTCATTTGGTCGTATCTTCTATTAGATTTGTCTAATAATAATAGCTATATACTTTCCATCGAAGTGCATAAGATCACTCAGAGTGAAACGGTTTGGTCAATGCATATCTAAAGCACTTTAAGTGGCATCGTTTCACACTTTTAAAAAGTTAATCATACACGAATCATCCTATATAGAGTTAATTGTACTTGAATTATCTTCTAACTCATTATGAAATGATTCCGAAATGATTCCATAACTCTTATTATAAATGATAAGCAAGTAAAGCTTGTTAGAACTCTCTATTACGTATTTTATAATTGGAAATGCACAAGTTATAACTATTCTTAGTGGACTTGTTAACGAATTCGTAGATAATAAGTCTATTCTCTTCATTTGGTCGTATCTTCTATTAGATTTGTCTAATAATAATAGCTATATACTTTCCATCGAAGTGCATAAGATCACTCAGAGTGAAACGGTTTGGTCAATGCATATCTAAAGCACTTTAAGTGGCATCGTTTCACACTTTTAAAAAGTTAATCATACACGAATCATCTTTAAAGAGTTAATTGTACTTGAATTATCTTCTAACTCATTATGAAATGATTCCGAAATGATTCCATAACTCTTATTATAAATGATAAGCAAGTAAAGCTTGTTAGAACTCTCTATTACGTATTATATAATTGGAAATGCACAAGTTATAACTATTCTTAGTGGACTTGTTAACGAATTCGTAGATAATAAGTCTATTCTCTTCATTTGGTCGTATCTTCTATTAGATTTGTCTAATAATAATAGCTATATACTTTCCATCGAAGTGCATAAGATCACTCAGAGTGAAACGGTTTGGTCAATGCATATCTAAAGCACTTTAAGTGGCATCGTTTCACACTTTTAAAAAGTTAATCATACACGAATCATCCTATATAGAGTTAATTGTACTTGAATTATCTTCTAACTCATTATGAAATGATTCCGAAATGATTCCATAACTCTTATTATAAATGATAAGCAAGTAAAGCTTGTTAGAACTCTCTATTACGTATTTTATAATTGGAAATGCACAAGTTATAACTATTCTTAGTGGACTTGTTAACGAATTCGTAGATAATAAGTCTATTCTCTTCATTTGGTCGTATCTTCTATTAGATTTGTCTAATAATAATAGCTATATACTTTCCATCGAAGTGCATAAGATCACTCAGAGTGAAACGGTTTGGTCAATGCATATCTAAAGCACTTTAAGTGGCATCGTTTCACACTTTTAAAAAGTTAATCATACACGAATCATCTTTTAAAGAGTTAATTGTACTTGAATTATCTTCTAACTCATTATGAAATGATTCCGAAATGATTCCATAACTCTTATTATAAATGATAAGCAAGTAAAGCTTGTTAGAACTCTCTATTACGTATTTTATAATTGGAAATGCACAAGTTATAACTATTCTTAGTGGACTTGTTAACGAATTCGTAGATAATAAGTCTATTCTCTTCATTTGGTCGTATCTTCTATTAGATTTGTCTAATAATAATAGCTATATACTTTCCATCGAAGTGCATAAGATCACTCAGAGTGAAACGGTTTGGTCAATGCATATCTAAAGCACTTTAAGTGGCATCGTTTCACACTTTTAAAAAGTTAATCATACACGAATCATCCTATATAGAGTTAATTGTACTTGAATTATCTTCTAACTCATTATGAAATGATTCCGAAATGATTCCATAACTCTTATTATAAATGATAAGCAAGTAAAGCTTGTTAGAACTCTCTATTACGTATTATATAATTGGAAATGCACAAGTTATAACTATTCTTAGTGGACTTGTTAACGAATTCGTAGATAATAAGTCTATTCTCTTCATTTGGTCGTATCTTCTATTAGATTTGTCTAATAATAATAGCTATATACTTTCCATCGAAGTGCATAAGATCACTCAGAGTGAAACGGTTTGGTCAATGCATATCTAAAGCACTTTAAGTGGCATCGTTTCACACTTTTAAAAAGTTAATCATACACGAATCATCTTTAAAGAGTTAATTGTACTTGAATTATCTTCTAACTCATTATGAAATGATTCCGAAATGATTCCATAACTCTTATTATAAATGATAAGCAAGTAAAGCTTGTTAGAACTCTCTATTACGTATTATATAATTGGAAATGCACAAGTTATAACTATTCTTAGTGGACTTGTTAACGAATTCGTAGATAATAAGTCTATTCTCTTCATTTGGTCGTATCTTCTATTAGATTTGTCTAATAATAATAGCTATATACTTTCCATCGAAGTGCATAAGATCACTCAGAGTGAAACGGTTTGGTCAATGCATATCTAAAGCACTTTAAGTGGCATCGTTTCACACTTTTAAAAAGTTAATCATACACGAATCATCCTATATAGAGTTAATTGTACTTGAATTATCTTCTAACTCATTATGAAATGATTACGAAATGATTCCATAACTCTTATTATAAATGATAAGCAAGTAAAGCTTGTTAGAACTCTCTATTACGTATTATATAATTGGAAATGCACAAGTTATAACTATTCTTAGTGGACTTGTTAACGAATTCGTAGATAATAAGTCTATTCTCTTCATTTGGTCGTATCTTCTATTAGATTTGTCTAATAATAATAGCTATATACTTTCCATCGAAGTGCATAAGATCACTCAGAGTGAAACGGTTTGGTCAATGCATATCTAAAGCACTTTAAGTGGCATCGTTTCACACTTTTAAAAAGTTAATCATACACGAATCATCTTTAAAGAGTTAATTGTACTTGAATTATCTTCTAACTCATTATGAAATGATTCCGAAATGATTCCATAACTCTTATTATAAATGATAAGCAAGTAAAGCTTGTTAGAACTCTCTATTACGTATTATATAATTGGAAATGCACAAGTTATAACTATTCTTAGTGGACTTGTTAACGAATTCGTAGATAATAAGTCTATTCTCTTCATTTGGTCGTATCTTCTATTAGATTTGTCTAATAATAATAGCTATATACTTTCCATCGAAGTGCATAAGATCACTCAGAGTGAAACGGTTTGGTCAATGCATATCTAAAGCACTTTAAGTGGCATCGTTTCACACTTTTAAAAAGTTAATCATACACGAATCATCCTATATAGAGTTAATTGTACTTGAATTATCTTCTAACTCATTATGAAATGATTCCGAAATGATTCCATAACTCTTATTATAAATGATAAGCAAGTAAAGCTTGTTAGAACTCTCTATTACGTATTATATAATTGGAAATGCACAAGTTATAACTATTCTTAGTGGACTTGTTAACGAATTCGTAGATAATAAGTCTATTCTCTTCATTTGGTCGTATCTTCTATTAGATTTGTCTAATAATAATAGCTATATACTTTCCATCGAAGTGCATAAGATCACTCAGAGTGAAACGGTTTGGTCAATGCATATCTAAAGCACTTTAAGTGGCATCGTTTCACACTTTTAAAAAGTTAATCATACACGAATCATCTTTTAAAGAGTTAATTGTACTTGAATTATCTTCTAACTCATTATGAAATGATTCCGAAATGATTCCATAACTCTTATTATAAATGATAAGCAAGTAAAGCTTGTTAGAATTCTCTATTACGTATTTTATAATTGGAAATGCACAAGTTATAACTATTCTTAGTGGACTTGTTAACGAATTCGTAGATAATAAGTCTATTCTCTTCATTTGGTCGTATCTTCTATTAGATTTGTCTAATAATAATAGCTATATACTTTCCATCGAAGTGCATAAGATCACTCAGAGTGAAACGGTTTGGTCAATGCATATCTAAAGCACTTTAAGTGGCATCGTTTCACACTTTTAAAAAGTTAATCATACACGAATCATCCTATATAGAGTTAATTGTACTTGAATTATCTTCTAACTCATTATGAAATGATTCCGAAATGATTCCATAACTCTTATTATAAATGATAAGCAAGTAAAGCTTGTTAGAACTCTCTATTACGTATTATATAATTGGAAATGCACAAGTTATAACTATTCTTAGTGGACTTGTTAACGAATTCGTAGATAATAAGTCTATTCTCTTCATTTGGTCGTATCTTCTATTAGATTTGTCTAATAATAATAGCTATATACTTTCCATCGAAGTGCATAAGATCACTCAGAGTGAAACGGTTTGGTCAATGCATATCTAAAGCACTTTAAGTGGCATCGTTTCACACTTTTAAAAAGTTAATCATACACGAATCATCCTATATAGAGTTAATTGTACTTGAATTATCTTCTAACTCATTATGAAATGATTCCGAAATGATTCCATAACTCTTATTATAAATGATAAGCAAGTAAAGCTTGTTAGAACTCTCTATTACGTATTATATAATTGGAAATGCACAAGTTATAACTATTCTTAGTGGACTTGTTAACGAATTCGTAGATAATAAGTCTATTCTCTTCATTTGGTCGTATCTTCTATTAGATTTGTCTAATAATAATAGCTATATACTTTCCATCGAAGTGCATAAGATCACTCAGAGTGAAACGGTTTGGTCAATGCATATCTAAAGCACTTTAAGTGGCATCGTTTCACACTTTTAAAAAGTTAATCATACACGAATCATCCTTTATAGAGTTAATTGTACTTGAATTATCTTCTAACTCATTATGAAATGATTCCGAAATGATTCCATAACTCTTATTATAAATGATAAGCAAGTAAAGCTTGTTAGAACTCTCTATTACGTATTATATAATTGGAAATGCACAAGTTATAACTATTCTTAGTGGACTTGTTAACGAATTCGTAGATAATAAGTCTATTCTCTTCATTTGGTCGTATCTTCTATTAGATTTGTCTAATAATAATAGCTATATACTTTCCATCGAAGTGCATAAGATCACTCAGAGTGAAACGGTTTGGTCAATGCATATCTAAAGCACTTTAAGTGGCATCGTTTCACACTTTTAAAAAGTTAATCATACACGAATCATCCTATATAGAGTTAATTGTACTTGAATTATCTTCTAACTCATTATGAAATGATTACGAAATGATTCCATAACTCTTATTATAAATGATAAGCAAGTAAAGCTTGTTAGAACTCTCTATTACGTATTATATAATTGGAAATGCACAAGTTATAACTATTCTTAGTGGACTTGTTAACGAATTCGTAGATAATAAGTCTATTCTCTTCATTTGGTCGTATCTTCTATTAGATTTGTCTAATAATAATAGCTATATACTTTCCATCGAAGTGCATAAGATCACTCAGAGTGAAACGGTTTGGTCAATGCATATCTAAAGCACTTTAAGTGGCATCGTTTCACACTTTTAAAAAGTTAATCATACACGAATCATCCTTTATAGAGTTAATTGTACTTGAATTATCTTCTAACTCATTATGAAATGATTCCGAAATGATTCCATAACTCTTATTATAAATGATAAGCAAGTAAAGCTTGTTAGAACTCTCTATTACGTATTATATAATTGGAAATGCACAAGTTATAACTATTCTTAGTGGACTTGTTAACGAATTCGTAGATAATAAGTCTATTCTCTTCATTTGGTCGTATCTTCTATTAGATTTGTCTAATAATAATAGCTATATACTTTCCATCGAAGTGCATAAGATCACTCAGAGTGAAACGGTTTGGTCAATGCATATCTAAAGCACTTTAAGTGGCATCGTTTCACACTTTTAAAAAGTTAATCATACACGAATCATCCTATATAGAGTTAATTGTACTTGAATTATCTTCTAACTCATTATGAAATGATTCCGAAATGATTCCATAACTCTTATTATAAATGATAAGCAAGTAAAGCTTGTTAGAACTCTCTATTACGTATTATATAATTGGAAATGCACAAGTTATAACTATTCTTAGTGGACTTGTTAACGAATTCGTAGATAATAAGTCTATTCTCTTCATTTGGTCGTATCTTCTATTAGATTTGTCTAATAATAATAGCTATATACTTTCCATCGAAGTGCATAAGATCACTCAGAGTGAAACGGTTTGGTCAATGCATATCTAAAGCACTTTAAGTGGCATCGTTTCACACTTTTAAAAAGTTAATCATACACGAATCATCTTTTAAAGAGTTAATTGTACTTGAATTATCTTCTAACTCATTATGAAATGATTCCGAAATGATTCCATAACTCTTATTATAAATGATAAGCAAGTAAAGCTTGTTAGAACTCTCTATTACGTATTTTATAATTGGAAATGCACAAGTTATAACTATTCTTAGTGGACTTGTTAACGAATTCGTAGATAATAAGTCTATTCTCTTCATTTGGTCGTATCTTCTATTAGATTTGTCTAATAATAATAGCTATATACTTTCCATCGAAGTGCATAAGATCACTCAGAGTGAAACGGTTTGGTCAATGCATATCTAAAGCACTTTAAGTGGCATCGTTTCACACTTTTAAAAAGTTAATCATACACGAATCATCCTATATAGAGTTAATTGTACTTGAATTATCTTCTAACTCATTATGAAATGATTACGAAATGATTCCATAACTCTTATTATAAATGATAAGCAAGTAAAGCTTGTTAGAACTCTCTATTACGTATTATATAATTGGAAATGCACAAGTTATAACTATTCTTAGTGGACTTGTTAACGAATTCGTAGATAATAAGTCTATTCTCTTCATTTGGTCGTATCTTCTATTAGATTTGTCTAATAATAATAGCTATATACTTTCCATCGAAGTGCATAAGATCACTCAGAGTGAAACGGTTTGGTCAATGCATATCTAAAGCACTTTAAGTGGCATCGTTTCACACTTTTAAAAAGTTAATCATACACGAATCATCCTATATAGAGTTAATTGTACTTGAATTATCTTCTAACTCATTATGAAATGATTCCGAAATGATTCCATAACTCTTATTATAAATGATAAGCAAGTAAAGCTTGTTAGAACTCTCTATTACGTATTATATAATTGGAAATGCACAAGTTATAACTATTCTTAGTGGACTTGTTAACGAATTCGTAGATAATAAGTCTATTCTCTTCATTTGGTCGTATCTTCTATTAGATTTGTCTAATAATAATAGCTATATACTTTCCATCGAAGTGCATAAGATCACTCAGAGTGAAACGGTTTGGTCAATGCATATCTAAAGCACTTTAAGTGGCATCGTTTCACACTTTTAAAAAGTTAATCATACACGAATCATCTTTATAGAGTTAATTGTACTTGAATTATCTTCTAACTCATTATGAAATGATTCCGAAATGATTCCATAACTCTTATTATAAATGATAAGCAAGTAAAGCTTGTTAGAACTCTCTATTACGTATTATATAATTGGAAATGCACAAGTTATAACTATTCTTAGTGGACTTGTTAACGAATTCGTAGATAATAAGTCTATTCTCTTCATTTGGTCGTATCTTCTATTAGATTTGTCTAATAATAATAGCTATATACTTTCCATCGAAGTGCATAAGATCACTCAGAGTGAAACGGTTTGGTCAATGCATATCTAAAGCACTTTAAGTGGCATCGTTTCACACTTTTAAAAAGTTAATCATACACGAATCATCCTATATAGAGTTAATTGTACTTGAATTATCTTCTAACTCATTATGAAATGATTACGAAATGATTCCATAACTCTTATTATAAATGATAAGCAAGTAAAGCTTGTTAGAACTCTCTATTACGTATTATATAATTGGAAATGCACAAGTTATAACTATTCTTAGTGGACTTGTTAACGAATTCGTAGATAATAAGTCTATTCTCTTCATTTGGTCGTATCTTCTATTAGATTTGTCTAATAATAATAGCTATATACTTTCCATCGAAGTGCATAAGATCACTCAGAGTGAAACGGTTTGGTCAATGCATATCTAAAGCACTTTAAGTGGCATCGTTTCACACTTTTAAAAAGTTAATCATACACGAATCATCTTTATAGAGTTAATTGTACTTGAATTATCTTCTAACTCATTATGAAATGATTCCGAAATGATTCCATAACTCTTATTATAAATGATAAGCAAGTAAAGCTTGTTAGAACTCTCTATTACGTATTATATAATTGGAAATGCACAAGTTATAACTATTCTTAGTGGACTTGTTAACGAATTCGTAGATAATAAGTCTATTCTCTTCATTTGGTCGTATCTTCTATTAGATTTGTCTAATAATAATAGCTATATACTTTCCATCGAAGTGCATAAGATCACTCAGAGTGAAACGGTTTGGTCAATGCATATCTAAAGCACTTTAAGTGGCATCGTTTCACACTTTTAAAAAGTTAATCATACACGAATCATCCTATATAGAGTTAATTGTACTTGAATTATCTTCTAACTCATTATGAAATGATTCCGAAATGATTCCATAACTCTTATTATAAATGATAAGCAAGTAAAGCTTGTTAGAACTCTCTATTACGTATTATATAATTGGAAATGCACAAGTTATAACTATTCTTAGTGGACTTGTTAACGAATTCGTAGATAATAAGTCTATTCTCTTCATTTGGTCGTATCTTCTATTAGATTTGTCTAATAATAATAGCTATATACTTTCCATCGAAGTGCATAAGATCACTCAGAGTGAAACGGTTTGGTCAATGCATATCTAAAGCACTTTAAGTGGCATCGTTTCACACTTTTAAAAAGTTAATCATACACGAATCATCCTATAAAGAGTTAATTGTACTTGAATTATCTTCTAACTCATTATGAAATGATTCCGAAATGATTCCATAACTCTTATTATAAATGATAAGCAAGTAAAGCTTGTTAGAACTCTCTATTACGTATTTTATAATTGGAAATGCACAAGTTATAACTATTCTTAGTGGACTTGTTAACGAATTCGTAGATAATAAGTCTATTCTCTTCATTTGGTCGTATCTTCTATTAGATTTGTCTAATAATAATAGCTATATACTTTCCATCGAAGTGCATAAGATCACTCAGAGTGAAACGGTTTGGTCAATGCATATCTAAAGCACTTTAAGTGGCATCGTTTCACACTTTTAAAAAGTTAATCATACACGAATCATCCTATATAGAGTTAATTGTACTTGAATTATCTTCTAACTCATTATGAAATGATTCCGAAATGATTCCATAACTCTTATTATAAATGATAAGCAAGTAAAGCTTGTTAGAACTCTCTATTACGTATTATATAATTGGAAATGCACAAGTTATAACTATTCTTAGTGGACTTGTTAACGAATTCGTAGATAATAAGTCTATTCTCTTCATTTGGTCGTATCTTCTATTAGATTTGTCTAATAATAATAGCTATATACTTTCCATCGAAGTGCATAAGATCACTCAGAGTGAAACGGTTTGGTCAATGCATATCTAAAGCACTTTAAGTGGCATCGTTTCACACTTTTAAAAAGTTAATCATACACGAATCATCTATATAGAGTTAATTGTACTTGAATTATCTTCTAACTCATTATGAAATGATTCCGAAATGATTCCATAACTCTTATTATAAATGATAAGCAAGTAAAGCTTGTTAGAACTCTCTATTACGTATTATATAATTGGAAATGCACAAGTTATAACTATTCTTAGTGGACTTGTTAACGAATTCGTAGATAATAAGTCTATTCTCTTCATTTGGTCGTATCTTCTATTAGATTTGTCTAATAATAATAGCTATATACTTTCCATCGAAGTGCATAAGATCACTCAGAGTGAAACGGTTTGGTCAATGCATATCTAAAGCACTTTAAGTGGCATCGTTTCACACTTTTAAAAAGTTAATCATACACGAATCATCCTATAAAGAGTTAATTGTACTTGAATTATCTTCTAACTCATTATGAAATGATTCCGAAATGATTCCATAACTCTTATTATAAATGATAAGCAAGTAAAGCTTGTTAGAACTCTCTATTACGTATTATATAATTGGAAATGCACAAGTTATAACTATTCTTAGTGGACTTGTTAACGAATTCGTAGATAATAAGTCTATTCTCTTCATTTGGTCGTATCTTCTATTAGATTTGTCTAATAATAATAGCTATATACTTTCCATCGAAGTGCATAAGATCACTCAGAGTGAAACGGTTTGGTCAATGCATATCTAAAGCACTTTAAGTGGCATCGTTTCACACTTTTAAAAAGTTAATCATACACGAATCATCCTATATAGAGTTAATTGTACTTGAATTATCTTCTAACTCATTATGAAATGATTCCGAAATGATTCCATAACTCTTATTATAAATGATAAGCAAGTAAAGCTTGTTAGAACTCTCTATTACGTATTTTATAATTGGAAATGCACAAGTTATAACTATTCTTAGTGGACTTGTTAACGAATTCGTAGATAATAAGTCTATTCTCTTCATTTGGTCGTATCTTCTATTAGATTTGTCTAATAATAATAGCTATATACTTTCCATCGAAGTGCATAAGATCACTCAGAGTGAAACGGTTTGGTCAATGCATATCTAAAGCACTTTAAGTGGCATCGTTTCACACTTTTAAAAAGTTAATCATACACGAATCATCCTATATAGAGTTAATTGTACTTGAATTATCTTCTAACTCATTATGAAATGATTCCGAAATGATTCCATAACTCTTATTATAAATGATAAGCAAGTAAAGCTTGTTAGAACTCTCTATTACGTATTATATAATTGGAAATGCACAAGTTATAACTATTCTTAGTGGACTTGTTAACGAATTCGTAGATAATAAGTCTATTCTCTTCATTTGGTCGTATCTTCTATTAGATTTGTCTAATAATAATAGCTATATACTTTCCATCGAAGTGCATAAGATCACTCAGAGTGAAACGGTTTGGTCAATGCATATCTAAAGCACTTTAAGTGGCATCGTTTCACACTTTTAAAAAGTTAATCATACACGAATCATCCTATATAGAGTTAATTGTACTTGAATTATCTTCTAACTCATTATGAAATGATTCCGAAATGATTCCATAACTCTTATTATAAATGATAAGCAAGTAAAGCTTGTTAGAACTCTCTATTACGTATTATATAATTGGAAATGCACAAGTTATAACTATTCTTAGTGGACTTGTTAACGAATTCGTAGATAATAAGTCTATTCTCTTCATTTGGTCGTATCTTCTATTAGATTTGTCTAATAATAATAGCTATATACTTTCCATCGAAGTGCATAAGATCACTCAGAGTGAAACGGTTTGGTCAATGCATATCTAAAGCACTTTAAGTGGCATCGTTTCACACTTTTAAAAAGTTAATCATACACGAATCATCCTATATAGAGTTAATTGTACTTGAATTATCTTCTAACTCATTATGAAATGATTCCGAAATGATTCCATAACTCTTATTATAAATGATAAGCAAGTAAAGCTTGTTAGAACTCTCTATTACGTATTATATAATTGGAAATGCACAAGTTATAACTATTCTTAGTGGACTTGTTAACGAATTCGTAGATAATAAGTCTATTCTCTTCATTTGGTCGTATCTTCTATTAGATTTGTCTAATAATAATAGCTATATACTTTCCATCGAAGTGCATAAGATCACTCAGAGTGAAACGGTTTGGTCAATGCATATCTAAAGCACTTTAAGTGGCATCGTTTCACACTTTTAAAAAGTTAATCATACACGAATCATCCTATATAGAGTTAATTGTACTTGAATTATCTTCTAACTCATTATGAAATGATTCCGAAATGATTCCATAACTCTTATTATAAATGATAAGCAAGTAAAGCTTGTTAGAACTCTCTATTACGTATTTTATAATTGGAAATGCACAAGTTATAACTATTCTTAGTGGACTTGTTAACGAATTCGTAGATAATAAGTCTATTCTCTTCATTTGGTCGTATCTTCTATTAGATTTGTCTAATAATAATAGCTATATACTTTCCATCGAAGTGCATAAGATCACTCAGAGTGAAACGGTTTGGTCAATGCATATCTAAAGCACTTTAAGTGGCATCGTTTCACACTTTTAAAAAGTTAATCATACACGAATCATCCTATATAGAGTTAATTGTACTTGAATTATCTTCTAACTCATTATGAAATGATTCCGAAATGATTCCATAACTCTTATTATAAATGATAAGCAAGTAAAGCTTGTTAGAACTCTCTATTACGTATTATATAATTGGAAATGCACAAGTTATAACTATTCTTAGTGGACTTGTTAACGAATTCGTAGATAATAAGTCTATTCTCTTCATTTGGTCGTATCTTCTATTAGATTTGTCTAATAATAATAGCTATATACTTTCCATCGAAGTGCATAAGATCACTCAGAGTGAAACGGTTTGGTCAATGCATATCTAAAGCACTTTAAGTGGCATCGTTTCACACTTTTAAAAAGTTAATCATACACGAATCATCCTATATAGAGTTAATTGTACTTGAATTATCTTCTAACTCATTATGAAATGATTCCGAAATGATTCCATAACTCTTATTATAAATGATAAGCAAGTAAAGCTTGTTAGAACTCTCTATTACGTATTATATAATTGGAAATGCACAAGTTATAACTATTCTTAGTGGACTTGTTAACGAATTCGTAGATAATAAGTCTATTCTCTTCATTTGGTCGTATCTTCTATTAGATTTGTCTAATAATAATAGCTATATACTTTCCATCGAAGTGCATAAGATCACTCAGAGTGAAACGGTTTGGTCAATGCATATCTAAAGCACTTTAAGTGGCATCGTTTCACACTTTTAAAAAGTTAATCATACACGAATCATCCTATATAGAGTTAATTGTACTTGAATTATCTTCTAACTCATTATGAAATGATTCCGAAATGATTCCATAACTCTTATTATAAATGATAAGCAAGTAAAGCTTGTTAGAACTCTCTATTACGTATTATATAATTGGAAATGCACAAGTTATAACTATTCTTAGTGGACTTGTTAACGAATTCGTAGATAATAAGTCTATTCTCTTCATTTGGTCGTATCTTCTATTAGATTTGTCTAATAATAATAGCTATATACTTTCCATCGAAGTGCATAAGATCACTCAGAGTGAAACGGTTTGGTCAATGCATATCTAAAGCACTTTAAGTGGCATCGTTTCACACTTTTAAAAAGTTAATCATACACGAATCATCCTATATAGAGTTAATTGTACTTGAATTATCTTCTAACTCATTATGAAATGATTCCGAAATGATTCCATAACTCTTATTATAAATGATAAGCAAGTAAAGCTTGTTAGAACTCTCTATTACGTATTTTATAATTGGAAATGCACAAGTTATAACTATTCTTAGTGGACTTGTTAACGAATTCGTAGATAATAAGTCTATTCTCTTCATTTGGTCGTATCTTCTATTAGATTTGTCTAATAATAATAGCTATATACTTTCCATCGAAGTGCATAAGATCACTCAGAGTGAAACGGTTTGGTCAATGCATATCTAAAGCACTTTAAGTGGCATCGTTTCACACTTTTAAAAAGTTAATCATACACGAATCATCTATAAAGAGTTAATTGTACTTGAATTATCTTCTAACTCATTATGAAATGATTCCGAAATGATTCCATAACTCTTATTATAAATGATAAGCAAGTAAAGCTTGTTAGAACTCTCTATTACGTATTATATAATTGGAAATGCACAAGTTATAACTATTCTTAGTGGACTTGTTAACGAATTCGTAGATAATAAGTCTATTCTCTTCATTTGGTCGTATCTTCTATTAGATTTGTCTAATAATAATAGCTATATACTTTCCATCGAAGTGCATAAGATCACTCAGAGTGAAACGGTTTGGTCAATGCATATCTAAAGCACTTTAAGTGGCATCGTTTCACACTTTTAAAAAGTTAATCATACACGAATCATCCTATATAGAGTTAATTGTACTTGAATTATCTTCTAACTCATTATGAAATGATTCCGAAATGATTCCATAACTCTTATTATAAATGATAAGCAAGTAAAGCTTGTTAGAACTCTCTATTACGTATTATATAATTGGAAATGCACAAGTTATAACTATTCTTAGTGGACTTGTTAACGAATTCGTAGATAATAAGTCTATTCTCTTCATTTGGTCGTATCTTCTATTAGATTTGTCTAATAATAATAGCTATATACTTTCCATCGAAGTGCATAAGATCACTCAGAGTGAAACGGTTTGGTCAATGCATATCTAAAGCACTTTAAGTGGCATCGTTTCACACTTTTAAAAAGTTAATCATACACGAATCATCCTATATAGAGTTAATTGTACTTGAATTATCTTCTAACTCATTATGAAATGATTCCGAAATGATTCCATAACTCTTATTATAAATGATAAGCAAGTAAAGCTTGTTAGAACTCTCTATTACGTATTTTATAATTGGAAATGCACAAGTTATAACTATTCTTAGTGGACTTGTTAACGAATTCGTAGATAATAAGTCTATTCTCTTCATTTGGTCGTATCTTCTATTAGATTTGTCTAATAATAATAGCTATATACTTTCCATCGAAGTGCATAAGATCACTCAGAGTGAAACGGTTTGGTCAATGCATATCTAAAGCACTTTAAGTGGCATCGTTTCACACTTTTAAAAAGTTAATCATACACGAATCATCCTATATAGAGTTAATTGTACTTGAATTATCTTCTAACTCATTATGAAATGATTCCGAAATGATTCCATAACTCTTATTATAAATGATAAGCAAGTAAAGCTTGTTAGAACTCTCTATTACGTATTTTATAATTGGAAATGCACAAGTTATAACTATTCTTAGTGGACTTGTTAACGAATTCGTAGATAATAAGTCTATTCTCTTCATTTGGTCGTATCTTCTATTAGATTTGTCTAATAATAATAGCTATATACTTTCCATCGAAGTGCATAAGATCACTCAGAGTGAAACGGTTTGGTCAATGCATATCTAAAGCACTTTAAGTGGCATCGTTTCACACTTTTAAAAAGTTAATCATACACGAATCATCCTATATAGAGTTAATTGTACTTGAATTATCTTCTAACTCATTATGAAATGATTCCGAAATGATTCCATAACTCTTATTATAAATGATAAGCAAGTAAAGCTTGTTAGAACTCTCTATTACGTATTATATAATTGGAAATGCACAAGTTATAACTATTCTTAGTGGACTTGTTAACGAATTCGTAGATAATAAGTCTATTCTCTTCATTTGGTCGTATCTTCTATTAGATTTGTCTAATAATAATAGCTATATACTTTCCATCGAAGTGCATAAGATCACTCAGAGTGAAACGGTTTGGTCAATGCATATCTAAAGCACTTTAAGTGGCATCGTTTCACACTTTTAAAAAGTTAATCATACACGAATCATCCTATATAGAGTTAATTGTACTTGAATTATCTTCTAACTCATTATGAAATGATTCCGAAATGATTCCATAACTCTTATTATAAATGATAAGCAAGTAAAGCTTGTTAGAACTCTCTATTACGTATTATATAATTGGAAATGCACAAGTTATAACTATTCTTAGTGGACTTGTTAACGAATTCGTAGATAATAAGTCTATTCTCTTCATTTGGTCGTATCTTCTATTAGATTTGTCTAATAATAATAGCTATATACTTTCCATCGAAGTGCATAAGATCACTCAGAGTGAAACGGTTTGGTCAATGCATATCTAAAGCACTTTAAGTGGCATCGTTTCACACTTTTAAAAAGTTAATCATACACGAATCATCCTATATAGAGTTAATTGTACTTGAATTATCTTCTAACTCATTATGAAATGATTCCGAAATGATTCCATAACTCTTATTATAAATGATAAGCAAGTAAAGCTTGTTAGAACTCTCTATTACGTATTATATAATTGGAAATGCACAAGTTATAACTATTCTTAGTGGACTTGTTAACGAATTCGTAGATAATAAGTCTATTCTCTTCATTTGGTCGTATCTTCTATTAGATTTGTCTAATAATAATAGCTATATACTTTCCATCGAAGTGCATAAGATCACTCAGAGTGAAACGGTTTGGTCAATGCATATCTAAAGCACTTTAAGTGGCATCGTTTCACACTTTTAAAAAGTTAATCATACACGAATCATCCTATATAGAGTTAATTGTACTTGAATTATCTTCTAACTCATTATGAAATGATTCCGAAATGATTCCATAACTCTTATTATAAATGATAAGCAAGTAAAGCTTGTTAGAACTCTCTATTACGTATTATATAATTGGAAATGCACAAGTTATAACTATTCTTAGTGGACTTGTTAACGAATTCGTAGATAATAAGTCTATTCTCTTCATTTGGTCGTATCTTCTATTAGATTTGTCTAATAATAATAGCTATATACTTTCCATCGAAGTGCATAAGATCACTCAGAGTGAAACGGTTTGGTCAATGCATATCTAAAGCACTTTAAGTGGCATCGTTTCACACTTTTAAAAAGTTAATCATACACGAATCATCCTATATAGAGTTAATTGTACTTGAATTATCTTCTAACTCATTATGAAATGATTCCGAAATGATTCCATAACTCTTATTATAAATGATAAGCAAGTAAAGCTTGTTAGAACTCTCTATTACGTATTATATAATTGGAAATGCACAAGTTATAACTATTCTTAGTGGACTTGTTAACGAATTCGTAGATAATAAGTCTATTCTCTTCATTTGGTCGTATCTTCTATTAGATTTGTCTAATAATAATAGCTATATACTTTCCATCGAAGTGCATAAGATCACTCAGAGTGAAACGGTTTGGTCAATGCATATCTAAAGCACTTTAAGTGGCATCGTTTCACACTTTTAAAAAGTTAATCATACACGAATCATCCTATATAGAGTTAATTGTACTTGAATTATCTTCTAACTCATTATGAAATGATTCCGAAATGATTCCATAACTCTTATTATAAATGATAAGCAAGTAAAGCTTGTTAGAACTCTCTATTACGTATTTTATAATTGGAAATGCACAAGTTATAACTATTCTTAGTGGACTTGTTAACGAATTCGTAGATAATAAGTCTATTCTCTTCATTTGGTCGTATCTTCTATTAGATTTGTCTAATAATAATAGCTATATACTTTCCATCGAAGTGCATAAGATCACTCAGAGTGAAACGGTTTGGTCAATGCATATCTAAAGCACTTTAAGTGGCATCGTTTCACACTTTTAAAAAGTTAATCATACACGAATCATCCTATATAGAGTTAATTGTACTTGAATTATCTTCTAACTCATTATGAAATGATTCCGAAATGATTCCATAACTCTTATTATAAATGATAAGCAAGTAAAGCTTGTTAGAACTCTCTATTACGTATTATATAATTGGAAATGCACAAGTTATAACTATTCTTAGTGGACTTGTTAACGAATTCGTAGATAATAAGTCTATTCTCTTCATTTGGTCGTATCTTCTATTAGATTTGTCTAATAATAATAGCTATATACTTTCCATCGAAGTGCATAAGATCACTCAGAGTGAAACGGTTTGGTCAATGCATATCTAAAGCACTTTAAGTGGCATCGTTTCACACTTTTAAAAAGTTAATCATACACGAATCATCCTATATAGAGTTAATTGTACTTGAATTATCTTCTAACTCATTATGAAATGATTCCGAAATGATTCCATAACTCTTATTATAAATGATAAGCAAGTAAAGCTTGTTAGAACTCTCTATTACGTATTATATAATTGGAAATGCACAAGTTATAACTATTCTTAGTGGACTTGTTAACGAATTCGTAGATAATAAGTCTATTCTCTTCATTTGGTCGTATCTTCTATTAGATTTGTCTAATAATAATAGCTATATACTTTCCATCGAAGTGCATAAGATCACTCAGAGTGAAACGGTTTGGTCAATGCATATCTAAAGCACTTTAAGTGGCATCGTTTCACACTTTTAAAAAGTTAATCATACACGAATCATCCTATATAGAGTTAATTGTACTTGAATTATCTTCTAACTCATTATGAAATGATTCCGAAATGATTCCATAACTCTTATTATAAATGATAAGCAAGTAAAGCTTGTTAGAACTCTCTATTACGTATTATATAATTGGAAATGCACAAGTTATAACTATTCTTAGTGGACTTGTTAACGAATTCGTAGATAATAAGTCTATTCTCTTCATTTGGTCGTATCTTCTATTAGATTTGTCTAATAATAATAGCTATATACTTTCCATCGAAGTGCATAAGATCACTCAGAGTGAAACGGTTTGGTCAATGCATATCTAAAGCACTTTAAGTGGCATCGTTTCACACTTTTAAAAAGTTAATCATACACGAATCATCCTATATAGAGTTAATTGTACTTGAATTATCTTCTAACTCATTATGAAATGATTCCGAAATGATTCCATAACTCTTATTATAAATGATAAGCAAGTAAAGCTTGTTAGAACTCTCTATTACGTATTATATAATTGGAAATGCACAAGTTATAACTATTCTTAGTGGACTTGTTAACGAATTCGTAGATAATAAGTCTATTCTCTTCATTTGGTCGTATCTTCTATTAGATTTGTCTAATAATAATAGCTATATACTTTCCATCGAAGTGCATAAGATCACTCAGAGTGAAACGGTTTGGTCAATGCATATCTAAAGCACTTTAAGTGGCATCGTTTCACACTTTTAAAAAGTTAATCATACACGAATCATCCTATATAGAGTTAATTGTACTTGAATTATCTTCTAACTCATTATGAAATGATTCCGAAATGATTCCATAACTCTTATTATAAATGATAAGCAAGTAAAGCTTGTTAGAACTCTCTATTACGTATTTTATAATTGGAAATGCACAAGTTATAACTATTCTTAGTGGACTTGTTAACGAATTCGTAGATAATAAGTCTATTCTCTTCATTTGGTCGTATCTTCTATTAGATTTGTCTAATAATAATAGCTATATACTTTCCATCGAAGTGCATAAGATCACTCAGAGTGAAACGGTTTGGTCAATGCATATCTAAAGCACTTTAAGTGGCATCGTTTCACACTTTTAAAAAGTTAATCATACACGAATCATCCTATATAGAGTTAATTGTACTTGAATTATCTTCTAACTCATTATGAAATGATTCCGAAATGATTCCATAACTCTTATTATAAATGATAAGCAAGTAAAGCTTGTTAGAACTCTCTATTACGTATTTTATAATTGGAAATGCACAAGTTATAACTATTCTTAGTGGACTTGTTAACGAATTCGTAGATAATAAGTCTATTCTCTTCATTTGGTCGTATCTTCTATTAGATTTGTCTAATAATAATAGCTATATACTTTCCATCGAAGTGCATAAGATCACTCAGAGTGAAACGGTTTGGTCAATGCATATCTAAAGCACTTTAAGTGGCATCGTTTCACACTTTTAAAAAGTTAATCATACACGAATCATCCTATATAGAGTTAATTGTACTTGAATTATCTTCTAACTCATTATGAAATGATTCCGAAATGATTCCATAACTCTTATTATAAATGATAAGCAAGTAAAGCTTGTTAGAACTCTCTATTACGTATTATATAATTGGAAATGCACAAGTTATAACTATTCTTAGTGGACTTGTTAACGAATTCGTAGATAATAAGTCTATTCTCTTCATTTGGTCGTATCTTCTATTAGATTTGTCTAATAATAATAGCTATATACTTTCCATCGAAGTGCATAAGATCACTCAGAGTGAAACGGTTTGGTCAATGCATATCTAAAGCACTTTAAGTGGCATCGTTTCACACTTTTAAAAAGTTAATCATACACGAATCATCCTATATAGAGTTAATTGTACTTGAATTATCTTCTAACTCATTATGAAATGATTCCGAAATGATTCCATAACTCTTATTATAAATGATAAGCAAGTAAAGCTTGTTAGAACTCTCTATTACGTATTTTATAATTGGAAATGCACAAGTTATAACTATTCTTAGTGGACTTGTTAACGAATTCGTAGATAATAAGTCTATTCTCTTCATTTGGTCGTATCTTCTATTAGATTTGTCTAATAATAATAGCTATATACTTTCCATCGAAGTGCATAAGATCACTCAGAGTGAAACGGTTTGGTCAATGCATATCTAAAGCACTTTAAGTGGCATCGTTTCACACTTTTAAAAAGTTAATCATACACGAATCATCCTATATAGAGTTAATTGTACTTGAATTATCTTCTAACTCATTATGAAATGATTCCGAAATGATTCCATAACTCTTATTATAAATGATAAGCAAGTAAAGCTTGTTAGAACTCTCTATTACGTATTATATAATTGGAAATGCACAAGTTATAACTATTCTTAGTGGACTTGTTAACGAATTCGTAGATAATAAGTCTATTCTCTTCATTTGGTCGTATCTTCTATTAGATTTGTCTAATAATAATAGCTATATACTTTCCATCGAAGTGCATAAGATCACTCAGAGTGAAACGGTTTGGTCAATGCATATCTAAAGCACTTTAAGTGGCATCGTTTCACACTTTTAAAAAGTTAATCATACACGAATCATCCTATATAGAGTTAATTGTACTTGAATTATCTTCTAACTCATTATGAAATGATTCCGAAATGATTCCATAACTCTTATTATAAATGATAAGCAAGTAAAGCTTGTTAGAACTCTCTATTACGTATTTTATAATTGGAAATGCACAAGTTATAACTATTCTTAGTGGACTTGTTAACGAATTCGTAGATAATAAGTCTATTCTCTTCATTTGGTCGTATCTTCTATTAGATTTGTCTAATAATAATAGCTATATACTTTCCATCGAAGTGCATAAGATCACTCAGAGTGAAACGGTTTGGTCAATGCATATCTAAAGCACTTTAAGTGGCATCGTTTCACACTTTTAAAAAGTTAATCATACACGAATCATCCTATATAGAGTTAATTGTACTTGAATTATCTTCTAACTCATTATGAAATGATTCCGAAATGATTCCATAACTCTTATTATAAATGATAAGCAAGTAAAGCTTGTTAGAACTCTCTATTACGTATTTTATAATTGGAAATGCACAAGTTATAACTATTCTTAGTGGACTTGTTAACGAATTCGTAGATAATAAGTCTATTCTCTTCATTTGGTCGTATCTTCTATTAGATTTGTCTAATAATAATAGCTATATACTTTCCATCGAAGTGCATAAGATCACTCAGAGTGAAACGGTTTGGTCAATGCATATCTAAAGCACTTTAAGTGGCATCGTTTCACACTTTTAAAAAGTTAATCATACACGAATCATCCTATATAGAGTTAATTGTACTTGAATTATCTTCTAACTCATTATGAAATGATTCCGAAATGATTCCATAACTCTTATTATAAATGATAAGCAAGTAAAGCTTGTTAGAACTCTCTATTACGTATTATATAATTGGAAATGCACAAGTTATAACTATTCTTAGTGGACTTGTTAACGAATTCGTAGATAATAAGTCTATTCTCTTCATTTGGTCGTATCTTCTATTAGATTTGTCTAATAATAATAGCTATATACTTTCCATCGAAGTGCATAAGATCACTCAGAGTGAAACGGTTTGGTCAATGCATATCTAAAGCACTTTAAGTGGCATCGTTTCACACTTTTAAAAAGTTAATCATACACGAATCATCCTATATAGAGTTAATTGTACTTGAATTATCTTCTAACTCATTATGAAATGATTCCGAAATGATTCCATAACTCTTATTATAAATGATAAGCAAGTAAAGCTTGTTAGAACTCTCTATTACGTATTATATAATTGGAAATGCACAAGTTATAACTATTCTTAGTGGACTTGTTAACGAATTCGTAGATAATAAGTCTATTCTCTTCATTTGGTCGTATCTTCTATTAGATTTGTCTAATAATAATAGCTATATACTTTCCATCGAAGTGCATAAGATCACTCAGAGTGAAACGGTTTGGTCAATGCATATCTAAAGCACTTTAAGTGGCATCGTTTCACACTTTTAAAAAGTTAATCATACACGAATCATCCTATATAGAGTTAATTGTACTTGAATTATCTTCTAACTCATTATGAAATGATTCCGAAATGATTCCATAACTCTTATTATAAATGATAAGCAAGTAAAGCTTGTTAGAACTCTCTATTACGTATTATATAATTGGAAATGCACAAGTTATAACTATTCTTAGTGGACTTGTTAACGAATTCGTAGATAATAAGTCTATTCTCTTCATTTGGTCGTATCTTCTATTAGATTTGTCTAATAATAATAGCTATATACTTTCCATCGAAGTGCATAAGATCACTCAGAGTGAAACGGTTTGGTCAATGCATATCTAAAGCACTTTAAGTGGCATCGTTTCACACTTTTAAAAAGTTAATCATACACGAATCATCCTATATAGAGTTAATTGTACTTGAATTATCTTCTAACTCATTATGAAATGATTCCGAAATGATTCCATAACTCTTATTATAAATGATAAGCAAGTAAAGCTTGTTAGAACTCTCTATTACGTATTATATAATTGGAAATGCACAAGTTATAACTATTCTTAGTGGACTTGTTAACGAATTCGTAGATAATAAGTCTATTCTCTTCATTTGGTCGTATCTTCTATTAGATTTGTCTAATAATAATAGCTATATACTTTCCATCGAAGTGCATAAGATCACTCAGAGTGAAACGGTTTGGTCAATGCATATCTAAAGCACTTTAAGTGGCATCGTTTCACACTTTTAAAAAGTTAATCATACACGAATCATCCTATATAGAGTTAATTGTACTTGAATTATCTTCTAACTCATTATGAAATGATTCCGAAATGATTCCATAACTCTTATTATAAATGATAAGCAAGTAAAGCTTGTTAGAACTCTCTATTACGTATTATATAATTGGAAATGCACAAGTTATAACTATTCTTAGTGGACTTGTTAACGAATTCGTAGATAATAAGTCTATTCTCTTCATTTGGTCGTATCTTCTATTAGATTTGTCTAATAATAATAGCTATATACTTTCCATCGAAGTGCATAAGATCACTCAGAGTGAAACGGTTTGGTCAATGCATATCTAAAGCACTTTAAGTGGCATCGTTTCACACTTTTAAAAAGTTAATCATACACGAATCATCCTATAAAGAGTTAATTGTACTTGAATTATCTTCTAACTCATTATGAAATGATTCCGAAATGATTCCATAACTCTTATTATAAATGATAAGCAAGTAAAGCTTGTTAGAACTCTCTATTACGTATTATATAATTGGAAATGCACAAGTTATAACTATTCTTAGTGGACTTGTTAACGAATTCGTAGATAATAAGTCTATTCTCTTCATTTGGTCGTATCTTCTATTAGATTTGTCTAATAATAATAGCTATATACTTTCCATCGAAGTGCATAAGATCACTCAGAGTGAAACGGTTTGGTCAATGCATATCTAAAGCACTTTAAGTGGCATCGTTTCACACTTTTAAAAAGTTAATCATACACGAATCATCCTATATAGAGTTAATTGTACTTGAATTATCTTCTAACTCATTATGAAATGATTCCGAAATGATTCCATAACTCTTATTATAAATGATAAGCAAGTAAAGCTTGTTAGAACTCTCTATTACGTATTATATAATTGGAAATGCACAAGTTATAACTATTCTTAGTGGACTTGTTAACGAATTCGTAGATAATAAGTCTATTCTCTTCATTTGGTCGTATCTTCTATTAGATTTGTCTAATAATAATAGCTATATACTTTCCATCGAAGTGCATAAGATCACTCAGAGTGAAACGGTTTGGTCAATGCATATCTAAAGCACTTTAAGTGGCATCGTTTCACACTTTTAAAAAGTTAATCATACACGAATCATCCTATATAGAGTTAATTGTACTTGAATTATCTTCTAACTCATTATGAAATGATTCCGAAATGATTCCATAACTCTTATTATAAATGATAAGCAAGTAAAGCTTGTTAGAACTCTCTATTACGTATTATATAATTGGAAATGCACAAGTTATAACTATTCTTAGTGGACTTGTTAACGAATTCGTAGATAATAAGTCTATTCTCTTCATTTGGTCGTATCTTCTATTAGATTTGTCTAATAATAATAGCTATATACTTTCCATCGAAGTGCATAAGATCACTCAGAGTGAAACGGTTTGGTCAATGCATATCTAAAGCACTTTAAGTGGCATCGTTTCACACTTTTAAAAAGTTAATCATACACGAATCATCCTATATAGAGTTAATTGTACTTGAATTATCTTCTAACTCATTATGAAATGATTCCGAAATGATTCCATAACTCTTATTATAAATGATAAGCAAGTAAAGCTTGTTAGAACTCTCTATTACGTATTATATAATTGGAAATGCACAAGTTATAACTATTCTTAGTGGACTTGTTAACGAATTCGTAGATAATAAGTCTATTCTCTTCATTTGGTCGTATCTTCTATTAGATTTGTCTAATAATAATAGCTATATACTTTCCATCGAAGTGCATAAGATCACTCAGAGTGAAACGGTTTGGTCAATGCATATCTAAAGCACTTTAAGTGGCATCGTTTCACACTTTTAAAAAGTTAATCATACACGAATCATCCTATATAGAGTTAATTGTACTTGAATTATCTTCTAACTCATTATGAAATGATTCCGAAATGATTCCATAACTCTTATTATAAATGATAAGCAAGTAAAGCTTGTTAGAACTCTCTATTACGTATTATATAATTGGAAATGCACAAGTTATAACTATTCTTAGTGGACTTGTTAACGAATTCGTAGATAATAAGTCTATTCTCTTCATTTGGTCGTATCTTCTATTAGATTTGTCTAATAATAATAGCTATATACTTTCCATCGAAGTGCATAAGATCACTCAGAGTGAAACGGTTTGGTCAATGCATATCTAAAGCACTTTAAGTGGCATCGTTTCACACTTTTAAAAAGTTAATCATACACGAATCATCCTATATAGAGTTAATTGTACTTGAATTATCTTCTAACTCATTATGAAATGATTCCGAAATGATTCCATAACTCTTATTATAAATGATAAGCAAGTAAAGCTTGTTAGAACTCTCTATTACGTATTATATAATTGGAAATGCACAAGTTATAACTATTCTTAGTGGACTTGTTAACGAATTCGTAGATAATAAGTCTATTCTCTTCATTTGGTCGTATCTTCTATTAGATTTGTCTAATAATAATAGCTATATACTTTCCATCGAAGTGCATAAGATCACTCAGAGTGAAACGGTTTGGTCAATGCATATCTAAAGCACTTTAAGTGGCATCGTTTCACACTTTTAAAAAGTTAATCATACACGAATCATCCTATATAGAGTTAATTGTACTTGAATTATCTTCTAACTCATTATGAAATGATTCCGAAATGATTCCATAACTCTTATTATAAATGATAAGCAAGTAAAGCTTGTTAGAACTCTCTATTACGTATTATATAATTGGAAATGCACAAGTTATAACTATTCTTAGTGGACTTGTTAACGAATTCGTAGATAATAAGTCTATTCTCTTCATTTGGTCGTATCTTCTATTAGATTTGTCTAATAATAATAGCTATATACTTTCCATCGAAGTGCATAAGATCACTCAGAGTGAAACGGTTTGGTCAATGCATATCTAAAGCACTTTAAGTGGCATCGTTTCACACTTTTAAAAAGTTAATCATACACGAATCATCCTATATAGAGTTAATTGTACTTGAATTATCTTCTAACTCATTATGAAATGATTCCGAAATGATTCCATAACTCTTATTATAAATGATAAGCAAGTAAAGCTTGTTAGAACTCTCTATTACGTATTATATAATTGGAAATGCACAAGTTATAACTATTCTTAGTGGACTTGTTAACGAATTCGTAGATAATAAGTCTATTCTCTTCATTTGGTCGTATCTTCTATTAGATTTGTCTAATAATAATAGCTATATACTTTCCATCGAAGTGCATAAGATCACTCAGAGTGAAACGGTTTGGTCAATGCATATCTAAAGCACTTTAAGTGGCATCGTTTCACACTTTTAAAAAGTTAATCATACACGAATCATCCTATAAAGAGTTAATTGTACTTGAATTATCTTCTAACTCATTATGAAATGATTCCGAAATGATTCCATAACTCTTATTATAAATGATAAGCAAGTAAAGCTTGTTAGAACTCTCTATTACGTATTATATAATTGGAAATGCACAAGTTATAACTATTCTTAGTGGACTTGTTAACGAATTCGTAGATAATAAGTCTATTCTCTTCATTTGGTCGTATCTTCTATTAGATTTGTCTAATAATAATAGCTATATACTTTCCATCGAAGTGCATAAGATCACTCAGAGTGAAACGGTTTGGTCAATGCATATCTAAAGCACTTTAAGTGGCATCGTTTCACACTTTTAAAAAGTTAATCATACACGAATCATCCTATATAGAGTTAATTGTACTTGAATTATCTTCTAACTCATTATGAAATGATTCCGAAATGATTCCATAACTCTTATTATAAATGATAAGCAAGTAAAGCTTGTTAGAACTCTCTATTACGTATTATATAATTGGAAATGCACAAGTTATAACTATTCTTAGTGGACTTGTTAACGAATTCGTAGATAATAAGTCTATTCTCTTCATTTGGTCGTATCTTCTATTAGATTTGTCTAATAATAATAGCTATATACTTTCCATCGAAGTGCATAAGATCACTCAGAGTGAAACGGTTTGGTCAATGCATATCTAAAGCACTTTAAGTGGCATCGTTTCACACTTTTAAAAAGTTAATCATACACGAATCATCCTATATAGAGTTAATTGTACTTGAATTATCTTCTAACTCATTATGAAATGATTCCGAAATGATTCCATAACTCTTATTATAAATGATAAGCAAGTAAAGCTTGTTAGAACTCTCTATTACGTATTATATAATTGGAAATGCACAAGTTATAACTATTCTTAGTGGACTTGTTAACGAATTCGTAGATAATAAGTCTATTCTCTTCATTTGGTCGTATCTTCTATTAGATTTGTCTAATAATAATAGCTATATACTTTCCATCGAAGTGCATAAGATCACTCAGAGTGAAACGGTTTGGTCAATGCATATCTAAAGCACTTTAAGTGGCATCGTTTCACACTTTTAAAAAGTTAATCATACACGAATCATCCTATATAGAGTTAATTGTACTTGAATTATCTTCTAACTCATTATGAAATGATTCCGAAATGATTCCATAACTCTTATTATAAATGATAAGCAAGTAAAGCTTGTTAGAACTCTCTATTACGTATTATATAATTGGAAATGCACAAGTTATAACTATTCTTAGTGGACTTGTTAACGAATTCGTAGATAATAAGTCTATTCTCTTCATTTGGTCGTATCTTCTATTAGATTTGTCTAATAATAATAGCTATATACTTTCCATCGAAGTGCATAAGATCACTCAGAGTGAAACGGTTTGGTCAATGCATATCTAAAGCACTTTAAGTGGCATCGTTTCACACTTTTAAAAAGTTAATCATACACGAATCATCCTATAAAGAGTTAATTGTACTTGAATTATCTTCTAACTCATTATGAAATGATTCCGAAATGATTCCATAACTCTTATTATAAATGATAAGCAAGTAAAGCTTGTTAGAACTCTCTATTACGTATTATATAATTGGAAATGCACAAGTTATAACTATTCTTAGTGGACTTGTTAACGAATTCGTAGATAATAAGTCTATTCTCTTCATTTGGTCGTATCTTCTATTAGATTTGTCTAATAATAATAGCTATATACTTTCCATCGAAGTGCATAAGATCACTCAGAGTGAAACGGTTTGGTCAATGCATATCTAAAGCACTTTAAGTGGCATCGTTTCACACTTTTAAAAAGTTAATCATACACGAATCATCCTATAAAGAGTTAATTGTACTTGAATTATCTTCTAACTCATTATGAAATGATTCCGAAATGATTCCATAACTCTTATTATAAATGATAAGCAAGTAAAGCTTGTTAGAACTCTCTATTACGTATTATATAATTGGAAATGCACAAGTTATAACTATTCTTAGTGGACTTGTTAACGAATTCGTAGATAATAAGTCTATTCTCTTCATTTGGTCGTATCTTCTATTAGATTTGTCTAATAATAATAGCTATATACTTTCCATCGAAGTGCATAAGATCACTCAGAGTGAAACGGTTTGGTCAATGCATATCTAAAGCACTTTAAGTGGCATCGTTTCACACTTTTAAAAAGTTAATCATACACGAATCATCCTATAAAGAGTTAATTGTACTTGAATTATCTTCTAACTCATTATGAAATGATTCCGAAATGATTCCATAACTCTTATTATAAATGATAAGCAAGTAAAGCTTGTTAGAACTCTCTATTACGTATTATATAATTGGAAATGCACAAGTTATAACTATTCTTAGTGGACTTGTTAACGAATTCGTAGATAATAAGTCTATTCTCTTCATTTGGTCGTATCTTCTATTAGATTTGTCTAATAATAATAGCTATATACTTTCCATCGAAGTGCATAAGATCACTCAGAGTGAAACGGTTTGGTCAATGCATATCTAAAGCACTTTAAGTGGCATCGTTTCACACTTTTAAAAAGTTAATCATACACGAATCATCCTATATAGAGTTAATTGTACTTGAATTATCTTCTAACTCATTATGAAATGATTCCGAAATGATTCCATAACTCTTATTATAAATGATAAGCAAGTAAAGCTTGTTAGAACTCTCTATTACGTATTATATAATTGGAAATGCACAAGTTATAACTATTCTTAGTGGACTTGTTAACGAATTCGTAGATAATAAGTCTATTCTCTTCATTTGGTCGTATCTTCTATTAGATTTGTCTAATAATAATAGCTATATACTTTCCATCGAAGTGCATAAGATCACTCAGAGTGAAACGGTTTGGTCAATGCATATCTAAAGCACTTTAAGTGGCATCGTTTCACACTTTTAAAAAGTTAATCATACACGAATCATCCTATAAAGAGTTAATTGTACTTGAATTATCTTCTAACTCATTATGAAATGATTCCGAAATGATTCCATAACTCTTATTATAAATGATAAGCAAGTAAAGCTTGTTAGAACTCTCTATTACGTATTATATAATTGGAAATGCACAAGTTATAACTATTCTTAGTGGACTTGTTAACGAATTCGTAGATAATAAGTCTATTCTCTTCATTTGGTCGTATCTTCTATTAGATTTGTCTAATAATAATAGCTATATACTTTCCATCGAAGTGCATAAGATCACTCAGAGTGAAACGGTTTGGTCAATGCATATCTAAAGCACTTTAAGTGGCATCGTTTCACACTTTTAAAAAGTTAATCATACACGAATCATCCTATAAAGAGTTAATTGTACTTGAATTATCTTCTAACTCATTATGAAATGATTCCGAAATGATTCCATAACTCTTATTATAAATGATAAGCAAGTAAAGCTTGTTAGAACTCTCTATTACGTATTATATAATTGGAAATGCACAAGTTATAACTATTCTTAGTGGACTTGTTAACGAATTCGTAGATAATAAGTCTATTCTCTTCATTTGGTCGTATCTTCTATTAGATTTGTCTAATAATAATAGCTATATACTTTCCATCGAAGTGCATAAGATCACTCAGAGTGAAACGGTTTGGTCAATGCATATCTAAAGCACTTTAAGTGGCATCGTTTCACACTTTTAAAAAGTTAATCATACACGAATCATCTATAAAGAGTTAATTGTACTTGAATTATCTTCTAACTCATTATGAAATGATTCCGAAATGATTCCATAACTCTTATTATAAATGATAAGCAAGTAAAGCTTGTTAGAACTCTCTATTACGTATTATATAATTGGAAATGCACAAGTTATAACTATTCTTAGTGGACTTGTTAACGAATTCGTAGATAATAAGTCTATTCTCTTCATTTGGTCGTATCTTCTATTAGATTTGTCTAATAATAATAGCTATATACTTTCCATCGAAGTGCATAAGATCACTCAGAGTGAAACGGTTTGGTCAATGCATATCTAAAGCACTTTAAGTGGCATCGTTTCACACTTTTAAAAAGTTAATCATACACGAATCATCCTATATAGAGTTAATTGTACTTGAATTATCTTCTAACTCATTATGAAATGATTCCGAAATGATTCCATAACTCTTATTATAAATGATAAGCAAGTAAAGCTTGTTAGAACTCTCTATTACGTATTATATAATTGGAAATGCACAAGTTATAACTATTCTTAGTGGACTTGTTAACGAATTCGTAGATAATAAGTCTATTCTCTTCATTTGGTCGTATCTTCTATTAGATTTGTCTAATAATAATAGCTATATACTTTCCATCGAAGTGCATAAGATCACTCAGAGTGAAACGGTTTGGTCAATGCATATCTAAAGCACTTTAAGTGGCATCGTTTCACACTTTTAAAAAGTTAATCATACACGAATCATCCTATAAAGAGTTAATTGTACTTGAATTATCTTCTAACTCATTATGAAATGATTCCGAAATGATTCCATAACTCTTATTATAAATGATAAGCAAGTAAAGCTTGTTAGAACTCTCTATTACGTATTATATAATTGGAAATGCACAAGTTATAACTATTCTTAGTGGACTTGTTAACGAATTCGTAGATAATAAGTCTATTCTCTTCATTTGGTCGTATCTTCTATTAGATTTGTCTAATAATAATAGCTATATACTTTCCATCGAAGTGCATAAGATCACTCAGAGTGAAACGGTTTGGTCAATGCATATCTAAAGCACTTTAAGTGGCATCGTTTCACACTTTTAAAAAGTTAATCATACACGAATCATCTATAAAGAGTTAATTGTACTTGAATTATCTTCTAACTCATTATGAAATGATTCCGAAATGATTCCATAACTCTTATTATAAATGATAAGCAAGTAAAGCTTGTTAGAACTCTCTATTACGTATTATATAATTGGAAATGCACAAGTTATAACTATTCTTAGTGGACTTGTTAACGAATTCGTAGATAATAAGTCTATTCTCTTCATTTGGTCGTATCTTCTATTAGATTTGTCTAATAATAATAGCTATATACTTTCCATCGAAGTGCATAAGATCACTCAGAGTGAAACGGTTTGGTCAATGCATATCTAAAGCACTTTAAGTGGCATCGTTTCACACTTTTAAAAAGTTAATCATACACGAATCATCCTATAAAGAGTTAATTGTACTTGAATTATCTTCTAACTCATTATGAAATGATTCCGAAATGATTCCATAACTCTTATTATAAATGATAAGCAAGTAAAGCTTGTTAGAACTCTCTATTACGTATTATATAATTGGAAATGCACAAGTTATAACTATTCTTAGTGGACTTGTTAACGAATTCGTAGATAATAAGTCTATTCTCTTCATTTGGTCGTATCTTCTATTAGATTTGTCTAATAATAATAGCTATATACTTTCCATCGAAGTGCATAAGATCACTCAGAGTGAAACGGTTTGGTCAATGCATATCTAAAGCACTTTAAGTGGCATCGTTTCACACTTTTAAAAAGTTAATCATACACGAATCATCTATAAAGAGTTAATTGTACTTGAATTATCTTCTAACTCATTATGAAATGATTCCGAAATGATTCCATAACTCTTATTATAAATGATAAGCAAGTAAAGCTTGTTAGAACTCTCTATTACGTATTATATAATTGGAAATGCACAAGTTATAACTATTCTTAGTGGACTTGTTAACGAATTCGTAGATAATAAGTCTATTCTCTTCATTTGGTCGTATCTTCTATTAGATTTGTCTAATAATAATAGCTATATACTTTCCATCGAAGTGCATAAGATCACTCAGAGTGAAACGGTTTGGTCAATGCATATCTAAAGCACTTTAAGTGGCATCGTTTCACACTTTTAAAAAGTTAATCATACACGAATCATCTATAAAGAGTTAATTGTACTTGAATTATCTTCTAACTCATTATGAAATGATTCCGAAATGATTCCATAACTCTTATTATAAATGATAAGCAAGTAAAGCTTGTTAGAACTCTCTATTACGTATTATATAATTGGAAATGCACAAGTTATAACTATTCTTAGTGGACTTGTTAACGAATTCGTAGATAATAAGTCTATTCTCTTCATTTGGTCGTATCTTCTATTAGATTTGTCTAATAATAATAGCTATATACTTTCCATCGAAGTGCATAAGATCACTCAGAGTGAAACGGTTTGGTCAATGCATATCTAAAGCACTTTAAGTGGCATCGTTTCACACTTTTAAAAAGTTAATCATACACGAATCATCCTATATAGAGTTAATTGTACTTGAATTATCTTCTAACTCATTATGAAATGATTCCGAAATGATTCCATAACTCTTATTATAAATGATAAGCAAGTAAAGCTTGTTAGAACTCTCTATTACGTATTATATAATTGGAAATGCACAAGTTATAACTATTCTTAGTGGACTTGTTAACGAATTCGTAGATAATAAGTCTATTCTCTTCATTTGGTCGTATCTTCTATTAGATTTGTCTAATAATAATAGCTATATACTTTCCATCGAAGTGCATAAGATCACTCAGAGTGAAACGGTTTGGTCAATGCATATCTAAAGCACTTTAAGTGGCATCGTTTCACACTTTTAAAAAGTTAATCATACACGAATCATCCTATAAAGAGTTAATTGTACTTGAATTATCTTCTAACTCATTATGAAATGATTCCGAAATGATTCCATAACTCTTATTATAAATGATAAGCAAGTAAAGCTTGTTAGAACTCTCTATTACGTATTATATAATTGGAAATGCACAAGTTATAACTATTCTTAGTGGACTTGTTAACGAATTCGTAGATAATAAGTCTATTCTCTTCATTTGGTCGTATCTTCTATTAGATTTGTCTAATAATAATAGCTATATACTTTCCATCGAAGTGCATAAGATCACTCAGAGTGAAACGGTTTGGTCAATGCATATCTAAAGCACTTTAAGTGGCATCGTTTCACACTTTTAAAAAGTTAATCATACACGAATCATCCTATAAAGAGTTAATTGTACTTGAATTATCTTCTAACTCATTATGAAATGATTCCGAAATGATTCCATAACTCTTATTATAAATGATAAGCAAGTAAAGCTTGTTAGAACTCTCTATTACGTATTATATAATTGGAAATGCACAAGTTATAACTATTCTTAGTGGACTTGTTAACGAATTCGTAGATAATAAGTCTATTCTCTTCATTTGGTCGTATCTTCTATTAGATTTGTCTAATAATAATAGCTATATACTTTCCATCGAAGTGCATAAGATCACTCAGAGTGAAACGGTTTGGTCAATGCATATCTAAAGCACTTTAAGTGGCATCGTTTCACACTTTTAAAAAGTTAATCATACACGAATCATCCTATAAAGAGTTAATTGTACTTGAATTATCTTCTAACTCATTATGAAATGATTCCGAAATGATTCCATAACTCTTATTATAAATGATAAGCAAGTAAAGCTTGTTAGAACTCTCTATTACGTATTATATAATTGGAAATGCACAAGTTATAACTATTCTTAGTGGACTTGTTAACGAATTCGTAGATAATAAGTCTATTCTCTTCATTTGGTCGTATCTTCTATTAGATTTGTCTAATAATAATAGCTATATACTTTCCATCGAAGTGCATAAGATCACTCAGAGTGAAACGGTTTGGTCAATGCATATCTAAAGCACTTTAAGTGGCATCGTTTCACACTTTTAAAAAGTTAATCATACACGAATCATCCTATAAAGAGTTAATTGTACTTGAATTATCTTCTAACTCATTATGAAATGATTCCGAAATGATTCCATAACTCTTATTATAAATGATAAGCAAGTAAAGCTTGTTAGAACTCTCTATTACGTATTATATAATTGGAAATGCACAAGTTATAACTATTCTTAGTGGACTTGTTAACGAATTCGTAGATAATAAGTCTATTCTCTTCATTTGGTCGTATCTTCTATTAGATTTGTCTAATAATAATAGCTATATACTTTCCATCGAAGTGCATAAGATCACTCAGAGTGAAACGGTTTGGTCAATGCATATCTAAAGCACTTTAAGTGGCATCGTTTCACACTTTTAAAAAGTTAATCATACACGAATCATCTATAAAGAGTTAATTGTACTTGAATTATCTTCTAACTCATTATGAAATGATTCCGAAATGATTCCATAACTCTTATTATAAATGATAAGCAAGTAAAGCTTGTTAGAACTCTCTATTACGTATTATATAATTGGAAATGCACAAGTTATAACTATTCTTAGTGGACTTGTTAACGAATTCGTAGATAATAAGTCTATTCTCTTCATTTGGTCGTATCTTCTATTAGATTTGTCTAATAATAATAGCTATATACTTTCCATCGAAGTGCATAAGATCACTCAGAGTGAAACGGTTTGGTCAATGCATATCTAAAGCACTTTAAGTGGCATCGTTTCACACTTTTAAAAAGTTAATCATACACGAATCATCTTTTAAAGAGTTAATTGTACTTGAATTATCTTCTAACTCATTATGAAATGATTCCGAAATGATTCCATAACTCTTATTATAAATGATAAGCAAGTAAAGCTTGTTAGAACTCTCTATTACGTATTATATAATTGGAAATGCACAAGTTATAACTATTCTTAGTGGACTTGTTAACGAATTCGTAGATAATAAGTCTATTCTCTTCATTTGGTCGTATCTTCTATTAGATTTGTCTAATAATAATAGCTATATACTTTCCATCGAAGTGCATAAGATCACTCAGAGTGAAACGGTTTGGTCAATGCATATCTAAAGCACTTTAAGTGGCATCGTTTCACACTTTTAAAAAGTTAATCATACACGAATCATCTTTTAAAGAGTTAATTGTACTTGAATTATCTTCTAACTCATTATGAAATGATTCCGAAATGATTCCATAACTCTTATTATAAATGATAAGCAAGTAAAGCTTGTTAGAACTCTCTATTACGTATTATATAATTGGAAATGCACAAGTTATAACTATTCTTAGTGGACTTGTTAACGAATTCGTAGATAATAAGTCTATTCTCTTCATTTGGTCGTATCTTCTATTAGATTTGTCTAATAATAATAGCTATATACTTTCCATCGAAGTGCATAAGATCACTCAGAGTGAAACGGTTTGGTCAATGCATATCTAAAGCACTTTAAGTGGCATCGTTTCACACTTTTAAAAAGTTAATCATACACGAATCATCTTTTAAAGAGTTAATTGTACTTGAATTATCTTCTAACTCATTATGAAATGATTCCGAAATGATTCCATAACTCTTATTATAAATGATAAGCAAGTAAAGCTTGTTAGAACTCTCTATTACGTATTATATAATTGGAAATGCACAAGTTATAACTATTCTTAGTGGACTTGTTAACGAATTCGTAGATAATAAGTCTATTCTCTTCATTTGGTCGTATCTTCTATTAGATTTGTCTAATAATAATAGCTATATACTTTCCATCGAAGTGCATAAGATCACTCAGAGTGAAACGGTTTGGTCAATGCATATCTAAAGCACTTTAAGTGGCATCGTTTCACACTTTTAAAAAGTTAATCATACACGAATCATCTATAAAGAGTTAATTGTACTTGAATTATCTTCTAACTCATTATGAAATGATTCCGAAATGATTCCATAACTCTTATTATAAATGATAAGCAAGTAAAGCTTGTTAGAACTCTCTATTACGTATTATATAATTGGAAATGCACAAGTTATAACTATTCTTAGTGGACTTGTTAACGAATTCGTAGATAATAAGTCTATTCTCTTCATTTGGTCGTATCTTCTATTAGATTTGTCTAATAATAATAGCTATATACTTTCCATCGAAGTGCATAAGATCACTCAGAGTGAAACGGTTTGGTCAATGCATATCTAAAGCACTTTAAGTGGCATCGTTTCACACTTTTAAAAAGTTAATCATACACGAATCATCTATAAAGAGTTAATTGTACTTGAATTATCTTCTAACTCATTATGAAATGATTCCGAAATGATTCCATAACTCTTATTATAAATGATAAGCAAGTAAAGCTTGTTAGAACTCTCTATTACGTATTATATAATTGGAAATGCACAAGTTATAACTATTCTTAGTGGACTTGTTAACGAATTCGTAGATAATAAGTCTATTCTCTTCATTTGGTCGTATCTTCTATTAGATTTGTCTAATAATAATAGCTATATACTTTCCATCGAAGTGCATAAGATCACTCAGAGTGAAACGGTTTGGTCAATGCATATCTAAAGCACTTTAAGTGGCATCGTTTCACACTTTTAAAAAGTTAATCATACACGAATCATCTTTTAAAGAGTTAATTGTACTTGAATTATCTTCTAACTCATTATGAAATGATTCCGAAATGATTCCATAACTCTTATTATAAATGATAAGCAAGTAAAGCTTGTTAGAACTCTCTATTACGTATTATATAATTGGAAATGCACAAGTTATAACTATTCTTAGTGGACTTGTTAACGAATTCGTAGATAATAAGTCTATTCTCTTCATTTGGTCGTATCTTCTATTAGATTTGTCTAATAATAATAGCTATATACTTTCCATCGAAGTGCATAAGATCACTCAGAGTGAAACGGTTTGGTCAATGCATATCTAAAGCACTTTAAGTGGCATCGTTTCACACTTTTAAAAAGTTAATCATACACGAATCATCTTTTAAAGAGTTAATTGTACTTGAATTATCTTCTAACTCATTATGAAATGATTCCGAAATGATTCCATAACTCTTATTATAAATGATAAGCAAGTAAAGCTTGTTAGAACTCTCTATTACGTATTATATAATTGGAAATGCACAAGTTATAACTATTCTTAGTGGACTTGTTAACGAATTCGTAGATAATAAGTCTATTCTCTTCATTTGGTCGTATCTTCTATTAGATTTGTCTAATAATAATAGCTATATACTTTCCATCGAAGTGCATAAGATCACTCAGAGTGAAACGGTTTGGTCAATGCATATCTAAAGCACTTTAAGTGGCATCGTTTCACACTTTTAAAAAGTTAATCATACACGAATCATCCTATAAAGAGTTAATTGTACTTGAATTATCTTCTAACTCATTATGAAATGATTCCGAAATGATTCCATAACTCTTATTATAAATGATAAGCAAGTAAAGCTTGTTAGAACTCTCTATTACGTATTATATAATTGGAAATGCACAAGTTATAACTATTCTTAGTGGACTTGTTAACGAATTCGTAGATAATAAGTCTATTCTCTTCATTTGGTCGTATCTTCTATTAGATTTGTCTAATAATAATAGCTATATACTTTCCATCGAAGTGCATAAGATCACTCAGAGTGAAACGGTTTGGTCAATGCATATCTAAAGCACTTTAAGTGGCATCGTTTCACACTTTTAAAAAGTTAATCATACACGAATCATCTTTTAAAGAGTTAATTGTACTTGAATTATCTTCTAACTCATTATGAAATGATTCCGAAATGATTCCATAACTCTTATTATAAATGATAAGCAAGTAAAGCTTGTTAGAACTCTCTATTACGTATTATATAATTGGAAATGCACAAGTTATAACTATTCTTAGTGGACTTGTTAACGAATTCGTAGATAATAAGTCTATTCTCTTCATTTGGTCGTATCTTCTATTAGATTTGTCTAATAATAATAGCTATATACTTTCCATCGAAGTGCATAAGATCACTCAGAGTGAAACGGTTTGGTCAATGCATATCTAAAGCACTTTAAGTGGCATCGTTTCACACTTTTAAAAAGTTAATCATACACGAATCATCTTTTAAAGAGTTAATTGTACTTGAATTATCTTCTAACTCATTATGAAATGATTCCGAAATGATTCCATAACTCTTATTATAAATGATAAGCAAGTAAAGCTTGTTAGAACTCTCTATTACGTATTATATAATTGGAAATGCACAAGTTATAACTATTCTTAGTGGACTTGTTAACGAATTCGTAGATAATAAGTCTATTCTCTTCATTTGGTCGTATCTTCTATTAGATTTGTCTAATAATAATAGCTATATACTTTCCATCGAAGTGCATAAGATCACTCAGAGTGAAACGGTTTGGTCAATGCATATCTAAAGCACTTTAAGTGGCATCGTTTCACACTTTTAAAAAGTTAATCATACACGAATCATCTTTTAAAGAGTTAATTGTACTTGAATTATCTTCTAACTCATTATGAAATGATTCCGAAATGATTCCATAACTCTTATTATAAATGATAAGCAAGTAAAGCTTGTTAGAACTCTCTATTACGTATTATATAATTGGAAATGCACAAGTTATAACTATTCTTAGTGGACTTGTTAACGAATTCGTAGATAATAAGTCTATTCTCTTCATTTGGTCGTATCTTCTATTAGATTTGTCTAATAATAATAGCTATATACTTTCCATCGAAGTGCATAAGATCACTCAGAGTGAAACGGTTTGGTCAATGCATATCTAAAGCACTTTAAGTGGCATCGTTTCACACTTTTAAAAAGTTAATCATACACGAATCATCCTATAAAGAGTTAATTGTACTTGAATTATCTTCTAACTCATTATGAAATGATTCCGAAATGATTCCATAACTCTTATTATAAATGATAAGCAAGTAAAGCTTGTTAGAACTCTCTATTACGTATTATATAATTGGAAATGCACAAGTTATAACTATTCTTAGTGGACTTGTTAACGAATTCGTAGATAATAAGTCTATTCTCTTCATTTGGTCGTATCTTCTATTAGATTTGTCTAATAATAATAGCTATATACTTTCCATCGAAGTGCATAAGATCACTCAGAGTGAAACGGTTTGGTCAATGCATATCTAAAGCACTTTAAGTGGCATCGTTTCACACTTTTAAAAAGTTAATCATACACGAATCATCTTTTAAAGAGTTAATTGTACTTGAATTATCTTCTAACTCATTATGAAATGATTACGAAATGATTCCATAACTCTTATTATAAATGATAAGCAAGTAAAGCTTGTTAGAACTCTCTATTACGTATTATATAATTGGAAATGCACAAGTTATAACTATTCTTAGTGGACTTGTTAACGAATTCGTAGATAATAAGTCTATTCTCTTCATTTGGTCGTATCTTCTATTAGATTTGTCTAATAATAATAGCTATATACTTTCCATCGAAGTGCATAAGATCACTCAGAGTGAAACGGTTTGGTCAATGCATATCTAAAGCACTTTAAGTGGCATCGTTTCACACTTTTAAAAAGTTAATCATACACGAATCATCCTTTAAAGAGTTAATTGTACTTGAATTATCTTCTAACTCATTATGAAATGATTCCGAAATGATTCCATAACTCTTATTATAAATGATAAGCAAGTAAAGCTTGTTAGAACTCTCTATTACGTATTATATAATTGGAAATGCACAAGTTATAACTATTCTTAGTGGACTTGTTAACGAATTCGTAGATAATAAGTCTATTCTCTTCATTTGGTCGTATCTTCTATTAGATTTGTCTAATAATAATAGCTATATACTTTCCATCGAAGTGCATAAGATCACTCAGAGTGAAACGGTTTGGTCAATGCATATCTAAAGCACTTTAAGTGGCATCGTTTCTCACTTTTAAA
>CM053647.1:17066771-17087900 GCA_028654395.1 Scutellaria barbata | reverse complement strand
AATAATAATAGCTATTACACTCCGTCGAAGTACACAAGATCACTCAGAGTGAAACGGTTTGGTTAATGCTTATCTAAAGCACTTTAAGTGGCATCGTTTCCACTTTTTTAAAAAGTTAAGCATACACGAATCATCCTATATAGAGTTAATTGTACTTGAATTATCTTCTAACTCATTATGAAATGATTCCAAAATGATTCCATAACACTTATTATAAATGATAAGCAAGTAAAGCTTGTTAGAACTCTCTATTACGTGTTCTATAATTGGAAATGCACAAGTTATAACTATTCTTAGTGGATTTGTTAATGAATTCGTAGACGATAAGTCTATTCTCTTCATTTGGTCGTATCTTCTTTAGATTTGTCTAATAATAATAGTTATATACTTTCCATCGAAGTGCACAAGATCACTCAGAGTGAAACGGTTTGGTCAATGCTTATCTAAAGCACTTTAAGTGGCATCGTTTCTCACTTTTAAAAAGTTAGTCATACACGAATCATCTATATAGAGTTAATTGTACTTGAATTATCTTCTAACTCATTATGAAATGATTCCGAAATGATTCCATAACTCTTATTATAAATGATAAGCAAGTAAAGCTTGTTAGAACTCTCTATTACGTATTTTATAATTGGAAATGCACAAGTTATAACTATTCTTAGTGGATTTGTTAATGAATTCGTAGATAATAAGTCTATTCTCTTATTTGGTCGTATCTTCTATTAGATTTGTCTAATAATAATAGCTATATACTTTCCATCGAAGTGCATAAGATCACTCAGAGTGAAACGGTTTGGTCAATGCATATCTAAAGCACTTTAAGTGGCATCGTTTCACACTTTTAAAAAGTTAATCATACACGAATCATCCTATATAGAGTTAATTGTACTTGAATTATCTTCTAACTCATTATGAAATGATTCCAAAATGATTCCATAACTCTTATTATAAATGATAAGCAAGTAAAGCTTGTTAGAACTCTCTATTACGTGTTTTATAATTGGAAATGCACAAGTTATAACTATTCTTAGTGGATTTGTTAATGAATTCGTAGACGATAAGTCTATTCTCTTCATTTGGTCGTATCTTCTATTAGATTTGTCTAATAATAATAGTTATATACTTTCCATCGAAGTGCACAAGATCACTCAGAGTGAAACGGTTTGGTCAATGCTTATCTAAAGCACTTTAAGTGGCATCGTTTCTCACTTTTAAAAAGTTAATCATACACGAATCATCCTATATAGAGTTAATTGTACTTGAATTATCTTCTAACTCATTATGAAATGATTCCGAAATGATTCCATAACTCTTATTATAAATGATAAGCAAGTAAAGCTTGTTAGAACTCTCTATTACGTATTTTATAATTGGAAATGCACAAGTTATAACTATTCTTAGTGGATTTGTTAATGAATTCGTAGATAATAAGTCTATTCTCTTCATTTGGTCGTATCTTCTATTAGATTTGTCTAATAATAATAGCTATATACTTTCCATCGAAGTGCATAAGATCACTCAGAGTGAAACGGTTTGGTCAATGCTTATCTAAAGCACTTTAAGTGGCATCGTTTCTCACTTTTAAAAAGTTAATCATACACGAATCATCCTATATAGAGTTAATTGTACTTGAATTATCTTCTAACTCATTATGAAATGATTCCAAAATGATTCCATAACTCTTATTATAAATGATAAGCAAGTAAAGCTTGTTAGAACTCTCTATTACGTGTTTTATAATTGGAAATGCACAAGTTATAACTATTCTTAGTGGATTTGTTAATGAATTCGTAGATATAAGTCTATTCTCTTCATTTGGTCGTATCTTCTATTAGATTTGTCTAATAATAATAGCTATATACTTCCATCGAAGTGCACAAGATCACTCAGAGTGAAACGGTTTGGTCAATGCTTATCTAAAGCACTTTAAGTGGCATCGTTTCTCACTTTTAAAAAGTTAATCATACACGAATCATCCTATATAGAGTTAATTGTACTTGAATTATCTTCTAACTCATTATGAAATGATTCCAAAATGATTCCATAACTCTTATTATAAATGATAAGCAAGTAAAGCTTGTTAGAACTCTCTATTACGTGTTTATAATTGGAAATGCACAAGTTATAACTATTCTTAGTGGATTTGTTAATGAATTCGTAGACGATAAGTCTATTCTCTTCATTTGGTCGTATCTTCTGTTAGATTTGTCTAATAATAATAGTTATATACTTTCCATCGAAGTGCATAAGATCACTCAGAGTGAAACGGTTTGGTCAATGCTTATCTAAAGCACTTTAAGTGGCATCGTTTCTCACTTTTAAAAAGTTAATCATACACGAATCATCCTATATAGAGTTAATTGTACTTGAATTATCTTCTAACTCATTATGAAATGATTCCGAAATGATTCCATAACTCTTATTATAAATGATAAGCAAGTAAAGCTTGTTAGAACTCTCTATTACGTATTTTATAATTGGAAATGCACAAGTTATAACTATTCTTAGTGGATTTGTTAATGAATTCGTAGATAATAAGTCTATTCTCTTCATTTGGTCGTATCTTCTATTAGATTTGTCTAATAATAATAGCTATATACTTTCCATCGAAGTGCATAAGATCACTCAGAGTGAAACGGTTTGGTCAATGCTTATCTAAAGCACTTTAAGTGGCATCGTTTCACACTTTTAAAAAGTTAATCATACACGAATCATCCTATATAGAGTTAATTGTACTTGAATTATCTTCTAACTCATTATGAAATGATTCCAAAATGATTCCATAACTCTTATTATAAATGATAAGCAAGTAAAGCTTGTTAGAACTCTCTATTACGTGTTTTATAATTGGAAATGCACAAGTTATAACTATTCTTAGTGGATTTGTTAATGAATTCGTAGACGATAAGTCTATTCTCTTCATTTGGTCGTATCTTCTGTTAGATTTGTCTAATAATAATAGTTATATACTTTCCATCGAAGTGCACAAGATCACTCAGAGTGAAACGGTTTGGTCAATGCTTATCTAAAGCACTTTAAGTGGCATCGTTTCTCACTTTTAAAAAGTTAATCATACACGAATCATCTTTATAGAGTTAATTGTACTTGAATTATCTTCTAACTCATTATGAAATGATTCCGAAATGATTCCATAACTCTTATTATAAATGATAAGCAAGTAAAGCTTGTTAGAACTCTCTATTACGTATTTTATAATTGGAAATGCACAAGTTATAACTATTCTTAGTGGATTTGTTAATGAATTCGTAGATAATAAGTCTATTCTCTTCATTTGGTCGTATCTTCTATTAGATTTGTCTAATAATAATAGCTATATACTTTCCATCGAAGTGCATAAGATCACTCAGAGTGAAACGGTTTGGTCAATGCATATCTAAAGCACTTTAAGTGGCATCGTTTCACACTTTTAAAAAGTTAATCATACACGAATCATCCTATATAGAGTTAATTGTACTTGAATTATCTTCTAACTCATTATGAAATGATTCCAAAATGATTCCATAACTCTTATTATAAATGATAAGCAAGTAAAGCTTGTTAGAACTCTCTATTACGTGTTTTATAATTGGAAATGCACAAGTTATAACTATTCTTAGTGGATTTGTTAATGAATTCGTAGACGATAAGTCTATTCTCTTCATTTGGTCGTATCTTCTGTTAGATTTGTCTAATAATAATAGTTATATACTTTCCATCGAAGTGCACAAGATCACTCAGAGTGAAACGGTTTGGTCAATGCTTATCTAAAGCACTTTAAGTGGCATCGTTTCTCACTTTTAAAAAGTTAATCATACACGAATCATCCTATATAGAGTTAATTGTACTTGAATTATCTTCTAACTCATTATGAAATGATTCCGAAATGATTCCATAACTCTTATTATAAATGATAAGCAAGTAAAGCTTGTTAGAACTCTCTATTACGTATTTTATAATTGGAAATGCACAAGTTATAACTATTCTTAGTGGATTTGTTAATGAATTCGTAGATAATAAGTCTATTCTCTTCATTTGGTCGTATCTTCTATTAGATTTGTCTAATAATAATAGCTATATACTTTCCATCGAAGTGCATAAGATCACTCAGAGTGAAACGGTTTGGTCAATGCTTATCTAAAGCACTTTAAGTGGCATCGTTTCACACTTTTAAAAAGTTAATCATACACGAATCATCCTATATAGAGTTAATTGTACTTGAATTATCTTCTAACTCATTATGAAATGATTCCAAAATGATTCCATAACTCTTATTATAAATGATAAGCAAGTAAAGCTTGTTAGAACTCTCTATTACGTGTTTTATAATTGGAAATGCACAAGTTATAACTATTCTTAGTGGATTTGTTAATGAATTCGTAGACGATAAGTCTATTCTCTTCATTTGGTCGTATCTTCTGTTAGATTTGTCTAATAATAATAGTTATATACTTTCCATCGAAGTGCACAAGATCACTCAGAGTGAAACGGTTTGGTCAATGCTTATCTAAAGCACTTTAAGTGGCATCGTTTCTCACTTTTAAAAAGTTAATCATACACGAATCATCCTATATAGAGTTAATTGTACTTGAATTATCTTCTAACTCATTATGAAATGATTCCGAAATGATTCCATAACTCTTATTATAAATGATAAGCAAGTAAAGCTTGTTAGAACTCTCTATTACGTATTTTATAATTGGAAATGCACAAGTTATAACTATTCTTAGTGGATTTGTTAATGAATTCGTAGATAATAAGTCTATTCTCTTCATTTGGTCGTATCTTCTATTAGATTTGTCTAATAATAATAGCTATATACTTTCCATCGAAGTGCATAAGATCACTCAGAGTGAAACGGTTTGGTCAATGCTTATCTAAAGCACTTTAAGTGGCATCGTTTCACACTTTTAAAAAGTTAATCATACACGAATCATCCTATATAGAGTTAATTGTACTTGAATTATCTTCTAACTCATTTTGAAATGATTCCGAAATGATTCCATAACTCTTATTATAAATGATAAGCAAGTAAAGCTTGTTAGAACTCTCTATTACGTGTTTTATAATTGGAAATGCACAAGTTATAACTATTCTTAGTGGATTTGTTAATGAATTCGTAGATATAAGTCTATTCTCTTCATTTGGTCGTATCTTCTATTAGATTTGTCTAATAATAATAGTTATATACTTTCTATCTAAGTGCATAAGATCACTCAGAGTGAAACGGTTTGGTCAATGCTTATCTAAAGCACTTTAAGTGGCATCGTTTCTCACTTTTAAAAAGTTAATCATACACGAATCATCCTATATAGAGTTAATTGTACTTGAATTATCTTCTAACTCATTATGAAATGATTCCGAAATGATTCCATAACTCTTATTATAAATGATAAGCAAGTAAAGCTTGTTAGAACTCTCTATTACGTGTTTTATAATTGGAAATGCACAAGTTATAACTATTCTTAGTGGATTTGTTAATGAATTCGTAGATAATAAGTCTATTCTCTTCATTTGGTCGTATCTTCTATTAGATTTGTCTAATAATAATAGCTATATACTTTCCATCGAAGTGCACAAGATCACTCAGAGTGAAACGGTTTGGTCAATGCTTATCTAAAGCACTTTAAGTGGCATCGTTTCTCACTTTTAAAAAGTTAATCATACACGAATCATCCTATATAGAGTTAATTGTACTTGAATTATCTTCTAACTCATTATGAAATGATTCCGAAAATGATTCCATAACTCTTATTATAAATGATAAGCAAGTAAAGCTTGTTAGAACTCTCTATTACGTATTTTATAATTGGAAATGCACAAGTTATAACTATTCTTAGTGGATTTGTTAATGAATTCGTAGATAATAAGTCTATTCTCTTCATTTGGTCGTATCTTCTATTAGATTTGTCTAATAATAATAGCTATATACTTTCCATCGAAGTGCATAAGATCACTCAGAGTGAAACGGTTTGGTCAATGCATATCTAAAGCACTTTAAGTGGCATCGTTTCTCATTTTTAAGAAGTTAATCATACACGAATCATCCTATATAGAGTTAATTATACTTGAATTATCTTCAAACTCATTATGAAATGATTCCGAAATGATTCCATAACTCTTATTATAAATGATAAGCAAGTAAAGCTTGTTAGAACTCTCTATTACGTATTTTATAATTGGAAATGCACAAGTTATAACTATTCTTAGTGGATTTGTTAATGAATTCGTAGATAATAAGTCTATTCTCTTCATTTGGTCGTATCTTCTATTAGATTTGTCTAATAATAATAGCTATATACTTTCCATCGAAGTGCATAAGATCACTCAGAGTGAAACGGTTTGGTCAATGCATATCTAAAGCACTTTAAGTGGCATCGTTTCTCACTTTTAAGAAGTTAATCATACACGAATCATCCTATATAGAGTTAATTGTACTTGAATTATCTTCTAACTCATTATGAAATGATTCCAAAATGATTCCATAACTCTTATTATAAATGATAAGCAAGTAAAGCTTGTTAGAACTCTCTATTACGTGTTTTATAATTGGAAATGCACAAGTTATAACTATTCTTAGTGGATTTGTTAATGAATTCGTAGACGATAAGTCTATTCTCTTCATTTGGTCGTATCTTCTATTAGATTTGTCTAATAATAATAGTTATATACTTTCCATCGAAGTGCACAAGATCACTCAGAGTGAAACGGTTTGGTCAATGCTTATCTAAAGCACTTTAAGTGGCATCGTTTCTCACTTTTAAAAAGTTAATCATACACGAATCATCCTATATAGAGTTAATTGTACTTGAATTATCTTCTAACTCATTATGAAATGATTCCGAAAATGATTCCATAACTCTTATTATAAATGATAAGCAAGTAAAGCTTGTTAGAACTCTCTATTACGTATTTTATAATTGGAAATGCACAAGTTATAACTATTCTTAGTGGATTTGTTAATGAATTCGTAGATAATAAGTCTATTCTCTTCATTTGGTCGTATCTTCTATTAGATTTGTCTAATAATAATAGCTATATACTTTCCATCGAAGTGCATAAGATCACTCAGAGTGAAACGGTTTGGTCAATGCTTATCTAAAGCACTTTAAGTGGCATCGTTTCTCACTTTTAAAAAGTTAATCATACACGAATCATCCTATATAGAGTTAATTGTACTTGAATTATCTTCTAACTCATTATGAAATGATTCCAAAATGATTCCATAACTCTTATTATAAATGATAAGCAAGTAAAGCTTGTTAGAACTCTCTATTACGTGTTTTATAATTGGAAATGCACAAGTTATAACTATTCTTAGTGGATTTGTTAACGAATTCGTAGATAATAAGTCTATTCTCTTCATTTGGTCGTATCTTCTATTAAATTTGTCTAATAATAATAGCTATATACTTTCCATCGAAGTGCACAAGATCACTCAGAGTGAAACGGTTTGGTCAATGCTTATCTAAAGCACTTTAAGTGGCATCGTTTCTCACTTTTAAAAAGTTAATCATACACGAATCATCCTATATAGAGTTAATTGTACTTGAATTATCTTCTAACTCATTATGAAATGATTCCGAAATGATTCCATAACTCTTATTATAAATGATAAGCAAGTAAAGCTTGTTAGAACTCTCTATTACGTATTTTATAATTGGAAATGCACAAGTTATAACTATTCTTAGTGGATTTGTTAATGAATTCGTAGATAATAAGTCTATTCTCTTCATTTGGTCGTATCTTCTATTAGATTTGTCTAATAATAATAGCTATATACTTTCCATCGAAGTGCATAAGATCACTCAGAGTGAAACGGTTTGGTCAATGCTTATCTAAAGCACTTTAAGTGGCATCGTTTCTCACTTTTAAAAAGTTAATCATACACGAATCATCCTATATAGAGTTAATTGTACTTGAATTATCTTCTAACTCATTATGAAATGATTCCAAAATGATTCCATAACTCTTATTATAAATGATAAGCAAGTAAAGCTTGTTAGAACTCTCTATTACGTGTTTTATAATTGGAAATGCACAAGTTATAACTATTCTTAGTGGATTTGTTAATGAATTCGTAGATAATAAGTCTATTCTCTTCATTTGGTCGTATCTTCTATTAGATTTGTCTAATAATAATAGTTATATACTTTCCATCGAAGTGCACAAGATCACTCAGAGTGAAACGGTTTGGTCAATGCTTATCTAAAGCACTTTAAGTGGCATCGTTTCTCACTTTTAAAAAGTTAATCATACACGAATCATCCTATATAGAGTTAATTGTACTTGAATTATCTTCTAACTCATTATGAAATGATTCCAAAATGATTCCATAACTCTTATTATAAATGATAAGCAAGTAAAGCTTGTTAGAACTCTCTATTACGTGTTTTATAATTGGAAATGCACAAGTTATAACTATTCTTAGTGGATTTGTTAATGAATTCGTAGATAATAAGTCTATTCTCTTCATTTGGTCGTATCTTCTATTAGATTTGTCTAATAATAATAGCTATATACTTTCCATCGAAGTGCATAAGATCACTCAGAGTGAAACGGTTTGGTCAATGCTTATCTAAAGCACTTTAAGTGGCATCGTTTCTCACTTTTAAAAAGTTAATCATACACGAATCATCCTATATAGAGTTAATTGTACTTGAATTATCTTCTAACTCATTATGAAATGATTCCAAAATGATTCCATAACTCTTATTATAAATGATAAGCAAGTAAAGCTTGTTAGAACTCTCTATTACGTATTTTATAATTGGAAATGCACAAGTTATAACTATTCTTAGTGGATTTGTTAATGAATTCGTAGATAATAAGTCTATTCTCTTCATTTGGTCGTATCTTCTATTAGATTTGTCTAATAATAATAGCTATATACTTTCCATCGAAGTGCATAAGATCACTCAGAGTGAAACGGTTTGGTCAATGCTTATCTAAAGCACTTTAAGTGGCATCGTTTCTCACTTTTAAAAAGTTAATCATACACGAATCATCCTATATAGAGTTAATTGTACTTGAATTATCTTCTAACTCATTATGAAATGATTCCAAAATGATTCCATAACTCTTATTATAAATGATAAGCAAGTAAAGCTTGTTAGAACTCTCTATTACGTGTTTTATAATTGGAAATGCACAAGTTATAACTATTCTTAGTGGATTTGTTAATGAATTCGTAGATAATAAGTCTATTCTCTTCATTTGGTCGTATCTTCTATTAGATTTGTCTAATAATAATAGCTATATACTTTCCATCGAAGTGCATAAGATCACTCAGAGTGAAACGGTTTGGTCAATGCTTATCTAAAGCACTTTAAGTGGCATCGTTTCTCACTTTTAAAAAGTTAATCATACACGAATCATCCTATATAGAGTTAATTGTACTTGAATTATCTTCTAACTCATTATGAAATGATTCCGAAATGATTCCATAACTCTTATTATAAATGATAAGCAAGTAAAGCTTGTTAGAACTCTCTATTACGTATTTTATAATTGGAAATGCACAAGTTATAACTATTCTTAGTGGATTTGTTAATGAATTCGTAGATAATAAGTCTATTCTCTTCATTTGGTCGTATCTTCTATTAGATTTGTCTAATAATAATAGCTATATACTTTCCATCGAAGTGCATAAGATCACTCAGAGTGAAACGGTTTGGTCAATGCATATCTAAAGCACTTTAAGTGGCATCGTTTCTCACTTTTAAGAAGTTAATCATACACGAATCATCCTATATAGAGTTAATTGTACTTGAATTATCTTCTAACTCATTATGAAATGATTCCAAAATGATTCCATAACTCTTATTATAAATGATAAGCAAGTAAAGCTTGTTAGAACTCTCTATTACGTGTTTTATAATTGGAAATGCACAAGTTATAACTATTCTTAGTGGATTTGTTAATGAATTCGTAGACGATAAGTCTATTCTCTTCATTTGGTCGTATCTTCTATTAGATTTGTCTAATAATAATAGTTATATACTTTCCATCGAAGTGCACAAGATCACTCAGAGTGAAACGGTTTGGTCAATGCTTATCTAAAGCACTTTAAGTGGCATCGTTTCTCACTTTTAAAAAGTTAATCATACACGAATCATCCTATATAGAGTTAATTGTACTTGAATTATCTTCTAACTCATTATGAAATGATTCCGAAATGATTCCATAACTCTTATTATAAATGATAAGCAAGTAAAGCTTGTTAGAACTCTCTATTACGTATTTTATAATTGGAAATGCACAAGTTATAACTATTCTTAGTGGATTTGTTAATGAATTCGTAGATAATAAGTCTATTCTCTTCATTTGGTCGTATCTTCTATTAGATTTGTCTAATAATAATAGCTATATACTTTCCATCGAAGTGCATAAGATCACTCAGAGTGAAACGGTTTGGTCAATGCATATCTAAAGCACTTTAAGTGGCATCGTTTCTCACTTTTAAAAAGTTAATCATACACGAATCATCCTATATAGAGTTAATTGTACTTGAATTATCTTCTAACTCATTATGAAATGATTCCAAAATGATTCCATAACTCTTATTATAAATGATAAGCAAGTAAAGCTTGTTAGAACTCTCTATTACGTGTTTTATAATTGGAAATGCACAAGTTATAACTATTCTTAGTGGATTTGTTAATGAATTCGTAGATAATAAGTCTATTCTCTTCATTTGGTCGTATCTTCTATTAGATTTGTCTAATAATAATAGTTATATACTTTCCATCGAAGTGCACAAGATCACTCAGAGTGAAACGGTTTGGTCAATGCTTATCTAAAGCACTTTAAGTGGCATCGTTTCTCACTTTTAAAAAGTTAATCATACACGAATCATCCTATATAGAGTTAATTGTACTTGAATTATCTTCTAACTCATTATGAAATGATTCCGAAATGATTCCATAACTCTTATTATAAATGATAAGCAAGTAAAGCTTGTTAGAACTCTCTATTACGTATTTTATAATTGGAAATGCACAAGTTATAACTATTCTTAGTGGATTTGTTAATGAATTCGTAGATAATAAGTCTATTCTCTTCATTTGGTCGTATCTTCTATTAGATTTGTCTAATAATAATAGCTATATACTTTCCATCGAAGTGCATAAGATCACTCAGAGTGAAACGGTTTGGTCAATGCTTATCTAAAGCACTTTAAGTGGCATCGTTTCTCACTTTTAAAAAGTTAATCATACACGAATCATCCTATATAGAGTTAATTGTACTTGAATTATCTTCTAACTCATTATGAAATGATTCCAAAATGATTCCATAACTCTTATTATAAATGATAAGCAAGTAAAGCTTGTTAGAACTCTCTATTACGTATTTTATAATTGGAAATGCACAAGTTATAACTATTCTTAGTGGATTTGTTAATGAATTCGTAGATAATAAGTCTATTCTCTTCATTTGGTCGTATCTTCTATTAGATTTGTCTAATAATAATAGCTATATACTTTCCATCGAAGTGCATAAGATCACTCAGAGTGAAACGGTTTGGTCAATGCTTATCTAAAGCACTTTAAGTGGCATCGTTTCTCACTTTTAAAAAGTTAATCATACACGAATCATCCTATATAGAGTTAATTGTACTTGAATTATCTTCTAACTCATTATGAAATGATTCCAAAATGATTCCATAACTCTTATTATAAATGATAAGCAAGTAAAGCTTGTTAGAACTCTCTATTACGTATTTTATAATTGGAAATGCACAAGTTATAACTATTCTTAGTGGATTTGTTAATGAATTCGTAGATAATAAGTCTATTCTCTTCATTTGGTCGTATCTTCTATTAGATTTGTCTAATAATAATAGCTATATACTTTCCATCGAAGTGCATAAGATCACTCAGAGTGAAACGGTTTGGTCAATGCATATCTAAAGCACTTTAAGTGGCATCGTTTCTCACTTTTAAGAAGTTAATCATACACGAATCATCCTATATAGAGTTAATTGTACTTGAATTATCTTCTAACTCATTATGAAATGATTCCAAAATGATTCCATAACTCTTATTATAAATGATAAGCAAGTAAAGCTTGTTAGAACTCTCTATTACGTGTTTTATAATTGGAAATGCACAAGTTATAACTATTCTTAGTGGATTTGTTAACGAATTCGTAGATAATAAGTCTATTCTCTTCATTTGGTCGTATCTTCTATTAAATTTGTCTAATAATAATAGCTATATACTTTCCATCGAAGTGCACAAGATCACTCAGAGTGAAACGGTTTGGTCAATGCTTATCTAAAGCACTTTAAGTGGCATCGTTTCTCACTTTTAAAAAGTTAATCATACACGAATCATCCTATATAGAGTTAATTGTACTTGAATTATCTTCTAACTCATTATGAAATGATTCCGAAATGATTCCATAACTCTTATTATAAATGATAAGCAAGTAAAGCTTGTTAGAACTCTCTATTACGTATTTTATAATTGGAAATGCACAAGTTATAACTATTCTTAGTGGATTTGTTAATGAATTCGTAGATAATAAGTCTATTCTCTTCATTTGGTCGTATCTTCTATTAGATTTGTCTAATAATAATAGCTATATACTTTCCATCGAAGTGCATAAGATCACTCAGAGTGAAACGGTTTGGTCAATGCTTATCTAAAGCACTTTAAGTGGCATCGTTTCACACTTTTAAAAAGTTAATCATACACGAATCATCCTATATAGAGTTAATTGTACTTGAATTATCTTCTAACTCATTATGAAATGATTCCGAAATGATTCCATAACTCTTATTATAAATGATAAGCAAGTAAAGCTTGTTAGAACTCTCTATTACGTATTTTATAATTGGAAATGCACAAGTTATAACTATTCTTAGTGGATTTGTTAATGAATTCGTAGATAATAAGTCTATTCTCTTCATTTGGTCGTATCTTCTATTAGATTTGTCTAATAATAATAGCTATATACTTTCCATCGAAGTGCATAAGATCACTCAGAGTGAAACGGTTTGGTCAATGCATATCTAAAGCACTTTAAGTGGCATCGTTTCTCACTTTTAAGAAGTTAATCATACACGAATCATCCTATATAGAGTTAATTGTACTTGAATTATCTTCTAACTCATTATGAAATGATTCCAAAATGATTCCATAACTCTTATTATAAATGATAAGCAAGTAAAGCTTGTTAGAACTCTCTATTACGTGTTTTATAATTGGAAATGCACAAGTTATAACTATTCTTAGTGGATTTGTTAATGAATTCGTAGACTATAAGTCTATTCTCTTCATTTGGTCGTATCTTCTATTAGATTTGTCTAATAATAATAGCTATATACTTTCCATCGAAGTGCATAAGATCACTCAGAGTGAAACGGTTTGGTCAATGCTTATCTAAAGCACTTTAAGTGGCATCGTTTCTCACTTTTAAAAAGTTAATCATACACGAATCATCCTATATAGAGTTAATTGTACTTGAATTATCTTCTAACTCATTATGAAATGATTCCGAAATGATTCCATAACTCTTATTATAAATGATAAGCAAGTAAAGCTTGTTAGAACTCTCTATTACGTATTTTATAATTGGAAATGCACAAGTTATAACTATTCTTAGTGGATTTGTTAATGAATTCGTAGATAATAAGTCTATTCTCTTCATTTGGTCGTATCTTCTATTAGATTTGTCTAATAATAATAGCTATATACTTTCCATCGAAGTGCATAAGATCACTCAGAGTGAAACGGTTTGGTCAATGCATATCTAAAGCACTTTAAGTGGCATCGTTTCTCACTTTTAAGAAGTTAATCATACACGAATCATCCTATATAGAGTTAATTGTACTTGAATTATCTTCTAACTCATTATGAAATGATTCCAAAATGATTCCATAACTCTTATTATAAATGATAAGCAAGTAAAGCTTGTTAGAACTCTCTATTACGTGTTTTATAATTGGAAATGCACAAGTTATAACTATTCTTAGTGGATTTGTTAATGAATTCGTAGACTATAAGTCTATTCTCTTCATTTGGTCGTATCTTCTATTAGATTTGTCTAATAATAATAGTTATATACTTTCCATCGAAGTGCACAAGATCACTCAGAGTGAAACGGTTTGGTCAATGCTTATCTAAAGCACTTTAAGTGGCATCGTTTCTCACTTTTAAAAAGTTAATCATACACGAATCATCCTATATAGAGTTAATTGTACTTGAATTATCTTCTAACTCATTATGAAATGATTCCGAAATGATTCCATAACTCTTATTATAAATGATAAGCAAGTAAAGCTTGTTAGAACTCTCTATTACGTATTTTATAATTGGAAATGCACAAGTTATAACTATTCTTAGTGGATTTGTTAATGAATTCGTAGATAATAAGTCTATTCTCTTCATTTGGTCGTATCTTCTATTAGATTTGTCTAATAATAATAGCTATATACTTTCCATCGAAGTGCATAAGATCACTCAGAGTGAAACGGTTTGGTCAATGCATATCTAAAGCACTTTAAGTGGCATCGTTTCACACTTTTAAAAAGTTAATCATACACGAATCATCCTATATAGAGTTAATTGTACTTGAATTATCTTCTAACTCATTATGAAATGATTCCAAAATGATTCCATAACTCTTATTATAAATGATAAGCAAGTAAAGCTTGTTAGAACTCTCTATTACGTGTTTTATAATTGGAAATGCACAAGTTATAACTATTCTTAGTGGATTTGTTAATGAATTCGTAGACGATAAGTCTATTCTCTTCATTTGGTCGTATCTTCTATTAGATTTGTCTAATAATAATAGTTATATACTTTCCATCGAAGTGCACAAGATCACTCAGAGTGAAACGGTTTGGTCAATGCTTATCTAAAGCACTTTAAGTGGCATCGTTTCTCACTTTTAAAAAGTTAATCATACACGAATCATCCTATATAGAGTTAATTGTACTTGAATTATCTTCTAACTCATTATGAAATGATTCCGAAATGATTCCATAACTCTTATTATAAATGATAAGCAAGTAAAGCTTGTTAGAACTCTCTATTACGTATTTTATAATTGGAAATGCACAAGTTATAACTATTCTTAGTGGATTTGTTAATGAATTCGTAGATAATAAGTCTATTCTCTTCATTTGGTCGTATCTTCTATTAGATTTGTCTAATAATAATAGCTATATACTTTCCATCGAAGTGCATAAGATCACTCAGAGTGAAACGGTTTGGTCAATGCATATCTAAAGCACTTTAAGTGGCATCGTTTCTCACTTTTAAGAAGTTAATCATACACGAATCATCCTATATAGAGTTAATTGTACTTGAATTATCTTCTAACTCATTATGAAATGATTCCAAAATGATTCCATAACTCTTATTATAAATGATAAGCAAGTAAAGCTTGTTAGAACTCTCTATTACGTGTTTTATAATTGGAAATGCACAAGTTATAACTATTCTTAGTGGATTTGTTAATGAATTCGTAGACTATAAGTCTATTCTCTTCATTTGGTCGTATCTTCTATTAGATTTGTCTAATAATAATAGCTATATACTTTCCATCGAAGTGCATAAGATCACTCAGAGTGAAACGGTTTGGTCAATGCTTATCTAAAGCACTTTAAGTGGCATCGTTTCTCACTTTTAAAAGTTAATCATACACGAATCATCCTATATAGAGTTAATTGTACTTGAATTATCTTCTAACTCATTATGAAATGATTCCGAAATGATTCCATAACTCTTATTATAAATGATAAGCAAGTAAAGCTTGTTAGAACTCTCTATTACGTATTTTATAATTGGAAATGCACAAGTTATAACTATTCTTAGTGGATTTGTTAATGAATTCGTAGATAATAAGTCTATTCTCTTCATTTGGTCGTATCTTCTATTAGATTTGTCTAATAATAATAGCTATATACTTTCCATCGAAGTGCATAAGATCACTCAGAGTGAAACGGTTTGGTCAATGCATATCTAAAGCACTTTAAGTGGCATCGTTTCTCACTTTTAAAAGTTAATCATACACGAATCATCCTATATAGAGTTAATTGTACTTGAATTATCTTCTAACTCATTATGAAATGATTCCAAAATGATTCCATAACTCTTATTATAAATGATAAGCAAGTAAAGCTTGTTAGAACTCTCTATTACGTGTTTTATAATTGGAAATGCACAAGTTATAACTATTCTTAGTGGATTTGTTAATGAATTCGTAGACGATAAGTCTATTCTCTTCATTTGGTCGTATCTTCTATTAAATTTGTCTAATAATAATAGCTATATACTTTCCATCGAAGTGCACAAGATCACTCAGAGTGAAACGGTTTGGTCAATGCTTATCTAAAGCACTTTAAGTGGCATCGTTTCTCACTTTTAAAAAGTTAATCATACACGAATCATCCTATATAGAGTTAATTGTACTTGAATTATCTTCTAACTCATTATGAAATGATTCCGAAATGATTCCATAACTCTTATTATAAATGATAAGCAAGTAAAGCTTGTTAGAACTCTCTATTACGTATTTTATAATTGGAAATGCACAAGTTATAACTATTCTTAGTGGATTTGTTAATGAATTCGTAGATAATAAGTCTATTCTCTTCATTTGGTCGTATCTTCTATTAGATTTGTCTAATAATAATAGCTATATACTTTCCATCGAAGTGCATAAGATCACTCAGAGTGAAACGGTTTGGTCAATGCATATCTAAAGCACTTTAAGTGGCATCGTTTCACACTTTTAAAAAGTTAATCATACACGAATCATCCTATATAGAGTTAATTGTACTTGAATTATCTTCTAACTCATTATGAAATGATTCCAAAATGATTCCATAACTCTTATTATAAATGATAAGCAAGTAAAGCTTGTTAGAACTCTCTATTACGTATTTTATAATTGGAAATGCACAAGTTATAACTATTCTTAGTGGATTTGTTAATGAATTCGTAGATAATAAGTCTATTCTCTTCATTTGGTCGTATCTTCTATTAGATTTGTCTAATAATAATAGCTATATACTTTCCATCGAAGTGCATAAGATCACTCAGAGTGAAACGGTTTGGTCAATGCATATCTAAAGCACTTTAAGTGGCATCGTTTCTCACTTTTAAGAAGTTAATCATACACGAATCATCCTATATAGAGTTAATTGTACTTGAATTATCTTCTAACTCATTATGAAATGATTCCAAAATGATTCCATAACTCTTATTATAAATGATAAGCAAGTAAAGCTTGTTAGAACTCTCTATTACGTGTTTTATAATTGGAAATGCACAAGTTATAACTATTCTTAGTGGATTTGTTAATGAATTCGTAGATAATAAGTCTATTCTCTTCATTTGGTCGTATCTTCTATTAGATTTGTCTAATAATAATAGCTATATACTTTCCATCGAAGTGCATAAGATCACTCAGAGTGAAACGGTTTGGTCAATGCATATCTAAAGCACTTTAAGTGGCATCGTTTCTCACTTTTAAGAAGTTAATCATACACGAATCATCCTATATAGAGTTAATTGTACTTGAATTATCTTCTAACTCATTATGAAATGATTCCGAAATGATTCCATAACTCTTATTATAAATGATAAGCAAGTAAAGCTTGTTAGAACTCTCTATTACGTATTTTATAATTGGAAATGCACAAGTTATAACTATTCTTAGTGGATTTGTTAATGAATTCGTAGATAATAAGTCTATTCTCTTCATTTGGTCGTATCTTCTATTAGATTTGTCTAATAATAATAGCTATATACTTTCCATCGAAGTGCATAAGATCACTCAGAGTGAAACGGTTTGGTCAATGCATATCTAAAGCACTTTAAGTGGCATCGTTTCTCACTTTTAAGAAGTTAATCATACACGAATCATCCTATATAGAGTTAATTGTACTTGAATTATCTTCTAACTCATTATGAAATGATTCCAAAATGATTCCATAACTCTTATTATAAATGATAAGCAAGTAAAGCTTGTTAGAACTCTCTATTACGTGTTTTATAATTGGAAATGCACAAGTTATAACTATTCTTAGTGGATTTGTTAATGAATTCGTAGATAATAAGTCTATTCTCTTCATTTGGTCGTATCTTCTATTAGATTTGTCTAATAATAATAGCTATATACTTTCCATCGAAGTGCATAAGATCACTCAGAGTGAAACGGTTTGGTCAATGCTTATCTATAGCACTTTAAGTGGCATCGTTTCACACTTTTAAAAAGTTAATCATACACGAATCATCCTATATAGAGTTAATTGTACTTGAATTATCTTCTAACTCATTATGAAATGATTCCGAAATGATTCCATAACTCTTATTATAAATGATAAGCAAGTAAAGCTTGTTAGAACTCTCTATTACGTATTTTATAATTGGAAATGCACAAGTTATAACTATTCTTAGTGGATTTGTTAATGAATTCGTAGATAATAAGTCTATTCTCTTCATTTGGTCGTATCTTCTATTAGATTTGTCTAATAATAATAGCTATATACTTTCCATCGAAGTGCATAAGATCACTCAGAGTGAAACGGTTTGGTCAATGCATATCTAAAGCACTTTAAGTGGCATCGTTTCTCACTTTTAAAAGTTAATCATACACGAATCATCCTATATAGAGTTAATTGTACTTGAATTATCTTCTAACTCATTATGAAATGATTCCAAAATGATTCCATAACTCTTATTATAAATGATAAGCAAGTAAAGCTTGTTAGAACTCTCTATTACGTGTTTTATAATTGGAAATGCACAAGTTATAACTATTCTTAGTGGATTTGTTAATGAATTCGTAGATAATAAGTCTATTCTCTTCATTTGGTCGTATCTTCTATTAGATTTGTCTAATAATAATAGCTATATACTTTCCATCGAAGTGCATAAGATCACTCAGAGTGAAACGGTTTGGTCAATGCTTATCTAAAGCACTTTAAGTGGCATCGTTTCTCACTTTTAAAAGTTAATCATACACGAATCATCCTATATAGAGTTAATTGTACTTGAATTATCTTCTAACTCATTATGAAATGATTCCGAAATGATTCCATAACTCTTATTATAAATGATAAGCAAGTAAAGCTTGTTAGAACTCTCTATTACGTATTTTATAATTGGAAATGCACAAGTTATAACTATTCTTAGTGGATTTGTTAATGAATTCGTAGATAATAAGTCTATTCTCTTCATTTGGTCGTATCTTCTATTAGATTTGTCTAATAATAATAGCTATATACTTTCCATCGAAGTGCATAAGATCACTCAGAGTGAAACGGTTTGGTCAATGCATATCTAAAGCACTTTAAGTGGCATCGTTTCACACTTTTAAAAAGTTAATCATACACGAATCATCCTATATAGAGTTAATTGTACTTGAATTATCTTCTAACTCATTATGAAATGATTCCAAAATGATTCCATAACTCTTATTATAAATGATAAGCAAGTAAAGCTTGTTAGAACTCTCTATTACGTGTTTTATAATTGGAAATGCACAAGTTATAACTATTCTTAGTGGATTTGTTAATGAATTCGTAGATAATAAGTCTATTCTCTTCATTTGGTCGTATCTTCTATTAGATTTGTCTAATAATAATAGCTATATACTTTCCATCGAAGTGCATAAGATCACTCAGAGTGAAACGGTTTGGTCAATGCATATCTAAAGCACTTTAAGTGGCATCGTTTCACACTTTTAAAAAGTTAATCATACACGAATCATCCTATATAGAGTTAATTGTACTTGAATTATCTTCTAACTCATTATGAAATGATTCCGAAATGATTCCATAACTCTTATTATAAATGATAAGCAAGTAAAGCTTGTTAGAACTCTCTATTACGTATTTTATAATTGGAAATGCACAAGTTATAACTATTCTTAGTGGATTTGTTAATGAATTCGTAGATAATAAGTCTATTCTCTTCATTTGGTCGTATCTTCTATTAGATTTGTCTAATAATAATAGCTATATACTTTCCATCGAAGTGCATAAGATCACTCAGAGTGAAACGGTTTGGTCAATGCATATCTAAAGCACTTTAAGTGGCATCGTTTCACACTTTTAAAAGTTAATCATACACGAATCATCCTATATAGAGTTAATTGTACTTGAATTATCTTCTAACTCATTATGAAATGATTCCAAAATGATTCCATAACTCTTATTATAAATGATAAGCAAGTAAAGCTTGTTAGAACTCTCTATTACGTGTTTTATAATTGGAAATGCACAAGTTATAACTATTCTTAGTGGATTTGTTAATGAATTCGTAGACGATAAGTCTATTCTCTTCATTTGGTCGTATCTTCTGTTAGATTTGTCTAATAATAATAGTTATATACTTTCCATCGAAGTGCACAAGATCACTCAGAGTGAAACGGTTTGGTCAATGCTTATCTAAAGCACTTTAAGTGGCATCGTTTCTCACTTTTAAAAAGTTAATCATACACGAATCATCCTATATAGAGTTAATTGTACTTGAATTATCTTCTAACTCATTATGAAATGATTCCGAAATGATTCCATAACTCTTATTATAAATGATAAGCAAGTAAAGCTTGTTAGAACTCTCTATTACGTATTTTATAATTGGAAATGCACAAGTTATAACTATTCTTAGTGGATTTGTTAATGAATTCGTAGATAATAAGTCTATTCTCTTATTTGGTCGTATCTTCTATTAGATTTGTCTAATAATAATAGCTATATACTTTCCATCGAAGTGCATAAGATCACTCAGAGTGAAACGGTTTGGTCAATGCATATCTAAAGCACTTTAAGTGGCATCGTTTCACACTTTTAAAAGTTAATCATACACGAATCATCCTATATAGAGTTAATTGTACTTGAATTATCTTCTAACTCATTATGAAATGATTCCAAAATGATTCCATAACTCTTATTATAAATGATAAGCAAGTAAAGCTTGTTAGAACTCTCTATTACGTGTTTTATAATTGGAAATGCACAAGTTATAACTATTCTTAGTGGATTTGTTAATGAATTCGTAGATAATAAGTCTATTCTCTTCATTTGTCGTATCTTCTATTAGATTTGTCTAATACTAATAGCTATTATTACTTTCCACGAAGTGCAAGATCATCAGAGTGAAA
>CM053647.1:17011671-17066671 GCA_028654395.1 Scutellaria barbata | reverse complement strand
ACAATTAACTCTATATAGGATGATTCGTGTGATTAACTTTTAAAAGTGTGAAACGATGCCACTTAAAGTGCTTTAGATATGCATTGACCAAACCGTTTCACTCTGAGTGATCTTATGCACTTCGATGGAAAGTATATAGCTATTATTATTAGACAAATCTAATAGAAGATACGACCAAATGAAGAGAATAGACTTATTATCTACGAATTCATTAACAAATCCACTAAGAATAGTTATAACTTGTGCATTTCCAATTATAAAATACTAATAGAGAGTTCTAACAAGCTTTACTTGCTTATCATTTATAATAAGAGTTATGGAATCATTTTGGAATCATTTCATAATGAGTTAGAAGATAATTCAAGTACAATTAACTCTATATAGGATGATTCGTGTATGATTAACTTCTTAAAAGTGAGAAACGATGCCACTTAAAGTGCTTTAGATATGCATTGACCAAACCGTTTCACTCTGAGTGATCTTATGCACTTCGATGGAAAGTATATAGCTATTATTATTAGACAAATCTAATAGAAGATACGACCAAATGAAGAGAATAGACTTATTCTACGAATTCATTAACAAATCCACTAAGAATAGTTATAACTTGTGCATTTCCAATTATAAAACACGTAATAGAGAGTTCTAACAAGCTTTACTTGCTTATCATTTATAATAAGAGTTATGGAATCATTTTGGAATCATTTCATAATGAGTTAGAAGATAATTCAAGTACAATTAACTCTATATAGGATGATTCGTGTATGATTAACTTTTTAAAAGTGAGAAACGATGCCACTTAAAGTGCTTTAGATAAGCATTGACCAAACCGTTTCACTCTGAGTGATCTTATGCACTTCGATGGAAAGTATATAGCTATTATTATTAGACAAATCTAATAGAAGATACGACCAAATGAAGAGAATAGACTTATTATCTACGAATTCGTTAACAAATCCACTAAGAATAGTTATAACTTGTGCATTTCCAATTATAAAACACGTAATAGAGAGTTCTAACAAGCTTTACTTGCTTATCATTTGTAATAAGAGTTATGGAATCATTTTGGAATCATTTCATAATGAGTTAGAAGATAATTCAAGTACAATTAACTCTATATAGGATGATTCGTGTATGATTAACTTTTAAAAGTGTGAAACGATGCCACTTAAAGTGCTTTAGATATGCATTGACCAAACCGTTTCACTCTGAGTGATCTTATGCACTTCGATGGAAAGTATATAGCTATTATTATAAGACAAATCTAATAGAAGATACGACCAAATGAAGAGAATAGACTTATTATCTACGAATTCATTAACAAATCCACTAAGAATAGTTATAACTTGTGCATTTCCAATTATAAAACGTAATAGAGAGTTCTAACAAGCTTTACTTGCTTATCATTTATAATAAGAGTTATGGAATCATTTCGGAATCATTTCATAATGAGTTAGAAGATAATTCAAGTACAATTAACTCTATATAGGATGATTCGTGTATGATTAACTTTTTAAAAGTGTGAAACGATGCCACTTAAAGTGCTTTAGATAAGCATTGACCAAACCGTTTCACTCTGAGTGATCTTATGCACTTCGATGGAAAGTATATAACTATTATTATTAGACAAATCTAATAGAAGATACGACCAAATGAAGAGAATAGACTTATCTACGAATTCATTAACAAATCCACTAAGAATAGTTATAACTTGTGCATTTCCAATTATAAAACACGTAATAGAGAGTTCTAACAAGCTTTACTTGTTTATCATTTATAATAAGAGTTATGGAATCATTTTGGAATCATTTCATAATGAGTTAGAAGATAATTCAAGTACAATTAACTCTATATAGGATGATTCGTGTATGATTAACTTTTTAAAAGTGTGAAACGATGCCACTTAAAGTGCTTTAGATATGCATTGACCAAACCGTTTCACTCTGAGTGATCTTATGCACTTCGATGGAAAGTATATAGCTATTATTATTAGACAAATCTAATAGAAGATACGACCAAATGAAGAGAATAGACTTATTATCTACGAATTCATTAACAAATCCACTAAGAATAGTTATAACTTGTGCATTTCCAATTATAAAATACGTAATAGAGAGTTCTAACAAGCTTTACTTGCTTATCATTTATAATAAGAGTTATGGAATCATTTCGGAATCATTTCATAATGAGTTAGAAGATAATTCAAGTACAATTAACTCTATATAGGATGATTCGTGTATGATTAACTTTTTAAAAGTGTGAAACGATGCCACTTAAAGTGCTTTAGATAAGCATTGACCAAACCGTTTCACTCTGAGTGATCTTATGCACTTCGATGGAAAGTATATAGCTATTATTATTAGACAAATCTAATAGAAGATACGACCAAATGAAGAGAATAGACTTATTATCTACGAATTCATTAACAAATCCACTAAGAATAGTTATAACTTGTGCATTTCCAATTATAAAACACGTAATAGAGAGTTCTAACAAGCTTTACTTGCTTATCATTTATAATAAGAGTTATGGAATCATTTTGGAATCATTTCATAATGAGTTAGAAGATAATTCAAGTACAATTAACTCTATATAGGATGATTCGTGTATGATTAACTTTTTAAAAGTGAGAAACGATGCCACTTAAAGTGCTTTAGATATGCATTGACCAAACCGTTTCACTCTGAGTGATCTTATGCACTTCGATGGAAAGTATATAGCTATTATTATTAGACAAATCTAATAGAAGATACGACCAAATGAAAGAGAATAGACTTATTATCTACGAATTCATTAACAAATCCACTAAGAATAGTTATAACTTGTGCATTTCCAATTATAAAACGTAATAGAGAGTTCTAACAAGCTTTACTTGCTTATCATTTATAATAAGAGTTATGGAATCATTTTGGAATCATTTCATAATGAGTTAGAAGATAATTCAAGTACAATTAACTCTATATAGGATGATTCGTGTATGATTAACTTTTTAAAAGTGAGAAACGATGCCACTTAAAGTGCTTTAGATAAGCATTGACCAAACCGTTTCACTCTGAGTGATCTTATGCACTTCGATGGAAAGTATATAGCTATTATTATTAGACAAATCTAATAGAAGATACGACCAAATGAAGAGAATAGACTTATTCTACGAATTCATTAACAAATCCACTAAGAATAGTTATAACTTGTGCATTTCCAATTATAAAACATGTAATAGAGAGTTTTAACAAGCTTTACTTGCTTATCATTTATAATAAGAGTTATGGAATCATTTCGGAATCATTTCATAATGAGTTAGAAGATAATTCAAGTACAATTAACTCTATATAGGATGATTCGTGTATGATTAACTTCTTAAAAGTGAGAAACGATGCCACTTAAAGTGCTTTAGATATGCATTGACCAAACCGTTTCACTCTGAGTGATCTTATGCACTTCGATGGAAAGTATATAGCTATTATTATTAGACAAATCTAATAGAAGATACGACCAAATGAAGAGAATAGACTTATTATCTACGAATTCATTAACAAATCCACTAAGAATAGTTATAACTTGTGCATTTCCAATTATAAAATACGTAATAGAGAGTTCTAACAAGCTTTACTTGCTTATCATTTATAATAAGAGTTATGGAATCATTTCGGAATCATTTCATAATGAGTTAGAAGATAATTCAAGTACAATTAACTCTATATAGGATGATTCGTGTATGATTAACTTTTTAAAAGTGAGAAACGATGCCACTTAAAGTGCTTTAGATAAGCATTGACCAAACCGTTTCACTCTGAGTGATCTTGTGCACTTCGATGGAAAGTATATAGCTATTATTATTAGACAAATTTAATAGAAGATACGACCAAATGAAGAGAATAGACTTATTATCTACGAATTCGTTAACAAATCCACTAAGAATAGTTATAACTTGTGCATTTCCAATTATAAAACACGTAATAGAGAGTTCTAACAAGCTTTACTTGCTTATCATTTATAATAAGAGTTATGGAATCATTTTGGAATCATTTCATAATGAGTTAGAAGATAATTCAAGTACAATTAACTCTATATAGGATGATTCGTGTATGATTAACTTTTAAAAGTGTGAAACGATGCCACTTAAAGTGCTTTAGATATGCATTGACCAAACCGTTTCACTCTGAGTGATCTTATGCACTTCGATGGAAAGTATATAGCTATTATTATTAGACAAATCTAATAGAAGATACGACCAAATGAAGAGAATAGACTTATTATCTACGAATTCATTAACAAATCCACTAAGAATAGTTATAACTTGTGCATTTCCAATTATAAAATACGTAATAGAGAGTTCTAACAAGCTTTACTTGCTTATCATTTATAATAAGAGTTATGGAATCATTTCGGAATCATTTCATAATGAGTTAGAAGATAATTCAAGTACAATTAACTCTATATAGGATGATTCGTGTATGATTAACTTTTTAAAAGTGTGAAACGATGCCACTTAAAGTGCTATAGATACATTGACCAAACCGTTTCACTCTGAGTGATCTTATGCACTTCGATGGAAAGTATATAGCTATTATTATTAAACAAATCTAATAGAAGATACGACCAAATGAAGAGAATAGACTTATTATCTACGAATTCATTAACAAATCCACTAAGAATAGTTATAACTTGTGCATTTCCAATTATAAAACACGTAATAGAGAGTTCTAACAAGCTTTACTTGCTTATCATTTATAATAAGAGTTATGGAATCATTTTGGAATCATTTCATAATGAGTTAGAAGATAATTCAAGTACAATTAACTCTATATAGGATGATTCGTGTATGATTAACTTTTTAAAAGTGTGAAACGATGCCACTTAAAGTGCTTTAGATATGCATTGACCAAACCGTTTCACTCTGAGTGATCTTATGCACTTCGATGGAAAGTATATAGCTATTATTATTAGACAAATCTAATAGAAGATACGACCAAATGAAGAGAATAGACTTATTATCTACGAATTCATTAACAAATCCACTAAGAATAGTTATAACTTGTGCATTTCCAATTATAAAACGTAATAGAGAGTTCTAACAAGCTTTACTTGCTTATCATTTATAATAAGAGTTATGGAATCATTTCGGAATCATTTCATAATGAGTTAGAAGATAATTCAAGTACAATTAACTCTATATAGGATGATTCGTGTATGATTAACTTTTTAAAAGTGAGAAACGATGCCACTTAAAGTGCTTTAGATAAGCATTGACCAAACCGTTTCACTCTGAGTGATCTTATGCACTTAGATGGAAAGTATATAGCTATTATTATTAGACAAATCTAATAGAAGATACGACCAAATGAAGAGAATAGACTTATTCTACGAATTCATTAACAAATCCACTAAGAATAGTTATAACTTGTGCATTTCCAATTATAAAATAATAGAGAGTTCTAACAAGCTTTACTTGCTTATCATTTATAATAAGAGTTATGGAATCATTTTGGAATCATTTCATAATGAGTTAGAAGATAATTCAAGTACAATTAACTCTATATAGGATGATTCGTGTATGATTAACTTTTAAAAGTGAGAAACGATGCCACTTAAAGTGCTTTAGATATGCATTGACCAAACCGTTTCACTCTGAGTGATCTTATGCACTTCGATGGAAAGTATATAGCTATTATTATTAGACAAATCTAATAGAAGATACGACCAAATGAAGAGAATAGACTTATTATCTACGAATTCATTAACAAATCCACTAAGAATAGTTATAACTTGTGCATTTCCAATTATAAAATACGTAATAGAGAGTTCTAACAAGCTTTACTTGCTTATCATTTATAATAAGAGTTATGGAATCATTTCGGAATCATTTCATAATGAGTTAGAAGATAATTCAAGTACAATTAACTCTATATAGGATGATTCGTGTATGATTAACTTCTTAAAAGTGAGAAACGATGCCACTTAAAGTGCTTTAGATATGCATTGACCAAACCGTTTCACTCTGAGTGATCTTATGCACTTCGATGGAAAGTATATAGCTATTATTATTAGACAAATCTAATAGAAGATACGACCAAATGAAGAGAATAGACTTATTCTACGAATTCATTAACAAATCCACTAAGAATAGTTATAACTTGTGCATTTCCAATTATAAAACACGTAATAGAGAGTTCTAACAAGCTTTACTTGCTTATCATTTATAATAAGAGTTATGGAATCATTTTGGAATCATTTCATAATGAGTTAGAAGATAATTCAAGTACAATTAACTCTATATAGGATGATTCGTGTATGATTAACTTTTTAAAAGTGTGAAACGATGCCACTTAAAGTGCTTTAGATATGCATTGACCAAACCGTTTCACTCTGAGTGATCTTATGCACTTCGATGGAAAGTATATAGCTATTATTATAGACAAATCTAATAGAAGATACGACCAAATGAAGAGAATAGACTTATTATCTACGAATTCATTAACAAATCCACTAAGAATAGTTATAACTTGTGCATTTCCAATTATAAAATACGTAATAGAGAGTTCTAACAAGCTTTACTTGCTTATCATTTATAATAAGAGTTATGGAATCATTTCGGAATCATTTCATAATGAGTTAGAAGATAATTCAAGTACAATTAACTCTATATAGGATGATTCGTGTATGATTAACTTTTTAAAAGTGAGAAACGATGCCACTTAAAGTGCTTTAGATATGCATTGACCAAACCGTTTCACTCTGAGTGATCTTGCACTTCGATGGAAAGTATATAGCTATTATTATTAGACAAATCTAATAGAAGATACGACCAAATGAAGAGAATAGACTTATTATCTACGAATTCATTAACAAATCCACTAAGAATAGTTATAACTTGTGCATTTCCAATTATAAAACGTAATAGAGAGTTCTAACAAGCTTTACTTGCTTATCATTTATAATAAGAGTTATGGAATCATTTCGGAATCATTTCATAATGAGTTAGAAGATAATTCAAGTACAATTAACTCTATATAGGATGATTCGTGTATGATTAACTTTTTAAAAGTGTGAAACGATGCCACTTAAAGTGCTTTAGATGCATTGACCAAACCGTTTCACTCTGAGTGATCTTATGCACTTCGATGGAAAGTATATAGCTATTATTATAGACAAATCTAATAGAAGATACGACCAAATGAAGAGAATAGACTTATTATCTACGAATTCATTAACAAATCCACTAAGAATAGTTATAACTTGTGCATTTCCAATTATAAAACACGTAATAGAGAGTTCTAACAAGCTTTACTTGCTTATCATTTATAATAAGAGTTATGGAATCATTTTGGAATCATTTCATAATGAGTTAGAAGATAATTCAAGTACAATTAACTCTATATAGGATGATTCGTGTATGATTAACTTTTTAAAAGTGTGAAACGATGCCACTTAAATTGCTTTAGATATGCATTGACCAAACCGTTTCACTCTGAGTGATCTTATGCACTTCGATGGAAAGTATATAGCTATTATTATTAGACAAATCTAATAGAAGATACGACCAAATAAAGAGAATAGACTTATTATCTACGAATTCATTAACAAATCCACTAAGAATAGTTATAACTTGTGCATTTCCAATTATAAAATACGTAATAGAGAGTTCTAACAAGCTTTACTTGCTTATCATTTATAATAAGAGTTATGGAATCATTTCGGAATCATTTCATAATGAGTTAGAAGATAATTCAAGTACAATTAACTCTATATAGGATGATTCGTGTATGATTAACTTTTTAAAAGTGAGAAACGATGCCACTTAAAGTGCTTTAGATAAGCATTGACCAAACCGTTTCACTCTGAGTGATCTTATGCACTTCGATGGAAAGTATATAGCTATTATTATTAGACAAATCTAATAGAAGATACGACCAAATGAAGAGAATAGACTTATTATATACGAATTCATTAACAAATCCACTAAGAATAGTTATAACTTGTGCATTTCCAATTATAAAACACGTAATAGAGAGTTCTAACAAGCTTTACTTGCTTATCATTTATAATAAGAGTTATGGAATCATTTTGGAATCATTTCATAATGAGTTAGAAGATAATTCAAGTACAATTAACTCTATATAGGATGATTCGTGTATGATTAACTTTTAAAAGTGAGAAACGATGCCACTTAAAGTGCTTTAGATATGCATTGACCAAACCGTTTCACTCTGAGTGATCTTATGCACTTCGATGGAAAGTATATAGCTATTATTATTAGACAAATCTAATAGAAGATACGACCAAATGAAGAGAATAGACTTATTATCTACGAATTCATTAACAAATCCACTAAGAATAGTTATAACTTGTGCATTTCCAATTATAAAATACGTAATAGAGAGTTCTAACAAGCTTTACTTGCTTATCATTTATAATAAGAGTTATGGAATCATTTCGGAATCATTTCATAATGAGTTAGAAGATAATTCAAGTACAATTAACTCTATATAGGATGATTCGTGTATGATTAACTTTTTAAAAGTGAAAACGATGCCACTTAAAGTGCTTTAGATATGCATTGACCAAACCGTTTCACTCTGAGTGATCTTATGCACTTCGATGGAAAGTATATAGCTATTATTATTAGACAAATCTAATAGAAGATACGACCAAATGAAGAGAATAGACTTATTCTACGAATTCATTAACAAATCCACTAAGAATAGTTATAACTTGTGCATTTCCAATTATAAAACACGTAATAGAGAGTTCTAACAAGCTTTACTTGCTTATCATTTGTAATAAGAGTTATGGAATCATTTTGGAATCATTTCATAATGAGTTAGAAGATAATTCAAGTACAATTAACTCTATATAGGATGATTCGTGTATGATTAACTTTTTGAAAGTGTGAAACGATGCCACTTAAAGTGCTTTAGATAAGCATTGACCAAACCGTTTCACTCTGAGTGATCTTATGCAATTCGATGGAAAGTATATAGCTATTTTTATAAGACAAATCTAATAGAAGATACGACCAAATAAAGAGAATAGACTTATTATCTACGAATTCATTAACAAATCCACTAAGAATAGTTATAACTTGTGCATTTCCAATTATAAAATACGTAATAGAGAGTTCTAACAAGCTTTACTTGCTTATCATTTATAATAAGAGTTATGGAATCATTTCGGAATCATTTCATAATGAGTTAGAAGATAATTCAAGTACAATTAACTCTATATAGGATGATTCGTGTATGATTAACTTTTTAAAAGTGTGAAACGATGCCACTTAAAGTGCTATAGATACGCATTGACCAAACCGTTTCACTCTGAGTGATCTTATGCACTTCGATGGAAAGTATATAGCTATTATTATAAGACAAATCTAATAGAAGATACGACCAAATAAAGAGAATAGACTTATTATCTACGAATTCATTAACAAATCCACTAAGAATAGTTATAACTTGTGCATTTCCAATTATAAAACACGTAATAGAGAGTTCTAACAAGCTTTACTTGCTTATCATTTGTAATAAGAGTTATGGAATCATTTTGGAATCATTTCATAATGAGTTAGAAGATAATTCAAGTACAATTAACTCTATATAGGATGATTCGTGTATGATTAACTTTTTGAAAGTGTGAAACGATGCCACTTAAATTGCTTTAGATATGCATTGACCAAACCGTTTCACTCTGAGTGATCTTATGCACTTCGATGGAAAGTATATAGCTATTATTATAAGACAAATCTAATAGAAGATACGACCAAATGAAGAGAATATACTTATTATCTACGAATTCATTAACAAATCCACTAAGAATAGTTATAACTTGTGCATTTCCAATTATAAAACACGTAATAGAGAGTTCTAACAAGCTTTACTTGTTATCATTTATAATAAGATTATGGAATCATTTTGGAATCATTTCATAATGAGTTAGAAGATAATTCAAGTACAATTAACTCTATATAGGAATGATTCGTGTATGATTAACTTTTAAAGTGAGAAACGATGCCACTTAAAGTGCTTTAGATATGCATTGACCAAACCGTTTCACTCTGAGTGATCTTATGCACTTCGATGGAAAGTATATAAGCTATTATTATTAGACAAATCTAATAGAAGATACACCAAATGAAGAGAATAGACTTATTAGTCTACGAATTCATTAACAAATCCACTAAGAATAGTTATAACTTGTGCATTTCCAATTATAAAATACGTAATAGAGAGTTCTAACAAGCTTTACTTGCTTATCATTTATAATAAGAGTTATGGAATCATTTTGGAATCATTTCATAATGAGTTAGAAGATAATTCAAGTACAATTAACTCTATATAGGATGATTCGTGTATGATTAACTTCTTAAAAGTGAGAAACGATGCCACTTAAAGTGCTTTAGATATGCATTGACCAAACCGTTTCACTCTGAGTGATCTTATGCACTTCGATGGAAAGTATATAGCTATTATTATTAGACAAATCTAATAGAAGATACGACCAAATGAAGAGAATAGACTTATTATCTACGAATTCATTAACAAATCCACTAAGAATAGTAATAACTTGTGCATTTCCAATATAAAACACGTAATAGAGAGTTCTAACAAGCTTTACTTGCTTATCATTTATAATAAGAGTTATGGAATCATTTCGTAATCATTTCATAATGAGTTAGAAGATAATTCAAGTACAATTAACTCTATATAGGATGATTCGTGTATGATTAACTTTTTGAAAGTGAGAAACGATGCCACTTAAAGTGCTTTAGATAAGCATTGACCAAACTGTTTCACTCTGAGTGATCTTGTGCACTTCGATGGAAAGTATATAGCTATTATTATAAGACAAATCTAATAGAAGATACGACCAAATGAAGAGAATAGACTTATTAGTCTACGAATTCATTAACAAATCCACTAAGAATAGTTATAACTTGTGCATTTCCAATTATAAAATACGTAATAGAGAGTTCTAACAAGCTTTACTTGCTTATCATTTATAATAAGAGTTATGGAATCATTTTGAAATCATTCATAATGAGTTAGAAGATAATTCAAGTACAATTAACTCTATATAGGATGATTTCGTGTATGATTAACTTTTTAAAAGTGAGAAACGATGCACTTAAAGTGCTTTAGATAAGCATTGACCAAACCGTTTCACTCTGAGTGATCTTATGCACTTCGATGGAAAGTATATAGCTATTATTATTAGACAAATCTAATAGAAGATACGACCAAATGAAGAGAATAGACTTATTATCTACGAATTCATTAACAAATCCACTAAGAATAGTTATAACTTGTGCATTTCCAATTATAAAATACGTAATAGAGAGTTCTAACAAGCTTTACTTGCTTATCATTTATAATAAGAGTTATGGAATCATTTTGGAATCATTTCATAATGAGTTAGAAGATAATTCAAGTACAATTAACTCTATATAGGATGATTCGTGTATGATTAACTTTTTAAAAGTGTGAAACGATGCCACTTAAAGTGCTTTAGATATGCATTGACCAAACCGTTTCACTCTGAGTGATCTTATGCACTTCGATGGAAAGTATATAGCTATTATTATTAGACAAATCTAATAGAAGATACGACCAAATGAAGAGAATAGACTTATTATCTACGAATTCATTAACAAATCCACTAAGAATAGTTATAACTTGTGCATTTCCAATTATAAAATACGTAATAGAGAGTTCTAACAAGCTTTACTTGCTTATCATTTATAATAAGAGTTATGGAATCATTTCGGAATCATTTCATAATGAGTTTGAAGATAATTCAAGTATAATTAACTCTATATAGGATGATTCGTGTATGATTAACTTCTTAAAAGTGAGAAACGATGCCACTTAAAGTGCTTTAGATATGCATTGACCAAACCGTTTCACTCTGAGTGATCTTATGCACTTCGATGGAAAGTATATAGCTATTATTATTAGACAAATCTAATAGAAGATACGACCAAATGAAGAGAATAGACTTATTCTACGAATTCATTAACAAATCCACTAAGAATAGTTATAACTTGTGCATTTCCAATTATAAAACACGTAATAGAGAGTTCTAACAAGCTTTACTTGCTTATCATTTATAATAAGAGTTATGGAATCATTTTGGAATCATTTCATAATGAGTTAGAAGATAATTCAAGTACAATTAACTCTATATAGGATGATTCGTGTATGATTAACTTTTTAAAAGTGTGAAACGATGCCACTTAAAGTGCTTTAGATATGCATTGACCAAACCGTTTCACTCTGAGTGATCTTATGCACTTCGATGGAAAGTATATAGCTATTATTATTAGACAAATCTAATAGAAGATACGACCAAATGAAGAGAATAGACTTATTATCTACGAATTCATTAACAAATCCACTAAGAATAGTTATAACTTGTGCATTTCCAATTATAAAATACGTAATAGAGAGTTCTAACAAGCTTTACTTGCTTATCATTTATAATAAGAGTTATGGAATCATTTTGGAATCATTTCATAATGAGTTAGAAGATAATTCAAGTACAATTAACTCTATATAGGATGATTCGTGTATGATTAACTTTTTAAAAGTGAGAAACGATGCCACTTAAAGTGCTTTAGATAAGCATTGACCAAACCGTTTCACTCTGAGTGATCTTATGCACTTCGATGGAAAGTATATAGCTATTATTATTAGACAAATCTAATAGAAGATACGACCAAATGAAGAGAATAGACTTATTCTACGAATTCATTAACAAATCCACTAAGAATAGTTATAACTTGTGCATTTCCAATTATAAAACACGTAATAGAGAGTTCTAACAAGCTTTACTTGCTTATCATTTATAATAAGAGTTATGGAATCATTTTGGAATCATTTCATAATGAGTTAGAAGATAATTCAAGTACAATTAACTCTATATAGGATGATTCGTGTATGATTAACTTTTTAAAAGTGTGAAACGATGCCACTTAAAGTGCTTTAGATATGCATTGACCAAACCGTTTCACTCTGAGTGATCTTATGCACTTCGATGGAAAGTATATAGCTATTATTATTAGACAAATCTAATAGAAGATACGACCAAATGAAGAGAATAGACTTATTATCTACGAATTCATTAACAAATCCACTAAGAATAGTTATAACTTGTGCATTTCCAATTATAAAACACGTAATAGAGAGTTCTAACAAGCTTTACTTGCTTATCATTTATAATAAGAGTTATGGAATCATTTTGGAATCATTTCATAATGAGTTAGAAGATAATTCAAGTACAATTAACTCTATATAGGATGATTCGTGTATGATTAACTTTTTAAAAGTGTGAAACGATGCCACTTAAAGTGCTTTAGATATGCATTGACCAAACCGTTTCACTCTGAGTGATCTTATGCACTTCGATGGAAAGTATATAGCTATTATTATTAGACAAATCTAATAGAAGATACGACCAAATGAAGAGAATAGACTTATTATCTACGAATTCATTAACAAATCCACTAAGAATAGTTATAACTTGTGCATTTCCAATTATAAAACACGTAATAGAGAGTTCTAACAAGCTTTACTTGCTTATCATTTATAATAAGAGTTATGGAATCATTTTGGAATCATTTCATAATGAGTTAGAAGATAATTCAAGTACAATTAACTCTATATAGGATGATTCGTGTATGATTAACTTCTTAAAAGTGAGAAACGATGCCACTTAAAGTGCTTTAGATCATTGACCAAACCGTTTCACTCTGAGTGATCTTATGCACTTCGATGGAAAGTATATAGCTATTATTATTAGACAAATCTAATAGAAGATACGACCAAATGAAGAGAATAGACTTATTATCTACGAATTCATTAACAAATCCACTAAGAATAGTTATAACTTGTGCATTTCCAATTATAAAATACGTAATAGAGAGTTCTAACAAGCTTTACTTGCTTATCATTTATAATAAGAGTTATGGAATCATTTCGGAATCATTTCATAATGAGTTAGAAGATAATTCAAGTACAATTAACTCTATATAGGATGATTCGTGTATGATTAACTTTTTAAAAGTGAGAAACGATGCCACTTAAAGTGCTTTAGATAAGCATTGACCAAACCGTTTCACTCTGAGTGATCTTATGCACTTCGATGGAAAGTATATAACTATTATTATTAGACAAATCTAATAGAAGATACGACCAAATGAAGAGAATAGACTTATCGTCTACGAATTCATTAACAAATCCACTAAGAATAGTTATAACTTGTGCATTTCCAATTATAAAACACGTAATAGAGAGTTCTAACAAGCTTTACTTGCTTATCATTTATAATAAGAGTTATGGAATCATTTTGGAATCATTTCATAATGAGTTAGAAGATAATTCAAGTACAATTAACTCTATATAGGATGATTCGTGTATGATTAACTTCTTAAAAGTGAGAAACGATGCCACTTAAAGTGCTTTAGATATGCATTGACCAAACCGTTTCACTCTGAGTGATCTTATGCACTTCGATGGAAAGTATATAGCTATTATTATAGACAAATCTAATAGAAGATACGACCAAATGAAGAGAATAGACTTATTATCTACGAATTCATTAACAAATCCACTAAGAATAGTTATAACTTGTGCATTTCCAATTATAAAATACGTAATAGAGAGTTCTAACAAGCTTTACTTGCTTATCATTTATAATAAGAGTTATGGAATCATTTCGGAATCATTTCATAATGAGTTAGAAGATAATTCAAGTACAATTAACTCTATATAGGATGATTCGTGTATGATTAACTTTTTAAAAGTGTGAAACGATGCCACTTAAAGTGCTTTAGATAAGCATTGACCAAACCGTTTCACTCTGAGTGATCTTATGCACTTCGATGGAAAGTATATAGCTATTATTATTAGACAAATCTAATAGAAGATACGACCAAATGAAGAGAATAGACTTATTCTACGAATTCATTAACAAATCCACTAAGAATAGTTATAACTTGTGCATTTCCAATTATAAAACACGTAATAGAGAGTTCTAACAAGCTTTACTTGCTTATCATTTATAATAAGAGTTATGGAATCATTTTGGAATCATTTCATAATGAGTTAGAAGATAATTCAAGTACAATTAACTCTATATAGGATGATTCGTGTATGATTAACTTTTAAAAGTGTGAAACGATGCCACTTAAAGTGCTTTAGATATGCATTGACCAAACCGTTTCACTCTGAGTGATCTTATGCACTTCGATGGAAAGTATATAGCTATTATTATTAGACAAATCTAATAGAAGATACGACCAAATGAAGAGAATAGACTTATTATCTACGAATTCATTAACAAATCCACTAAGAATAGTTATAACTTGTGCATTTCCAATTATAAAATACGTAATAGAGAGTTCTAACAAGCTTTACTTGCTTATCATTTATAATAAGAGTTATGGAATCATTTTGGAATCATTTCATAATGAGTTAGAAGATAATTCAAGTACAATTAACTCTATATAGGATGATTCGTGTATGATTAACTTTTTAAAAGTGTGAAACGATGCCACTTAAAGTGCTTTAGATAAGCATTGACCAAACCGTTTCACTCTGAGTGATCTTATGCACTTCGATGGAAAGTATATAGCTATTATTATAGACAAATCTAATAGAAGATACGACCAAATGAAGAGAATAGACTTATTATCTACGAATTCATTAACAAATCCACTAAGAATAGTTATAACTTGTGCATTTCCAATTATAAAACGTAATAGAGAGTTCTAACAAGCTTTACTTGCTTATCATTTATAATAAGAGTTATGGAATCATTTTGGAATCATTTCATAATGAGTTAGAAGATAATTCAAGTACAATTAACTCTATATAGGATGATTCGTGTATGATTAACTTTTTAAAAGTGTGAAACGATGCCACTTAAATGCTTTAGATATGCATTGACCAAACCGTTTCACTCTGAGTGATCTTATGCACTTCGATGGAAAGTATATAGCTATTATTATTAGACAAATCTAATAGAAGATACGACCAAATGAAGAGAATAGACTTATTATCTACGAATTCATTAACAAATCCACTAAGAATAGTTATAACTTGTGCATTTCCAATTATAAAATACGTAATAGAGAGTTCTAACAAGCTTTACTTGCTTATCATTTATAATAAGAGTTATGGAATCATTTTGGAATCATTTCATAATGAGTTAGAAGATAATTCAAGTACAATTAACTCTATATAGGATGATTCGTGTATGATTAACTTCTTAAAAGTGAGAAACGATGCCACTTAAAGTGCTTTAGATATGCATTGACCAAACCGTTTCACTCTGAGTGATCTTATGCACTTCGATGGAAAGTATATAGCTATTATTATTAGACAAATCTAATAGAAGATACGACCAAATGAAGAGAATAGACTTATTATCTACGAATTCATTAACAAATCCACTAAGAATAGTTATAACTTGTGCATTTCCAATTATAAAACACGTAATAGAGAGTTCTAACAAGCTTTACTTGCTTATCATTTATAATAAGAGTTATGGAATCATTTTGGAATCATTTCATAATGAGTTAGAAGATAATTCAAGTACAATTAACTCTATATAGGATGATTCGTGTATGATTAACTTTTAAAAGTGAGAAACGATGCCACTTAAAGTGCTTTAGATATGCATTGACCAAACCGTTTCACTCTGAGTGATCTTATGCACTTCGATGGAAAGTATATAGCTATTATTATTAGACAAATCTAATAGAAGATACGACCAAATGAAGAGAATAGACTTATTATCTACGAATTCATTAACAAATCCACTAAGAATAGTTATAACTTGTGCATTTCCAATTATAAAATACGTAATAGAGAGTTCTAACAAGCTTTACTTGCTTATCATTTATAATAAGAGTTATGGAATCATTTCGGAATCATTTCATAATGAGTTAGAAGATAATTCAAGTACAATTAACTCTATATAGGATGATTCGTGTATGATTAACTTTTTAAAAGTGAGAAACGATGCCACTTAAAGTGCTTTAGATACATTGACCAAACCGTTTCACTCTGAGTGATCTTATGCACTTCGATGGAAAGTATATAACTATTATTATTAGACAAATCTAATAGAAGATACGACCAAATGAAGAGAATAGACTTATCTACGAATTCATTAACAAATCCACTAAGAATAGTTATAACTTGTGCATTTCCAATTATAAAACACGTAATAGAGAGTTCTAACAAGCTTTACTTGCTTATCATTTATAATAAGAGTTATGGAATCATTTTGGAATCATTTCATAATGAGTTAGAAGATAATTCAAGTACAATTAACTCTATATAGGATGATTCGTGTATGATTAACTTTTTAAAAGTGTGAAACGATGCCACTTAAAGTGCTTTAGATATGCATTGACCAAACCGTTTCACTCTGAGTGATCTTATGCACTTCGATGGAAAGTATATAGCTATTATTATTAGACAAATCTAATAGAAGATACGACCAAATGAAGAGAATAGACTTATTATCTACGAATTCATTAACAAATCCACTAAGAATAGTTATAACTTGTGCATTTCCAATTATAAAATACGTAATAGAGAGTTCTAACAAGCTTTACTTGCTTATCATTTATAATAAGAGTTATGGAATCATTTTGGAATCATTTCATAATGAGTTAGAAGATAATTCAAGTACAATTAACTCTATATAGGATGATTCGTGTATGATTAACTTTTTAAAAGTGTGAAACGATGCCACTTAAAGTGCTTTAGATATGCATTGACCAAACCGTTTCACTCTGAGTGATCTTATGCACTTCGATGGAAAGTATATAGCTATTATTATTAGACAAATCTAATAGAAGATACGACCAAATGAAGAGAATAGACTTATTATCTACGAATTCATTAACAAATCCACTAAGAATAGTTATAACTTGTGCATTTCCAATTATAAAATACGTAATAGAGAGTTCTAACAAGCTTTACTTGCTTATCATTTATAATAAGAGTTATGGAATCATTTTGGAATCATTTCATAATGAGTTAGAAGATAATTCAAGTACAATTAACTCTATATAGGATGATTCGTGTATGATTAACTTTTTAAAAGTGAGAAACGATGCCACTTAAAGTGCTTTAGATAAGCATTGACCAAACCGTTTCACTCTGAGTGATCTTGTGCACTTCGATGGAAAGTATATAACTATTATTATTAGACAAATCTAATAGAAGATACGACCAAATGAAGAGAATAGACTTATTCTACGAATTCATTAACAAATCCACTAAGAATAGTTATAACTTGTGCATTTCCAATTATAAAACACGTAATAGAGAGTTCTAACAAGCTTTACTTGTTATCATTTATAATAAGAGTTATGGAATCATTTTGGAATCATTTCATAATGAGTTAGAAGATAATTCAAGTACAATTAACTCTATATAGGATGATTCGTGTATGATTAACTTTTTAAAAGTGAGAAACGATGCCACATTAAAGTGCTTTAGATATGCATTGACCAAACCGTTTCACTCTGAGTGATCTTATGCACTTCGATGGAAAGTATATAGCTATTATTATTAGACAAATCTAATAGAAGATACGACCAAATGAAGAGAATAGACTTATTATCTACGAATTCATTAACAAATCCACTAAGAATAGTTATAACTTGTGCATTTCCAATTATAAAATACGTAATAGAGAGTTCTAACAAGCTTTACTTGCTTATCATTTATAATAAGAGTTATGGAATCATTTTGGAATCATTTCATAATGAGTTAGAAGATAATTCAAGTACAATTAACTCTATATAGGATGATTCGTGTATGATTAACTTTTTAAAAGTGAGAAACGATGCCACTTAAAGTGCTTTAGATATGCATTGACCAAACCGTTTCACTCTGAGTGATCTTATGCACTTCGATGGAAAGTATATAGCTATTATTATTAGACAAATCTAATAGAAGATACGACCAAATGAAGAGAATAGACTTATCGTCTACGAATTCATTAACAAATCCACTAAGAATAGTTATAACTTGTGCATTTCCAATTATAAAACACGTAATAGAGAGTTCTAACAAGCTTTACTTGTTATCATTTATAATAAGAGTTATGGAATCATTTTGGAATCATTTCATAATGAGTTAGAAGATAATTCAAGTACAATTAACTCTATATAGGATGATTCGTGTATGATTAACTTTTTAAAAGTGAAACGATGCCACTTAAAGTGCTTTAGATATGCATTGACCAAACCGTTTCACTCTGAGTGATCTTATGCACTTCGATGGAAAGTATATAGCTATTATTAGACAAATCTAATAGAAGATACGACCAAATGAAGAGAATAGACTTATTCTACGAATTCATTAACAAATCCACTAAGAATAGTTATAACTTGTGCATTTCCAATTATAAAACACGTAATAGAGAGTTCTAACAAGCTTTACTTGCTTATCATTTATAATAAGAGTTATGGAATCATTTTGGAATCATTTCATAATGAGTTAGAAGATAATTCAAGTACAATTAACTCTATATAGGATGATTCGTGTATGATTAACTTTTTAAAAGTGTGAAACGATGCCACTTAAAGTGCTTTAGATATGCATTGACCAAACCGTTTCACTCTGAGTGATCTTATGCACTTCGATGGAAAGTATATAGCTATTATTATTAGACAAATCTAATAGAAGATACGACCAAATGAAGAGAATAGACTTATTATCTACGAATTCATTAACAAATCCACTAAGAATAGTTATAACTTGTGCATTTCCAATTATAAAACACGTAATAGAGAGTTCTAACAAGCTTTACTTGCTTATCATTTATAATAAGAGTTATGGAATCATTTTGGAATCATTTCATAATGAGTTAGAAGATAATTCAAGTACAATTAACTCTATATAGGATGATTCGTGTATGATTAACTTTTTAAAAGTGAGAAACGATGCCACTTAAAGTGCTTTAGATAAGCATTGACCAAACCGTTTCACTCTGAGTGATCTTGTGCACTTCGATGGAAAGTATATAGCTATTATTATTAGACAAATCTAATAGAAGATACGACCAAATGAAGAGAATAGACTTATCTACGAATTCATTAACAAATCCACTAAGAATAGTTATAACTTGTGCATTTCCAATTATAAAATACGTAATAGAGAGTTCTAACAAGCTTTACTTGCTTATCATTTATAATAAGAGTTATGGAATCATTTTGGAATCATTTCATAATGAGTTAGAAGATAATTCAAGTACAATTAACTCTATATAGGATGATTCGTGTATGATTAACTTTTTAAAAGTGAGAAACGATGCCACTTAAAGTGCTTTAGATATGCATTGACCAAACCGTTTCACTCTGAGTGATCTTGCACTTCGATGGAAAGTATATAGCTATTATTATTAGACAAATCTAATAGAAGATACGACCAAATGAAGAGAATAGACTTATTCTACGAATTCATTAACAAATCCACTAAGAATAGTTATAACTTGTGCATTTCCAATTATAAAATACGTAATAGAGAGTTCTAACAAGCTTTACTTGCTTATCTTTTATAATAAGAATTATGGAATCATTTCGTAATCATTTCATAATGAGTTAGAAGATAATTCAAGTACAATTAACTCTATATAGAATGATCGTGTATGATTAACTTTTTAAAGTGAGAAACGATGCCACTTAAAGTGCTTTAGATAAGCATTGACCAAACCGTTTCACTCTGAGTGATCTTGTGCAATTCGATGGAAAGTATATAACTATTATTATTAGACAAATCTAATAGAAGATACGACCAAATGAAGAGAATAGACTTATTATCTACGAATTCATTAACAAATCCACTAAGAATAGTTATAACTTGTGCATTTCCAATTATAAAATACGTAATAGAGAGTTCTAACAAGCTTTACTTGCTTATCATTTATAATAAGAGTTATGGAATCATTTTGTAATCATTTCATAATGAGTTAGAAGATAATTCAAGTACAATTAACTCTATATAGGATGATTCGTGTATGATTAACTTTTTAAAAGTGAGAAACGATGCCACTTAAAGTGCTTTAGATATGCATTGACCAAACCGTTCACTCTGAGTGATCTTATGCACTTCGATGGAAAGTATATAGCTATTATTATTAGACAAATCTAATAGAAGATACGACCAAATGAAGAGAATAGACTATTCTCTACGAATTCATTAACAAATCCACTAAGAATAGTTATAACTTGTGCCATTTCCAATTATAAAACACGTAATAGAGAGTTCTAACAAGCTTTACTTGCTTATCATTTATAATAAGAGTTATGGAATCATTTTGGAATCATTTCATAATGAGTTAGAAGATAATTCAAGTACAATTAACTCTATATAGGATGATTCGGTGTATGATTAACTTTTAAAAGTGAGAAACGATGCCACTTAAAGTGCTTTAGATAAGCATTGACCAAACCGTTTCACTCTGAGTGATCTTGATGCACTTCGATGGAAAAGTATATAACTATTATTATTAGACAAATCTAATAGAAGATACGACCAAATGAAGAGAATAGACTTATCGTCTACGAATTCATTAACAAATCCACTAAGAATAGTTATAACTTGTGCATTTCCAATTATAAAACACGTAATAGAGAGTTCTAACAAGCTTTACTTGCTTATCATTTATAATAAGAGTTATGGAATCATTTTGGAATCATTTCATAACGAGTTAGAAGATAATTCAAGTACAATTAACTCTATATAGGATGATTCGTGTATGATTAACTTTTTGAAAGTGTGAAACGATGCCACTTAAATTGCTTTAGATATGCATTGACCAAACCGTTTCACTCTGAGTGATCTTATGCACTTCGATGGAAAGTATATAGCTATTATTATAAGACAAATCTAATAGAAGATACGACCAAATAAAGAGAATAGACTTATTATCTACGAATTCATTAACAAATCCACTAAGAATAGTTATAACTTGTGCATTTCCAATTATAAAATACGTAATAGAGAGTTCTAACAAGCTTTACTTGCTTATCATTTATAATAAGAGTTATGGAATCATTTTGGAATCATTTCATAATGAGTTAGAAGATAATTCAAGTACAATTAACTCTATATAGGATGATTCGTGTATGATTACCTTTTTAAAAGTGTGAAACGATGCCACTTAAAGTGCTTTAGATATGCATTGACCAAACCGTTTCACTCTGAGTGATCTTATGCACTTCGATGGAAAGTATATAGCTATTATTATTAGACAAATCTAATAGAAGATGCGACCAAATGAAGAGAATAGACTTATTATCTACGAATTCATTAACAAATCCCACTAAGAATAGTTATAACTTGTGCATTTCCAATTATAAAATACGTAATAGAGAGTTCTAACAAGCTTTACTTGCTTATCATTTATAATAAGAGTTATGGAATCATTTCGGAATCATTTCATAATGAGTTAGAAGATAATTCAAGTACAATTAACTCTATAAAGGATGATTCGTGTGTGATTAACTTTTTTAAAGTGAGAAACGATGCCACTTAAAGTGCTTTAGATAAGCATTGACCAAACCGTTTCACTCTGAGTGATCTTGTGCACTTCGATGAAAGTATATAACTATTATTATTAGACAAATCTAACAGAAGATACGACCAAATGAAGAGAATAGACTTATCGTCTACGAATTCATTAACAAATCACTAAGAATAGTTATAACTTGTGCATTTCCAATTATAAAAACACGTAATAGAGAGTTCTAACAAGCTTTACTTGTTTATCATTTATAATAAGAGTTATGGAATCATTTTCGGAATCATTTCATAATGAGTTAGAAGATAATTCAAGTACAATTAACTCTATATAGGATGATTCGTGTATGATTAACTTTTAAAAGTGAGAAACGATGCCACTTAAAGTGCTTTAGATAAGCATTGACCAAACCGTTTCACTCTGAGTGATCTTGTGCAATTCGATGAAAGTATATAACTATTATTATTAGACAAATCTAACTAGAAGATACGACCAAATGAAGAGAATAGACTTATTCTCTACGAATTCATTAACAAATCCACAAAGAAATAGTTATAACTTGTGCATTTCCAATTATAAAATACGTAATAGAGAGTTCTAACAAGCTTTACTTGCTTATCTTTTATAATAAGAGTTATGGAATCATTTCGTAATCATTTCATAATGAGTTAGAAGAAATTCAAGTACAATTAACTCTATATAGAATGATTCGTGTATGATTAACTTTTTAAAGTGAGAAACGATGCCACTTAAAGTGCTTTAGATAAGCATTGACCAAACCGTTTCACTCTGAGTGATCTTGTGCAATTCGATGGAAAGTATATAACTATTATTATTAGACAAATCTAATAGAAGATACGACCAAATGAAGAGAATAGACTTATCGTCTACGAATTCATTAACAAATCCACTAAGAATAGTTATAACTTGTGCATTTCCAATTATAAAATACGTAATAGAGAGTTCTAACAAGCTTTACTTGCTTATCTTTTATAATAAGAATTATGGAATCATTTCGTAATCATTTCATAATGAGTTAGAAGATAATTCAAGTACAATTAACTCTATATAGAATGATTCGTGTATGATTAACTTTTTAAAAGTGAGAAACGATGCCACTTAAAGTGCTTTAGATAAGCATTGACCAAACCGTTTCACTCTGAGTGATCTTGTGCAATTCGATTGAAAGTATATAACTATTATTATTAGACAAATCTAATAGAAGATACGACCAAATGAAGAGAATAGACATATTATCTACGAATTCATTAACAAATCCACTAAGAATAGTTATAACTTGTGCATTTCCAATTATAAAACTACGTAATAGAGAGTTCTAACAAGCTTTACTTGCTTATCTTTTATAATAAGAGTTATGGAATCATTTTGTAATCATTTCATAATGAGTTAGAAGATAATTCAAGTCAATTAACTCTATATAGATGATTCGTGTATGATTAACTTTTTAAAGTGAGAAACGATGCCACTTAAAGTGCTTTAGATATGCATTGACCAAACCGTTTCACTCTGAGTGATCTTATGCACTTCGATGGAAAGTATATAGCTATTATTATTAGACAAATCTAATAGAAGATACGACCAAATGAAGAGAATAGACATATTATCTACGAATTCATTAACAAATCCACTAAGAATAGTTATAACTTGTGCATTTCCAATTATAAAACACGTAATAGAGAGTTCTAACAAGCTTTACTTGTTATCATTTATAATAAGAGTTATGGAATCATTTTGGAATCATTTCATAATGAGTTAGAAGATAATTCAAGTACAATTAACTCTATATAGGATGATTCGTGTATGATTAACTTCTTAAAAGTGAGAAACGATGCCACTTAAAGTGCTTTAGATAGCATTGACCAAACCGTTTCACTCTGAGTGATCTTGTGCACTTCGATGGAAAGTATATAACTATTATTATTAGACAAATCTAATAGAAGATACGACCAAATGAAGAGAATAGACTTATCGTCTACGAATTCATTAACAAATCCACTAAGAATAGTTATAACTTGTGCATTTCCAATTATAAAACACGTAATAGAGAGTTCTAACAAGCTTTACTTGTTTATCATTTATAATAAGAGTTATGGAATCATTTTGGAATCATTTCATAACGAGTTAGAAGATAATTCAAGTACAATTAACTCTATATAGGATATTCGTGTATGATTATCTTTTTGAAAAGTGAGAAACGATGCCGCTTAAATTGCTTTAGATAAGCATTGACCAAACCGTTTCACTCTGAGTGATCTTATGCACTTCGATGGAAAGTATATAGCTATTATTATTAGACAAATCTAATAGAAGATACGACCAAATAAAGAGAATAGACTTATTATCTACGAATTCATAACAAATCCACTAAGAATAGTTATAACTGTGCATTTCCAATTATAAAATACGTAATAGAGAGTTCTAACAAGCTTTACTTGCTTATCATTTATAATAAGAGTTATGGAATCATTTTGGAATCATTTCATAATGAGTCAGAAGATAATTCAAGTACAATTAACTTTATATAGGATGATTCGTGTATGATTAACTTTTTAAAAGTGTGAAACGATGCCACTTAAAGTGCTTTAGATATGCATTGACCAAACCGTTTCACTCTGAGTGATCTTATGACTTCGATGGAAAGTATATAGCTATTATTATTAGACAAATCTAATAGAAGATGCGACCAAATGAAGAGAATAGACTTATTATCTACGAATTCATTAACAAATCCACTAAGAATAGTTATAACTTGTGCATTTCCAATTATAAAATACGTAATAGAGAGTTCTAACAAGCTTTACTTGCTTATCATTTATAATAAGAGTTATGGAATCATTTCGGAATCATTTCATAATGAGTTTGAAGATAATTCAAGTACAATTAACTCTTTAAAAGATGATTCGTGTGTGATTAACTTTTTTAAAAGTGAGAAACGATGCCACTTAAAGTGCTTTAGATAAGCATTGACCAAACCATTTCACTCTGAGTGATCTTGTGCACTTCGATAGAAAGTATATAACTATTATTATTAGACAAATCTAACAGAAGATACGACCAAATGAAGAGAATAGACTTATCGTCTACGAATTCATTAACAAATCCACTAAGAATAGTTATAACTTGTGCATTTCCAATTATAAAACACGTAATAGAGAGTTCTAACAAGCTTTACTTGTTTATCATTTATAATAAGAGTTATGGAATCATTTTGGAATCATTTCATAATGAGTTAGAAGATAATTCAAGTACAATTAACTCTATATAGGATGATTCGTGTATGATTAACTTTTTAAAAGTGAGAAACGATGCCACTTAAAGTGCTTTAGATAAGCATTGACCAAACCGTTTCACTCTGAGTGATCTTGTGCACTTCGATGGAAGTATATAACTATTATTATTAGACAAATGTAACAGAAGATACGACCAAATGAAGAGAATAGACTTATTATCTACGAATTCATTAACAAATCCACTAAGAATAGTTATAACTTGTGCATTTCCAATTATAAAATACGTAATAGAGAGTTCTAACAAGCTTTACTTGCTTATCTTTTATAATAAGAATTATGGAATCATTTCGTAATCATTTCATAATGAGTTAGAAGATAATTCAAGTACAATTAACTCTATATAGAATGATTCGTGTATGATTAACTTTTTAAAAGTGAGAAACGATGCCACTTAAAGTGCTTTAGATAAGCATTGACCAAACCGTTTCACTCTGAGTGATCTTGTGCAATTCGATGGAAAGTATATAACTATTATTATTAGACAAATCTAACAGAAGATACCACCAAATGAAGAGAATAGACTTATCGTCTACGAATTCATTAACAAATCCACTAAGAATAGTTATAACTTGTGCATTTCCAATTATAAAACACGTAATAGAGAGTTCTAACAAGCTTTACTTGTTTATCATTTATAATAAGAGTTATGGAATCATTTTGGAGTCATTTCATAACGAGTTAGAAGATAATTCAAGTACAATTAACTCTATATAGGATCATTCGTGTATGATTATCTTTTTGAAAGTGTGAAACGATGCCGCTTAAATTGCTTTAGATATGCATTGACCAAACCGTTTCACTCTGAGTGATCTTATGCACTTCGATGGAAAGTATATAGCTATTATTATAAGACAAATCTAATAGAAGATACGACCAAATAAAGAGAATAGACTTATTATCTACGAATTCATTAACAAATCCACTAAGAATAGTTATAACTTGTGCATTTCCAATTATAAAATACGTAATAGAGAGTTCTAACAAGCTTTACTTGCTTATCATTTATAATAAGAGTTATGGAATCATTTTGGAATCATTTCAAAATGAGTCAGAAGATAATTCAAGTACAATTAACTTTATATAGGATGATTCGTGTATGATTAACTTTTTAAAAGTGTGAAACGATGCCACTTAAAGTGCTTTAGATATGCATTGACCAAACCGTTTCACTCTGAGTGATCTTATGCACTTCGATGGAAAGTATATAGCTATTATTATTAGACAAATCTAATAGAAGATGCGACCAAATGAAGAGAATAGACTTATTATCTACGAATTCATTAACAAATCCACTAAGAATAGTTATAACTTGTGCATTTCCAATTATAAAACACGTAATAGAGAGTTCTAACAAGCTTTACTTGTTTATCATTTATAATAAGAGTTATGGAATCATTTTGGAATCATTTCATAATGAGTTAGAAGATAATTCAAGTACAATTAACTCTATATAGGATGATTCGTGTATGATTATCTTTTTGAAAGTGTGAAACGATGCCACTTAAATTGCTTTAGATATGCATTGACCAAACCGTTTCACTCTGAGTGATCTTATGCACTTCGATGGAAAGTATATAGCTATTATTATAAGACAAATCTAATAGAAGATACGACCAAATGAAGAGAATAGACTTATCGTCTACGAATTCATTAACAAATCCACTAAGAATAGTTATAACTTGTGCATTTCCAATTATAAAACACGTAATAGAGAGTTCTAACAAGCTTTACTTGTTTATCATTTATAATAAGAGTTATGGAATCATTTTGGAATCATTTCATAATGAGTTAGAAGATAATTCAAGTACAATTAACTCTATATAGGATGATTCGTGTATGATTAACTTCTTAAAAGTGTGAAACGATGCCACTTAAAGTGCTTTAGATATGCATTGACCAAAACCATTTCACTCTGAGTGATCTTATGCACTTCGATGGAAAGTATATAGCTATTATTATTAGACAAATCTAATAGAAGATACGACCAAATGAAGAGAATAGACTTATTATCTACGAATTCATTAACAAATCCACTAAGAATAGTTATAACTTGTGCATTTCCAATTATAAAACACGTAATAGAGAGTTCTAACAAGCTTTACTTGCTTATCATTTATAATAAGAGTTATGGAATCATTTTGGAATCATTTCATAATGAGTTAGAAGATAATTCAAGTACAATTAACTCTATATAGGATGATTCGTGTATGATTAACTTTTTAAAGTGAGAAACGATGCCACTTAAAGTGCTTTAGATAAGCATTGACCAAACCGTTTCACTCTGAGTGATCTTGTGCAATTCGATGGAAAGTATATAACTATTATTATTAGACAAATCTAATAGAAGATACGACCAAATGAAGAGAATAGACTTATCGTCTACGAATTCATTAACAAATCCACTAAGAATAGTTATAACTTGTGCATTTCCAATTATAAAACACGTAATAGAGAGTTCTAACAAGCTTTACTTGTTTATCATTTATAATAAGAGTTATGGAATCATTTTGGAATCATTTCATAACGAGTTAGAAGATAATTCAAGTACAATTAACTCTATATAGGATCATTCGTGTATGATTATCTTTTTGAAAGTGTGAAACGATGCCGCTTAAATTGCTTTAGATATGCATTGACCAAACCGTTTCACTCTGAGTGATCTTATGCACTTCGATGGAAAGTATATAGCTATTATTATTAGACAAATCTAATAGAAGATGCGACCAAATGAAGAGAATAGACTTATTATCTACGAATTCATTAACAAATCCACTAAGAATAGTTATAACTTGTGCATTTCCAATTATAAAATACGTAATAGAGAGTTCTAACAAGCTTTACTTGCTTATCATTTATAATAAGAGTTATGGAATCATTTCGGAATCATTTCATAATGAGTTTGAAGATAATTCAAGTACAATTAACTCTTTAAAAGATGATTCGTGTGTGATTAACTTTTTTAAAAGTGAGAAACGATGCCACTTAAAGTGCTTTAGATAAGCATTGACCAAACCATTTCACTCTGAGTGATCTTGTGCACTTCGATGGAAAGTATATAACTATTATTATTAGACAAATCTAACAGAAGATACGACCAAATGAAGAGAATAGACTTATCGTCTACGAATTCATTAACAAATCCACTAAGAATAGTTATAACTTGTGCATTTCCAATTATAAAACACGTAATAGAGAGTTCTAACAAGCTTTACTTGTTTATCATTTATAATAAGAGTTATGGAATCATTTTGGAATCATTTCATAATGAGTTAGAAGATAATTCAAGTACAATTAACTCTATATAGGATGATTCGTGTATGATTAACTTTTTAAAAGTGAGAAACGATGCCACTTAAAGTGCTTTAGATAAGCATTGACCAAACCGTTTCACTCTGAGTGATCTTGTGCAATTCGATGGAAAGTATATAACTATTATTATTAGACAAATCTAATAGAAGATACGACCAAATGAAGAGAATAGACTTATTATCTACGAATTCATTAACAAATCCACTAAGAATAGTTATAACTTGTGCATTTCCAATTATAAAATACGTAATAGAGAGTTCTAACAAGCTTTACTTGCTTATCTTTTATAATAAGAATTATGGAATCATTTCGTAATCATTTCATAATGAGTTAGAAGATAATTCAAGTACAATTAACTCTATATAGAATGATTCGTGTATGATTAACTTTTTAAAAGTGAGAAACGATGCCACTTAAAGTGCTTTAGATAAGCATTGACCAAACCGTTTCACTCTGAGTGATCTTGTGCAATTCGATGGAAAGTATATAACTATTATTATTAGACAAATCTAACAGAAGATACAACCAAATGAAGAGAATAGACTTATCGTCTACGAATTCATTAACAAATCCACTAAGAATAGTTATAACTTGTGCATTTCCAATTATAAAACACGTAATAGAGAGTTCTAACAAGCTTTACTTGTTTATCATTTATAATAAGAGTTATGGAATCATTTTGGAATCATTTCATAATGAGTTAGAAGATAATTCAAGTACAATTAACTCTATATAGGATGATTCGTGTATGATTATCTTTTTGAAAGTGTGAAACGATGCCACTTAAATTGCTTTAGATATGCATTGACCAAACCGTTTCACTCTGAGTGATCTTATGCACTTCGATGGAAAGTATATAGCTATTATTATAAGACAAATCTAATAGAAGATACGACCAAATGAAGAGAATAGACTTATCGTCCACGAATTCACTAACAAATCCACTAAGAATAGTTATAACTTGTGCATTTCCAATTATAAAACACGTAATAGAGAGTTCTAACAAGCTTTACTTGTTTATCATTTATAATAAGAGTTATGGAATCATTTTGGAATCATTTCATAATGAGTTAGAAGATAATTCAAGTACAATTAACTCTATATAGGATGATTCGTGTATGATTAACTTCTTAAAAGTGTGAAACGATGCCACTTAAAGTGCTTTAGATATGCATTGACCAAACCATTTCACTCTGAGTGATCTTATGCACTTCGATGGAAAGTATATAGCTATTATTATTAGACAAATCTAATAGAAGATACGACCAAATGAAGAGAATAGACTTATCGTCTACGAATTCATTAACAAATCCACTAAGAATAGTTATAACTTGTGCATTTCCAATTATAAAACACGTAATAGAGAGTTCTAACAAGCTTTACTTGTTTATCATTTATAATAAGAGTTATGGAATCATTTTGGAATCATTTCATAATGAGTTAGAAGATAATTCAAGTACAATTAACTCTATATAGGATGATTCGTGTATGATTAACTTTTTAAAAGTGAGAAACGATGCCACTTAAAGTGCTTTAGATAAGCATTGACCAAACCGTTTCACTCTGAGTGATCTTGTGCAATTCGATGGAAAGTATATAACTATTATTATTAGACAAATCTAATAGAAGATACGACCAAATGAAGAGAATAGACTTATCGTCTACGAATTCATTAACAAATCCACTAAGAATAGTTATAACTTGTGCATTTCCAATTATAAAACACGTAATAGAGAGTTCTAACAAGCTTTACTTGTTTATCATTTATAATAAGAGTTATGGAATCATTTTGGAATCATTTCATAACGAGTTAGAAGATAATTCAAGTACAATTAACTCTATATAGGATCATTCGTGTATGATTATCTTTTTGAAAGTGTGAAACGATGCCGCTTAAATTGCTTTAGATATGCATTGACCAAACCGTTTCACTCTGAGTGATCTTATGCACTTCGATGGAAAGTATATAGCTATTATTATAAGACAAATCTAATAGAAGATACGACCAAATAAAGAGAATAGACTTATTATCTACGAATTCATTAACAAATCCACTAAGAATAGTTATAACTTGTGCATTTCCAATTATAAAATACGTAATAGAGAGTTCTAACAAGCTTTACTTGCTTATCATTTATAATAAGAGTTATGGAATCATTTTGGAATCATTTCATAATGAATCAGAAGATAATTCAAGTACAATTAACTTTATATAGGATGATTCGTGTATGATTAACTTTTTAAAAGTGTGAAACGATGCCACTTAAAGTGCTTTAGATATGCATTGACCAAACCGTTTCACTCTGAGTGATCTTATGCACTTCGATGGAAAGTATATAGCTATTATTATTAGACAAATCTAATAGAAGATACGACCAAATGAAGAGAATAGACTTATTATCTACGAATTCATTAACAAATCCACTAAGAATAGTTATAACTTGTGCATTTCCAATTATAAAATACGTAATAGAGAGTTCTAACAAGCTTTACTTGCTTATCATTTATAATAAGAGTTATGGAATCATTTCGGAATCATTTCATAATGAGTTTGAAGATAATTCAAGTACAATTAACTCTTTAAAAGATGATTCGTGTGTGATTAAATTTTTTAAAAGTGAGAAACGATGCCACTTAAAGTGCTTTAGATAAGCATTGACCAAACCATTTCACTCTGAGTGATCTTGTGCACTTCGATGGAAAGTATATAACTATTATTATTAGACAAATCTAACAGAAGATACGACCAAATGAAGAGAATAGACTTATCGTCTACGAATTCATTAACAAATCCACTAAGAATAGTTATAACTTGTGCATTTCCAATTATAAAACACGTAATAGAGAGTTCTAACAAGCTTTACTTGTTTATCATTTATAATAAGAGTTATGGAATCATTTTGGAATCATTTCATAATGAGTTAGAAGATAATTCAAGTACAATTAACTCTATATAGGATGATTCGTGTATGATTAACTTTTTAAAAGTGAGAAACGATGCCACTTAAAGTGCTTTAGATAAGCATTGACCAAACCGTTTCACTCTGAGTGATCTTGTGCAATTCGATGGAAAGTATATAACTATTATTATTAGACAAATCTAATAGAAGATACGACCAAATGAAGAGAATAGACTTATTATCTACGAATTCATTAACAAATCCACTAAGAATAGTTATAACTTGTGCATTTCCAATTATAAAATACGTAATAGAGAGTTCTAACAAGCTTTACTTGCTTATCTTTTATAATAAGAATTATGGAATCATTTCGTAATCATTTCATAATGAGTTAGAAGATAATTCAAGTACAATTAACTCTATATAGAATGATTCGTGTATGATTAACTTTTTAAAAGTGAGAAACGATGCCACTTAAAGTGCTTTAGATAAGCATTGACCAAACCGTTTCACTCTGAGTGATCTTGTGCAATTCGATGGAAAGTATATAACTATTATTATTAGACAAATCTAACAGAAGATACAACCAAATGAAGAGAATAGACTTATCGTCTACGAATTCATTAACAAATCCACTAAGAATAGTTATAACTTGTGCATTTCCAATTATAAAACACGTAATAGAGAGTTCTAACAAGCTTTACTTGTTTATCATTTATAATAAGAGTTATGGAATCATTTTGGAATCATTTCATAATGAGTTAGAAGATAATTCAAGTACAATTAACTCTATATAGGATGATTCGTGTATGATTATCTTTTTGAAAGTGTGAAACGATGCCACTTAAATTGCTTTAGATATGCATTGACCAAACCGTTTCACTCTGAGTGATCTTATGCACTTCGATGGAAAGTATATAGCTATTATTATAAGACAAATCTAATAGAAGATACGACCAAATGAAGAGAATAGACTTATCGTCTACGAATTCATTAACAAATCCACTAAGAATAGTTATAACTTGTGCATTTCCAATTATAAAACACGTAATAGAGAGTTCTAACAAGCTTTACTTGTTTATCATTTATAATAAGAGTTATGGAATCATTTTGGAATCATTTCATAATGAGTTAGAAGATAATTCAAGTACAATTAACTCTATATAGGATGATTCGTGTATGATTAACTTCTTAAAAGTGTGAAACGATGCCACTTAAAGTGCTTTAGATATGCATTGACCAAACCATTTCACTCTGAGTGATCTTATGCACTTCGATGGAAAGTATATAGCTATTATTATTAGACAAATCTAATAGAAGATACGACCAAATGAAGAGAATAGACATATTATCTACGAATTCATTAACAAATCCACTAAGAATAGTTATAACTTGTGCATTTCCAATTATAAAACACGTAATAGAGAGTTCTAACAAGCTTTACTTGCTTATCATTTATAATAAGAGTTATGGAATCATTTTGGAATCATTTCATAATGAGTTAGAAGATAATTCAAGTACAATTAACTCTATATAGGATGATTCGTGTATGATTAACTTTTTAAAAGTGAGAAACGATGCCACTTAAAGTGCTTTAGATAAGCATTGACCAAACCGTTTCACTCTGAGTGATCTTGTGCAATTCGATGGAAAGTATATAACTATTATTATTAGACAAATCTAATAGAAGATACGACCAAATGAAGAGAATAGACTTATCGTCTACGAATTCATTAACAAATCCACTAAGAATAGTTATAACTTGTGCATTTCCAATTATAAAACACGTAATAGAGAGTTCTAACAAGCTTTACTTGTTTATCATTTATAATAAGAGTTATGGAATCATTTTGGAATCATTTCATAACGAGTTAGAAGATAATTCAAGTACAATTAACTCTATATAGGATCATTCGTGTATGATTATCTTTTTGAAAGTGTGAAACGATGCCGCTTAAATTGCTTTAGATATGCATTGACCAAACCGTTTCACTCTGAGTGATCTTATGCACTTCGATGGAAAGTATATAGCTATTATTATAAGACAAATCTAATAGAAGATACGACCAAATAAAGAGAATAGACTTATTATCTACGAATTCATTAACAAATCCACTAAGAATAGTTATAACTTGTGCATTTCCAATTATAAAATACGTAATAGAGAGTTCTAACAAGCTTTACTTGCTTATCATTTATAATAAGAGTTATGGAATCATTTTGGAATCATTTCATAATGAGTTAGAAGATAATTCAAGTACAATTAACTTTATATAGGATGATTCGTGTATGATTAACTTTTTAAAAGTGTGAAACGATGCCACTTAAAGTGCTTTAGATATGCATTGACCAAACCGTTTCACTCTGAGTGATCTTATGCACTTCGATGGAAAGTATATAGCTATTATTATTAGACAAATCTAATAGAAGATACGACCAAATGAAGAGAATAGACTTATTATCTACGAATTCATTAACAAATCCACTAAGAATAGTTATAACTTGTGCATTTCCAATTATAAAATACGTAATAGAGAGTTCTAACAAGCTTTACTTGCTTATCATTTATAATAAGAGTTATGGAATCATTTCGGAATCATTTCATAATGAGTTTGAAGATAATTCAAGTACAATTAACTCTTTAAAAGATGATTCGTGTGTGATTAAATTTTTTAAAAGTGAGAAACGATGCCACTTAAAGTGCTTTAGATAAGCATTGACCAAACCATTTCACTCTGAGTGATCTTGTGCACTTCGATGGAAAGTATATAACTATTATTATTAGACAAATCTAACAGAAGATACGACCAAATGAAGAGAATAGACTTATCGTCTACGAATTCATTAACAAATCCACTAAGAATAGTTATAACTTGTGCATTTCCAATTATAAAACACGTAATAGAGAGTTCTAACAAGCTTTACTTGTTTATCATTTATAATAAGAGTTATGGAATCATTTTGGAATCATTTCATAATGAGTTAGAAGATAATTCAAGTACAATTAACTCTATATAGGATGATTCGTGTATGATTAACTTTTTAAAAGTGAGAAACGATGCCACTTAAAGTGCTTTAGATAAGCATTGACCAAACCGTTTCACTCTGAGTGATCTTGTGCAATTCGATGGAAAGTATATAACTATTATTATTAGACAAATCTAATAGAAGATACGACCAAATGAAGAGAATAGACTTATTATCTACGTATTCATTAACAAATCCACTAAGAATAGTTATAACTTGTGCATTTCCAATTATAAAATACGTAATAGAGAGTTCTAACAAGCTTTACTTGCTTATCTTTTATAATAAGAATTATGGAATCATTTCGTAATCATTTCATAATGAGTTAGAAGATAATTCAAGTACAATTAACTCTATATAGAATGATTCGTGTATGATTAACTTTTTAAAAGTGAGAAACGATGCCACTTAAAGTGCTTTAGATAAGCATTGACCAAACCGTTTCACTCTGAGTGATCTTGTGCAATTCGATGGAAAGTATATAACTATTATTATTAGACAAATCTAACAGAAGATACAACCAAATGAAGAGAATAGACTTATCGTCTACGAATTCATTAACAAATCCACTAAGAATAGTTATAACTTGTGCATTTCCAATTATAAAACACGTAATAGAGAGTTCTAACAAGCTTTACTTGTTTATCATTTATAATAAGAGTTATGGAATCATTTTGGAATCATTTCATAATGAGTTAGAAGATAATTCAAGTACAATTAACTCTATATAGGATGATTCGTGTATGATTATCTTTTTGAAAGTGTGAAACGATGCCACTTAAATTGCTTTAGATATGCATTGACCAAACCGTTTCACTCTGAGTGATCTTATGCACTTCGATGGAAAGTATATAGCTATTATTATAAGACAAATCTAATAGAAGATACGACCAAATGAAGAGAATAGACTTATCGTCTACGAATTCATTAACAAATCCACTAAGAATAGTTATAACTTGTGCATTTCCAATTATAAAACACGTAATAGAGAGTTCTAACAAGCTTTACTTGTTTATCATTTATAATAAGAGTTATGGAATCATTTTGGAATCATTTCATAATGAGTTAGAAGATAATTCAAGTACAATTAACTCTATATAGGATGATTCGTGTATGATTAACTTCTTAAAAGTGTGAAACGATGCCACTTAAAGTGCTTTAGATATGCATTGACCAAACCATTTCACTCTGAGTGATCTTATGCACTTCGATGGAAAGTATATAGCTATTATTATTAGACAAATCTAATAGAAGATACGACCAAATGAAGAGAATAGACATATTATCTACGAATTCATTAACAAATCCACTAAGAATAGTTATAACTTGTGCATTTCCAATTATAAAACACGTAATAGAGAGTTCTAACAAGCTTTACTTGTTTATCATTTATAATAAGAGTTATGGAATCATTTTGGAATCATTTCATAATGAGTTAGAAGATAATTCAAGTACAATTAACTCTATATAGGATGATTCGTGTATGATTAACTTTTTAAAAGTGAGAAACGATGCCATTTAAAGTGCTTTAGATAAGCATTGACCAAACCGTTTCACTCTGAGTGATCTTGTGCAATTCGATGGAAAGTATATAACTATTATTATTAGAAAAATCTAATAGAAGATACGACCAAATGAAGAGAATAGACTTATTATCTACGAATTCATTAACAAATCCACTAAGAATAGTTATAACTTGTGCATTTCCAATTATAAAATACGTAATAGAGAGTTCTAACAAGCTTTACTTGCTTATCTTTTATAATAAGAATTATGGAATCATTTCGTAATCATTTCATAATGAGTTAGAAGATAATTCAAGTACAATTAACTCTATATAGAATGATTCGTGTATGATTAACTTTTTAAAAGTGAGAAACGATGCCACTTAAAGTGCTTTAGATAAGCATTGACCAAACCGTTTCACTCTGAGTGATATTGTGCAATTCGATGGAAAGTATATAACTATTATTATTAGACAAATCTAACAGAAGATACAACCAAATGAAGAGAATAGACTTATCGTCTACGAATTCATTAACAAATCCACTAAGAATAGTTATAACTTGTGCATTTCCAATTATAAAACACGTAATAGAGAGTTCTAACAAGCTTTACTTGTTTATCATTTATAATAAGAGTTATGGAATCATTTTGGAATCATTTCATAATGAGTTAGAAGATAATTCAAGTACAATTAACTCTATATAGGATGATTCGTGTATGATTAACTTTTTGAAAGTGTGAAACGATGCCACTTAAATTGCTTTAGATATGCATTGACCAAACCGTTTCACTCTGAGTGATCTTATGCACTTCGATGTTAAGTATATAGCTATTATTATAAGACAAATCTAATAGAAGATACGACCAAATGAAGAGAATAGACTTATCGTCTACGAATTCATTAACAAATCCACTAAGAATAGTTATAACTTGTGCATTTCCAATTATAAAATACGTAATAGAGAGTTCTAAGAAGCTTTACTTGCTTATCTTTTATAATACGAATTATGGAATCATTTCGTAATCATTTCATAATGAGTTAGAAGATAATTCAAGTACAATTAACTCTATATAGAATGATTCGTGTATGATTAACTTTTTAAAAGTGAGAAACGATGCCACTTAAAGTGCTTTAGATAAGCATTGACCAAACCGTTTCACTCTGAGTGATCTTGTGCAATTCGATGGAAAGTATATAACTATTATTATTAGACAAATCTAACAGAAGATACAACCAAATGAAGAGAATAGACTTATCGTCTACGAATTCATTAACCAATCCACTAAGAATAGTTATAACTTGTGCATTTCCAATTATAAAACACGTAATAGAGAGTTCTAACAAGCTTTACTTGTTTATCATTTATAATAAGAGTTATGGAATCATTTTGGAATCATTTCATAATGAGTTAGAAGATAATTCAAGTACAATTAACTCTATATAGGATGATTCGTGTATGATTATCTTTTTTAAAGTGTGAAACGATGCCACTTAAATTGCTTTAGATATGCATTGACCAAACCGTTTCACTCTGAGTGATCTTATGCACTTCGATGGAAAGTATATAGCTATTATTATAAGACAAATCTAATAGAAGATACGACCAAATGAAGAGAATTGACTTATCGTCTACGAATTCATTAACAAATCCACTAAGAATAGTTATAACTTGTGCATTTCCAATTATAAAACACGTAATAGAGAGTTCTAACAAGCTTTACTTGTTTATCATTTATAATAAGAGTTATGGAATCATTTTGGAATCATTTCATAATGAGTTAGAAGATAATTCAAGTACAATTAACTCTATATAGGATGATTCGTGTATGATTAACTTTTTGAAAGTGTGAAACGATGCCACTTAAATTGCTTTAGATATGCATTGACCAAACCGTTTCACTCTGAGTGATCTTATGCACTTCGATGGAAAGTATATAGCTATTATTATAAGACAAATCTAATAGAAGATACGACCAAATGAAGAGAATAGACTTATCGTCTACGAATTCATTAACAAATCCACTAAGAATAGTTATAACTTGTGCATTTCCAATTATAAAATACGTAATAGAGAGTTCTAACAAGCTTTACTTGTTTATCATTTATAATAAGAGTTATGGAATCATTTTGGAATCATTTCATAATGAGTTAGAAGATAATTCAAGTACAATTAACTCTATATAGGATGATTCGTGTATGATTAACTTTTTGAAAGTGTGAAACGATGCCACTTAAATTGCTTTAGATATGCATTGACCAAACCGTTTCACTCTGAGTGATCTTATGCACTTCGATGGAAAGTATATAGCTATTATTATAAGACAAATCTAATAGAAGATACGACCAAATGAAGAGAATAGACTTATCGTCTACGAATTCATTAACAAATCCACTAAGAATAGTTATAACTTGTGCATTTCCAATTATAAAATACGTAATAGAGAGTTCTAAGAAGCTTTACTTGCTTATCTTTTATAATACGAATTATGGAATCATTTCGTAATCATTTCATAATGAGTTAGAAGATAATTCAAGTACAATTAACTCTATATAGAATGATTCGTGTATGATTAACTTTTTAAAAGTGAGAAACGATGCCACTTAAAGTGCTTTAGATAAGCATTGACCAAACCGTTTCACTCTGAGTGATCTTGTGCAATTCGATGGAAAGTATATAACTATTATTATTAGACAAATCTAACAGAAGATACAACCAAATGAAGAGAATAGACTTATCGTCTACGAATTCATTAACCAATCCACTAAGAATAGTTATAACTTGTGCATTTCCAATTATAAAACACGTAATAGAGAGTTCTAACAAGCTTTACTTGTTTATCATTTATAATAAGAGTTATGGAATCATTTTGGAATCATTTCATAATGAGTTAGAAGATAATTCAAGTACAATTAACTCTATATAGGATGATTCGTGTATGATTATCTTTTTTAAAGTGTGAAACGATGCCACTTAAATTGCTTTAGATATGCATTGACCAAACCGTTTCACTCTGAGTGATCTTATGCACTTCGATGGAAAGTATATAGCTATTATTATAAGACAAATCTAATAGAAGATACGACCAAATGAAGAGAATTGACTTATCGTCTACGAATTCATTAACAAATCCACTAAGAATAGTTATAACTTGTGCATTTCCAATTATAAAACACGTAATAGAGAGTTCTAACAAGCTTTACTTGTTTATCATTTATAATAAGAGTTATGGAATCATTTTGGAATCATTTCATAACGAGTTAGAAGATAATTCAAGTACAATTAACTCTATATAGGATGATTCGTGTATGATTATCTTTTTGAAAGTGTGAAACGATGCCACTTAAATTGCTTTAGATATGCATTGACCAAACCGTTTCACTCTGAGTGATCTTATGCACTTCGATGGAAAGTATACAGCTATTATTATAAGACAAATCTAATAGAAGATACGACCAAATAAAGAGAATAGACTTATTATCTACGATTTGATTAACAAATCCACTAAGAATAGTTATAACTTGTGCATTTCCAATTATAAAATACGTAATAGAGAGTTCTAACAAGCTTTACTTGCTTATCATTTATAATAAGAGTTATGGAATCATTTTGGAATCATTTCATAATGAGTCAGAAGATAATTCAAGTACAATTAACTCTATATAGGATGATTCGTGTATGATTAACTTTTTAAAAGTGTGAAACGATGCCACTTAAAGTGCTTTAGATATGCATTGACCAAACAGTTTCACTCTGAGTGATCTTATGCACTTCGATGGAAAGTATATAGCTATTATTATTAGACAAATCTAATAGAAGATACGACCAAATGAAGAGAATAGACTTATCGTCTACGAATTCATTAACAAATCCACTAAGAATAGTTATAACTTGTGCATTTCCAATTATAAAACACGTAATAGAGAGTTCTAACAAGCTTTACTTGTTTATCATTTATAATAAGAGTTATGGAATCATTTTGGAATCATTTCATAATGAGTTAGAAGATAATTCAAGTACAATTAACTCTTTAAAAGATGATTCGTGTGTGATTAACTTTTTTAAAAGTGAGAAACGATGCCATTTAAAGTGCTTTAGATAAGCATTGACCAAACCGTTTCACTCTGAGTGATCTTGTGCAATTCGATGGAAAGTATATAACTATTATTATTAGAAAAATCTAATAGAAGATACGACCAAATGAAGAGAATAGACTTATTATCTACGAATTCATTAACAAATCCACTAAGAATAGTTATAACTTGTGCATTTCCAATTATAAAATACGTAATAGAGAGTTCTAACAAGCTTTACTTGCTTATCTTTTATAATAAGAATTATGGAATCATTTCGTAATCATTTCATAATGAGTTAGAAGATAATTCAAGTACAATTAACTCTATATAGAATGATTCGTGTATGATTAACTTTTTAAAAGTGAGAAACGATGCCACTTAAAGTGCTTTAGATAAGCATTGACCAAACCGTTTCACTCTGAGTGATCTTGTGCAATTCGATGGAAAGTATATAACTATTATTATTAGACAAATCTAACAGAAGATACAACCAAATGAAGAGAATAGACTTATCGTCTACGAATTCATTAACCAATCCACTAAGAATAGTTATAACTTGTGCATTTCCAATTATAAAACACGTAATAGAGAGTTCTAACAAGCTTTACTTGTTTATCATTTATAATAAGAGTTATGGAATCATTTTGGAATCATTTCATAATGAGTTAGAAGATAATTCAAGTACAATTAACTCTATATAGGATGATTCGTGTATGATTATCTTTTTGAAAGTGTGAAACGATGCCACTTAAATTGCTTTAGATATGCATTGACCAAACCGTTTCACTCTGAGTGATCTTATGCACTTCGATGGAAAGTATATAACTATTATTATTAGACAAATCTAACAGAAGATACAACCAAATGAAGAGAATAGACTTATCGTCTACGAATTCATTAACAAATCCACTAAGAATAGTTATAACTTGTGCATTTCCAATTATAAAATACATAATAGAGAGTTCTAACAAGCTTTACTTGCTTATCATTTATAATAAGAGTTATGGAATCATTTCGGAATCATTTCATAATGAGTTAGAAGATAAATCAAGTACAATTAACTCTATATAGGATGATTCGTGTATTATTAACTTTTTAAAAGTGTGAAACGATGCAACTTAAAGTGCTATAGATACGCATTGACCAAACCGTTTCACTATGAGTGATCTTATGCACTTCGATGGAAAGTATATAGCTATTATTATTAGACAAATTTAATAGAAGATACGACCAAATGAAGAGAATAGACTTATTATCTACGAATTCGTTAACAAATCCACTAAGAATAGTTATAACTTGTGCATTTCCAATTATAAAACACGTAATAGAGAGTTCTAACAAGCTTTACTTGTTTATCATTTATAATAAGAGTTATGGAATCATTTTGGAATCATTTCATAATGAGTTAGAAGATAATTCAAGTACAATTAACTCTATATAGGATGATTCGTGTATGATTAACTTTTTGAAAGTGTGAAACGATGCCACTTAAATTGCTTTAGATATGCATTGACCAAACCGTTTTACTCTGAGTGATCTTATGCACTTCGATGGAAAGTATATAGCTATTATTATAAGACAAATCTAATAGAAGATACGACCAAATGAAGAGAATAGACTTATCGTCTACGAATTCATTAACAAATCCACTAAGAATAGTTATAACTTTTGCATATCCAATTATAAAACACGTAATAGAGAGTTCTAACAAGCTTTACTTGTTTATCATTTATAATAAGAGTTATGGAATCATTTTGGAATCATTTCATAATGAGTTAGAAGATAATTCAAGTACAATTAACTCTATATAGAATGATTCGTGTATGATTAACTTTTTAAAAGTGAGAAACGATGCCACTTAAAGTGCTTTAGATAAGCATTGACCAAACCGTTTCACTCTGAGTGATCTTGTGCAATTCGATGGAAAGTATATAACTATTATTATTAGACAAATCTAACAGAAGATACGACCAAATGAAGAGAATAGACTTATCGTCTACGAATTCATTAACAAATCCACTAAGAATAGTTATAACTTGTGCATTTCCAATTATAAAACACGTAATAGAGAGTTCTAACAAGCCTTACTTGTTTATCATTTATAATTAGAGTTATGGAATCATTTTGGAATCATTTCATAATGAGTTAGAAGATAATTCAAGTACAATTAACTCTATATAGAATGATTCGTGTATGATTATCTTTTTGAAAGTGTGAAACGATGCCACTTAAATTGCTTTAGATATGCATTGACCAAACCGTTTCACTCTGAGTGATCTTATGCACTTCGATGGAAAGTATATAGCTATTATTATAAGACAAATCTAATAGAAGATACGACCAAATGAAGAGAATTGACTTATCGTCTACGAATTCATTAACAAATCCACTAAGAATAGTTATAACTTGTGCATTTCCAATTATAAAACACGTAATAGAGAGTTCTAACAAGCTTTACTTGTTTATCATTTGTAATAAGAGTTATGGAATCATTTTGGAATCATTTCATAATGAGTTAGAAGATAATTTAAGTACAATTAACTCTATATAGGATGATTCGTGTATGATTAACTTCTTAAAAGTGAGAAACGATGCCACTTAAAGTGCTTTAGATAAGCATTGACCAAACCGTTTCACTCTGAGTGATCTTGTGCAATTCGATGGAAAGTATATAACTATTATTATTAGACAAATCTAACAGAAGATACAACCAAATGAAGAGAATAGACTTATCGTCTACGAATTCATTAACAAATCCACTAAGAATAGTTATAACTTGTGCATTTCCAATTATAAAATACATAATAGAGAGTTCTAACAAGCTTTACTTGCTTATCATTTATAATAAGAGTTATGGAATCATTTCGGAATCATTTCATAATGAGTTAGAAGATAAATCAAGTACAATTAACTCTATATAGGATGATTCGTGTATGATTAACTTTTTAAAAGTGAGAAACGATGCCACTTAAAGTGCTTTAGATAAGCATTGACCAAACCGTTTCACTCTGAGTGATCTTGTGCAATTCGATGGAAAGTATATAACAATTATTATTAGACAAATTTAATAGAAGATACGACCAAATGAAGAGAATAGACTTATTATCTACGAATTCGTTAACAAATCCACTGAGAATAGTTATAACTTGTGCATTTCCAATTATAAAACACGTAATAGAGAGTTCTAACAGGCTTTACTTGCTTATCATTTATAATAAGAGTTATGGAATCATTTCGGAATCATTTCATAATGAGTTAGAAGATAAATCAAGTACAATTAACTCTATATAGGATGATTCGTGTATGATTAACTTTTTAAAAGTGAGAAACGATGCCACTTAAAGTGCTTTAGATAAGCATTGACCAAACCGTTTCACTCTGAGTGATCTTGTGCAATTCGATGGAAAGTATATAACAATTATTATTAGACAAATTTAATAGAAGATACGACCAAATGAAGAGAATAGACTTATTATCTACGAATTCGTTAACAAATCCACTGAGAATAGTTATAACTTGTGCATTTCCAATTATAAAACACGTAATAGAGAGTTCTAACAGGCTTTACTTGCTTATCATTTATAATAAGAGTTATGGAATTATTTTGGAATCATTTCATAATGAGTTAGAAGATAATTCAAGTACAATTAACTCTATATAGGATGATTCGTGTATGATTAACTTCTTAAAAGTGAGAAACGATGCCACTTAAAGTGCTTTAGATAAGCATTGACCAACCGTTTCACTCTGAGTGATCTTGTGCAATTCGATGGAAAGTATATAACTATTATTATTAGACAAATCTAACAGAAGATACAACCAAATGAAGAGAATAGACTTATCGTCTACGAATTCATTAACAAATCCACTAAGAATAGTTATAACTTGTGCATTTCCAATTATAAAATACATAATAGAGAGTTCTAACAAACTTTACTTGCTTATCATTTATAATAAGAGTTATGGAATCATTTCGGAATCATTTCATAATGAGTTAGAAGATAAATCAAGTACAATTAACTCTATATAGGATGATTCGTGTATGATTAACTTTTTAAAAGTGAGAAACGATGCCACTTAAAGTGCTTTAGATAAGCATTGACCAAACCGTTTCACTCTGAGTGATCTTGTGCAATTCGATGGAAAGTATATAACAATTATTATTAGACAAATTTAATAGAAGATACGACCAAATGAAGAGAATAGACTTATTATCTACGAATTCGTTAACAAATCCACTGAGAATAGTTATAACTTGTGCATTTCCAATTATAAAACACGTAATAGAGAGTTCTAACAGGCTTTACTTGCTTATCATTTATAATAAGAGTTATGGAATCATTTCGGAATCATTTCATAATGAGTTAGAAGATAAATCAAGTACAATTAACTCTATATAGGATGATTCGTGTATGATTAACTTTTTAAAAGTGAGAAACGATGCCACTTAAAGTGCTTTAGATAAGCATTGACCAAACCGTTTCACTCTGAGTGATCTTGTGCAATTCGATGGAAAGTATATAACAATTATTATTAGACAAATTTAATAGAAGATACGACCAAATGAAGAGAATAGACTTATTATCTACGAATTCGTTAACAAATCCACTGAGAATAGTTATAACTTGTGCATTTCCAATTATAAAACACGTAATAGAGAGTTCTAACAGGCTTTACTTGCTTATCATTTATAATAAGAGTTATGGAATTATTTTGGAATCATTTCATAATGAGTTAGAAGATAATTCAAGTACAATTAACTCTATATAGGATGATTCGTGTATGATTATCTTTTTGAAAGTGTGAAACGATGCCACTTAAATTGCTTTAGATATGCATTGACCAAACCGTTTCACTCTGAGTGATCTTGTGCAATTCGATGGAAAGTATATAACAATTATTATTAGACAAATTTAATAGAAGATACGACCAAATGAAGAGAATAGACTTATTATCTACGAATTCGTTAACAAATCCACTGAGAATAGTTATAACTTGTGCATTTCCAATTATAAAACACGTAATAGAGAGTTTTAACAGGCTTTACTTGCTTATCATTTATAATAAGAGTTATGGAATCATTTCGGAATCATTTCATAATGAGTTAGAAGATAAATCAAGTACAATTAACTCTATATAGGATGATTCGTGTATGATTAACTTTTTAAAAGTGAGAAACGATGCCACTTAAAGTGCTTTAGATAAGCATTGACCAAACCGTTTCACTCTGAGTGATCTTGTGCAATTCGATGGAAAGTATATAACAATTATTATTAGACAAATTTAATAGATGATACGACCAAATGAAGAGAATAGACTTATTATCTACGAATTCGTTAACAAATCCACTGAGAATAGTTATAACTTGTGCATTTCCAATTATAAAACACGTAATAGAGAGTTCTAACAGGCTTTACTTGCTTATCATTTATAATAAGAGTTATGGAATTATTTTGGAATCATTTCATAATGAGTTAGAAGATAATTCAAGTACAATTAACTCTATATAGGATGATTCGTGTATGATTATCTTTTTGAAAGTGTGAAACGATGCCACTTAAATTGCTTTAGATATGCATTGACCAAACCGTTTCACTTTGAGTGATCTTATGCACTTCGATGGAAAGTATATAGCTATTATTATAAGACAAATCTAATAGAAGATACGACCAAATGAAGAGAATAGACTTATCGTCTACGAATTCATTAACAAATCCACTAAGAATAGTTATAACTTTTGCATTTCCAATTATAAAACACGTAATAGAGAGTTCTAACAAGCTTTACTTGTTTATCATTTATAATAAGAGTTATGGAATCATTGTGGAATCATTTCATAATGAGTTAGAAGATAATTCAAGTACAATTAACTCTATATAGGATGATTCGTGTATGATTAACTTTTTGAAAGTGTGAAACGATGCCACTTAAATTGCTTTAGATATGCATTGACCAAACTGTTTCACTCTGAGTGATCTTATGCACTTCGATGGAAAGTATATAGCTATTATTATTAGACAAATCTAATAGAAGATACGACCAAATGAAGAGAATAGACATATTATCTACGAATTCATTAACAAATCCACTAAGAATAGTTATAACTTGTGCATTTCCAATTATAAAATACGTAATAGAGAGTTCTAACAAGCTTTACTTGCTTATCATTTATAATAAGAGTTATGGAATCATTTCGTAATCATTTCATAATGAGTTAGAAGATAATTCAAGTACAATTAACCACTTAATGTGCTTTAGATAATCAGTAAGTTGGGTGGTGGATGTTAGGATTTCAATGTTTAGATTTTGATGAGACAAACCAAATATGTAATAGGAAGTTTTGAGTACCCCATTTTTCACATTGTTTAAGTGAATAAATAGACTAGGATTGAGTCTTTTGTTAAGTGCTGAAAATGGAGGTTAAACAAGGATAGAGCTGCATTTAAGTCATTAAGGAAAGATATCGCTGCAAGAAGGCAGGATACAGAATTATTGCAAGAATGATGGATACAGCATAGCTGGTAGAAGGAAGATACAGCAATGCTTTAATAAGATAGATCTTCTATACAACAAAGTAAGGAGGAACGACGTGCAGTATCGCTGCAAGAAAAAAATACAGGAGTTCTGCTGGAAAGAAGTTATAGCAGCACTGCCAGAAGATACTGCAACCAGGTCTAAGTTACCGCAGCATTACAGGAAAGTATCAGCTACACGAAGATCGAGGATACAGCGCAAAGCTTACGGTACAGATAAGTCATACAACGCCAACTACACAATGAAGTATCCTGCAAATCCTAGGAAGGATAAATGCAGTACGAGGAACAGAGTTCAAGCAAGAATAAATAGAGTTGTTCAAGAAAAGGTCAAAGACACAGTCATGGAGCTAATAAGAAGATGCCATATGGACTGACGCGCTGCAAAAAGCTGCGAGCCGCAACTGCCGTATTAAATGCTCCGAAAGAGAAAATCAAGTCGCATTAAATGTGATCCATACCTTTGGTCAGAATACTTCAAATTCAAAATAGGGATGTCTCATTCAACGGACATCTTTTCCTACAAGTATAAATAGAGGTTGAGGAGCACTGAAGCTGATAACTGTTACTGAGACCTGAAAATCATTTGCGAAAAATTCAAAGCTTATAAGATTCAAGCATTCAAGCCTACAATCAGTATCAGTCACTCAACTATCCGAAGTGAAGCAAGTTCAAGCTGAAAGTTTTCTCAAGGATCCAGAAGCTCACTTCGAAGCAACAGTTGAAGAAAAACCTTTTATCTTTTTAACCTTGTTGCTGTGTGCTTAGGTTGTTTTAGTGGTGTCAAGCAGTTGATAGGAGAGATCCTTGCTGTTTGTTTAGTTGTTTAGAGTTAGGCAGCTTCCCTGTGTGGGAGTATGGAACCCTGTGTGGGTTAACCTTTGAAGTTTGCAGTTGATGTGTGTATGCTGGACTTCAGTAGGTGGTTAACTTTGTAAGTTGATAGATTGTTAGGAGAGTCCTGTAAATCAATCTTGCTTAACGAAGTTCCTGCTTGAGGAGCAGTAGAGTGGACGTAGAAGGATTACACCACCTTCGAACCACTATAAGCCATAAGTGTTTATTGCTTTATTTATTTATTTATGTGTTTATCTTCTGTATTTTGATTGTCTCATAGCATAAAAGATTTTGAAAGAAGCATATTGAGAAAAACAGTCTTGTCTTTTAAAGTTAATATTTCCGCTTCGTATAAAACTCCAGGTTACAGCGTGTAGGACTGTATCCTAGTACTGCAAGCAGTAACTATCTGTCGCTGCAAGATCAAGTAACTTGCAGTGCAGAACGGTTTGTTTAAAGATTTGTAAAATCGACCAAGGTTCATTCACCCCCCTCTGAACCTCGGACACCACTTGGGACCAACAAGTGGTATCAGAGAGAGTTGGGTTAAAAGCCAACTTATCTGGTCACCTACCCAGATCCACCTTTGTCTTGCTGTTTTCTCTGCATAAAACTCATTCTTAAAGCATATCATGGATTTCTCCAATCACAAGCTACCTATATTTTCCATAGAGGAATATGACGATTGGAAGATAAGAATGCAGGCACACCTTTCAGCCATGAACGATGAGATGTGGACGGTCATAACTGAAGGACCAATAATCCCCATGAAGGTGAACCCAATGTATGGAAGAGACCATGCGGAAGGAGAGCAGCCACTACCTAACTTCCTGATCAAACCACGTCAAGAGTGGGGAAACGAAGACAGGAAGAGAGCTAACCTAGATAATATGGCAAAGAATGCTCTGTTTATTACTCTGGATAAAGGCACATTTAGTAAAGTTAAATCTTGCTCAACATCCAAAGAAATATGGGAAAAGTTGGAGCAAATCTATGAAGGAACTGAGCTCACCAAAGACAACAAAATCTCCAACACGACCCAACTATTCGAGCTCTTCGAGATGAAGAATGAAGAGACTCTTGAGCAACTAGAATTGAGATTCACATCCATAGTGAATGAACTAGAAGCTCTGGGCAAACATTACACACAGAAAGAGAAAAACATGAAGGTGTTAAGAGCCCTACCTGCGGAGTAGGATAGCAAGACCACTGCCATGAGAGTGTCTATGGACCTGAAGTCCATGAGCACATTCGACCTATTCTCCAACCTGAAAGCATTTTAGTATGACATCAATAAACGGAGAAAGCAGTCAGAGGAGTCAAGCTCCAAAGTTACAATGTTGACTGCTAGAGGAACCAAGGATACAGCAACCACCAATTGCAGTAAACAGAATGAGGATACAGCAGAAGTTGCTGAAGAGGATATGACACTTCTCCTAAAGAAATTCAGGAGATTTATAAAAAGCAACAACAATAGCAGCAACACCAACCTCAACAAGAAGAACGACTTTAGAAGAAGTCATCCACCTCCTCAGGTATCCTCTTCTTTACAATCAAATACAAGCAATGTTGACCTGTGTTACAATTGCAGGAAACCAGGGCACTATGCAAGAAATTGTCCGTATCCAATCATGCACAAGTATCCAGAAGGAGAAAGAGAGCAGATGAGAGATAAAAGGAGAGAGGAAAGGCACAAGCTTCGAGCTCTCATAGGAGAAATGGAAAAAGCCAAGGATACAGTAGTTCCGAAAGAAGTACTGAAAGCAGCAGAATCCTCTGACAGCGACACTGAAACCTCATCCTCTGATAAAGAAGCGCTGATATGCCTGATGGCTAGAGATGGCGAGGACAGCGAAGAAGATGAGGTAATCTACCAACCGTTGTCCATACCAGATAGTGAGGAGCTGAACATGATCCACTCCTTGAAAAGGATCATGAGTGACTTTGAGCAGATCAACTCAATTCATGAGGAACTGAAGGTTGAAAATAAGAACCTAAGAATCGATAATAAGATCATCAAGAGCAAGAATATCGATATTGCCAAGATGCTCGCTGCACGAGAGTCTGATAACTCAAAGTGTAGTAAGCTGCAACAAGAGGTCTCTAGATTAAGTTTGCTGGTCATTGAGCTAGTATCTGAGAAGGAAATCTTACAGCCCAAAATGAGCACGTTCACCAAATCTTCCAAGGATGCAAGAGATTGCATAAACCAAGTTAGAAACCCTTTTGAAAAATCGGGTATAGGTTACAGCAACCCTATCTCTCGGAATACATCAAGTACATCCAAAGCTGTTAATTTTGTTCAAGCTGAAACTCCAATGGAGAAAGAGTTACTCTGTGACTCTGTAACGATCGTGAACAAAACAGCAATAATGGATAAGGGGAAGAAACCCCAATGCTCAACTACAGGAAGTAAGCCTGCATCTAAAAATTGGCTGCAGCAGAAGTCATCTGCTGCATGCAGCAAGAGGATGCAGCAACCAACAAAGTTGCAGCATAAAAGAAACTTTCCCACCTATACTGAGACTTACATGTCTAAACCTCAAAGAGGATATACTCTAGGGAAGTATGGTGGAAGACCACACTACAAAAGTGCTGGTATCACACACGTTGTTAATGCACACTCTTTTAACAAGCAGTTTTTCAAGACAACTGCATATAGCTCGAGAACCAACAAATCTTACAGTAAAACAGTGACTGTTAAGAAAGTTTGGGTTCCTAAAGTAACTAACCCCAAAGAACCCGTACATATATGGGTACCTAAATCTGTTGGAAATTGTTACAGGTTACAGTGCCAGGATGCAGCAGTGATGTATGGTATATCGACAGCGGCTGCTCAAGGCACATGACAGACAATAAAGAAACGTTAAGAGACTTCCAAGAATGCAAAGGACCCTTGGTCATCTTTGGAGATGATTCCAAAGGAAGCACAAACGGAAGTGGATGCCTAGTCAAAGGAAAAATAAAGATCAAGGATGTATCCTATGTAAAGGGGGGCTTAGATACAATCTTCTAAGCATAAGTCAATTATGTGACAAAGGATACACAGTGGAATTCAACCTCAACAAATGCTTAATCAAGGACAGCACCACGAATGAAGTAAAGCTTACAGGAACAAGGAGAGGAAATATCTACCTAGCAGATTGGAACTCCTCTACTCAATCAACATACTTCATTGTGAAAAGTCCACCAGAGCTGAGCTGGCTATGGCACAAGAGGTTAAGCCATCTGAACTTCGAAACTATCAACAAGCTAGCAAGAAAGGGCCTCGTGAGAGGTTTGCCAGACGTACCATACAAGAAGGAGAATGTCTGTGAAGCATGTCAAAAAGGAAAGCAAGTTAAAAGCTCATTCAAAGAGAAGATTCAGAATTCATCCCACAGAATTCTAGATCTTCTACACATGGACCTTTTTGGACTAGTAGAACCAGTAAGCATGAGTGGGAAGAAATACTCCCTAGTAGTAGTAGATGACTACTCCAGATAGACATGGACGATCTTTCTTGGAAAGAAGTCAGAAACTCAAGAAAAGCTACCTGGTCTCATGAAGAAAATTCAGAATGAAAAGAGCTTAAGCATAGTGAAGATAAGATCAGATAGAGGAACTGAGTTCACGAATAAATTTATAGAGAAATTATGTTCTGATAATGGGATTCGTCATGAATACTCTGCTGCAAGAACACCGCAACAAAATGGTGTTGCTGAAAGAAAGAATAGAACCCCCAATGAAGCAGCAAGGACAATGATAGCAGAAGCAGAAGTACCCACAAAAGGAAGTGGAAACCTAATCAAAGGAAATATCAAAATCAAAGATGTATCCTATGTGAAAGGACTCAGATATAATCTTCTGAGCATCAGTCAGTTTTGTTGGAACCAAATCAGAGACTCTGAACAAGCTACCTGATCTTATGAAGAAGATTCAAAATCAAAAGAGCTTGAGCATTGTGAAGATCAGATCAGAAAGAGGAACTGAATTCACAAACAAATTCATTGAGAAATTTTGTTCTGACAATGGTATTCGTCATAAATACTCTACTGTAAGAACACCACAACAGAATGATGTAACTGAAAGGAGGAATAAAACCGTCAAGGAAGCAGCAAGGACAATGATAGCACAGGTAGACATACCCAAGAGATTTTAGGCTAAAGCAACCAACATTACATGCTACACATAGAACAGATGTCTAATCAATAAGGATCTAGACAAAACTCCATATGAAGTCTGGAATGGATATACACCAAATGTTTCATATCTACATATCTTTGGATACAGGTATTATTGTTGGAACCGAGGGACTGCCGACCCTATACAATTATCCGAATCGGGGTCCACGCAAATATGATTAACGTGCAGTGGATAAACGAATCATACGTTTTGCACCGATATTAGTTCTAAGGTCAGAACTGTAGATCGAAGAATCGATGGAGCTTGGACCTCACGATCTTCTGCCGTATTCCTCACATTTTTCTCGAATGTTATGTGGGCAACGAACTATCGAGACTTTCAGCCACCTTCTACTAAATCGTATCTCAGATTTCGTATGTTTAGAAACGGCTGACTTGAGGCTTATTTATAGGCTACAACGGGGACCTTGAGAAGGATTCAGAATCGGTCTCCTAATAAGCTTAGGAGTCCTAAATTCAATCTGAATATACTTCTTAAGCCTATCAATAATATCTCAATCCACTAAAAAGATATTATTGAACTACCGTCCCTTATCCATATCAAATATGAGCTCCTATTTATTATGTGTGCGTTTATCTCCCCGTGTTTAAGATATCGAATGTCCGTTAATTAAATGAATTACTGACAATTCATTTAATTAACATTTAATTCCAAGAGTAGTACCACTCAACTTTATTATCATGCCGGAATAAATCCACCTGCAGGGTTTACATGATAATCCTTATGAGTTCCTCAAGGGGACATCGTCATCCTAAATAATTAGGACACAGTTTCATTATATAATCAACAACACACCATATAAGCAACATTGTATCCCAATTTATCGAGCTTATTGATTTAATAAATAAATCTCACTCATTGGTAAATTAAAGAAACATATATCGAGTATACATGCCCGTTATCATACAATGATTAAGAGGACGCACATCCATAATAACAGAGGTCTTGTTCTATTTATGTAGTCAGTACAAATAAAACAACCTCAATTGGTCCTGCTCAATACATACAAAATGTACTAGTGTAATTTTATAATCAAGATAGATTAATACCAAATTACACTACAACCATTCCGATAATTTGTCCAAAATTATCTCGGTTGTGAGCTACCATTTATAATCTATAAGGAACTGATAATATGATCTTCTGTGTGACACCACACACCATGTTATCTACAATATAAATTAATTGGAAAATTGCAATAACATATATAACAAATATAAAATGCAAAATATTTGACCATAAAAGATTCTCATATCATAAAAAGATGTTTATACAAAAGCTAGGGTTATAGTATACATCCTAACAGTTATATCCTTAACAATAGAAATGAGCATCTAAAAACCTTTGATGCAAAATCAGATGAAGGAGTATTCTTAGGATACACACCTATAAATAGAGTCTTCAACAAAAGAATCCTAGTGGTTGAAGAATCAATTCATGTGGTGTTTGATGAACCACATTGTGACACCAATAGACTAGAAGAACCTGCTGAAGTAATAGATCTGAGGAAATAGAATGATGTTCTCTATATTGAAGGAGTTCTACATACAACAAAAGACAAAGAAGATGAAACTGCACCTCTGGATGCAACAGATATTCTTACAGCAACATGAGGAGCAACCTAGACCTATACATGTCCTTGAGTCTGACAAAACATAGCTGAGAAATCATCCTAGAGATCTCATCATTGGAGATCCATCCATAGGAGAAGGTCTATTCATCATGAAGCAATGTTTACATGCTTCACTATCCCAAACAGAGCTCAGACTGTTGAAGAAACCTTGCAAGATAGCAACTGAGTACAAGCCATGCAAGAAGAGCTAAATGGATTTGAAAGAAATCAAGTGTGGCAAACAATTGCTAGACAAACTCATCAATGAGTTATTGGAACAAAGTGGGTCTTCAAGAACAAGCTAGATGAATCTGGACTTGTTGTTAGAAACAAAGCAAGATTAGTTGCTAAGCGATATTGCTAGGAAGAAGGAATTGATTTTGATGAGACTTTTGTTCCAGTGGCAAGGCTGGAAGCTATAAGGATATTTCTGGCATATATAGCTCTTATGAATTTTCAATGGTCTTCTTACAGAGGAAGTTTATGTAGAGCAACCTCTAGGGTTTGAAAATCAAGCAGAAGTGAAGGTGTTTAGATTATACAAGGCCCTGTATGGACTCAAGCAAGCACCAAGAGCTTGGTATGACACCTTATCCCTCTATCTGCTTGTTGCTCCCAAGTGGTGTCCGAGGTTTAGAGGGGGGTTAATGAACCTTGGTCAATTTTGTAAATCTATTGAAAAACTTACTGTTCTGTAAGTTACTTGAACTTGCAGCGCAAGGTAGTTACTGCTTACAACACTAAGATGCAGTGCTGCATGCTGTAACTAAAGTTTTATATGAAGCGGAAAAATAGGTTTTATAACACAAGACAGGTTTTCTCAAATATGATCATTTTCAAAACATTTTATGTATATGACTGAGATGGAAATATACATAAGGTAAAGCACAGATAAGAAAGCAGTGAAACACTTATGGCTTATAGTGGTTCGAAGGTGGTGTAATCCTTTTACGTCTACTCTACTGCTACCTTGAGCAGAAACTTTGTTAAGCAAGATTGGTTTACAGGACTTTCCTAACAATCTATCAACTTTACAAAGCAAACACCTACTAGAGTCCAACGTACACACAGCAACTGCAAACTCCAAAGGTTAACCCACACAGGGTTTCAAACTCTCACACAGGGAAGCTGCCTAACTCCTAGACAACTATACAAACAGTAAA